>CM077643.1:316599418-317006918 GCA_039707465.1 Rhabdophis nuchalis | reverse complement strand
TTTCGAACTGCTCGGTTGCCAGAAGCTGGGACAAGTAATGGGAGCTCACTCCATTACTTGGCGCTAGGGATTCGAACAGCTGAATTGCTGACCTTTGTGATCAACAAGCTCAGCATCTTAGCCATTGAGCTACCCTGTCCCTAAATAAATAAATGATTTTATATCCACATATATTCTATGACACAGAAATAACACAGTTTAGTTCGGATGTATACATGTACACGGTGACAAAAATGAATCTTGCAAGTTTATCACATGGATGGCATATGCAGCACTATGGCCCCATGCTACAAAGTCTAGCAGGTACACATGGAGAAAAGAGTTGGGTTTCTCACTTACCAATATCACAACCGAGCTATTTATTTTTCAAATCAATTTATAAGGTCATCCAGCTCCCACTCCAAGTGGCAAAACGTGGGTGGAGGGAGATAAAACAGATTAAAAATCCTGGTTGAACTCTGGAGGAAAGAGCCAGGTGTTCAAGATTTTGCAGGAGATAAACAGGCTTTTGTCTGTCTCACCCCATCTTGCCACCAGCTTTTGTCTGATCCAAAACAGAGGTCAAGTTGCAGAGCAACCAAGATCCAGTGAGCCTGGGAATGGTGCACTGCCAACAGCCAGATTCACTGGAGTGATTAAAATTATGACTCTTTGAGAGTGTAACTTCTCTCACATTGAGCTGAATTGATGACAACTTTGGTAAGTGTAGTGGTGGCCTCCTAAAAGACTTTCAGGAGCCACCTGTACCCCTGATTCCTCAATCTGTGCATCTCTGTTCTAAGGCTGAATTATAGAATCATTGACTTGTAAGGACCTTAAGAGTCCACCAGGGCATCTCTAGCAGATGACCATGCAGTCATTGTTTGAAGACAATAGACAACTTACTACAATGTGACAGCTTGGCTTATATTCATTCACTTAGAAAGGGGCTTTCTCGATACATAATAAAAGAGGGATGCGATGGCTCAGTGGCTAAGATGTTGAGCTTGTTGATCAGAAAGGTCAGCAGCTCAGTGGTTCGAATCCCTAGTGCCACGTAAAGGAGCGAGCTCCCGTTACTTGTCCCAGCTTCTGCCAACCTAGCAGTTCGAAAGCACGTAAAAATGCAAGTGGAAAAATAGGGACCACCTTTGGTGGGAAGGTAACAGCGCTCCATGCGCCTTCGGTGCTTAGTCATGCCAGCCACATGACTATGGAGACATCTTTTGTCAGCGCTGGCTCCTTGGATTTGAAATGGAGATGAGCATCGCCCCCTAGAGTCGGGAACATTTGTACTAGGGGAATCTTTGCTTTTACTTTTTAAATAACTCCTATGATGATGATTACTTGTTGAACTGTGAAGCCTGAGAGGACACTTTGAAGCCCTCCTTCAGTCAGTTGGGATTCCAGGGTAGGCAGACCACTTTTGCAACAAGAATATGAGAGGGACAATAAACACTGGCTTGTCCTGAAACTTAATTGAAGAAATTTCTGCCAAGATCAGTTCCATTGCAAGGACATACCAGCCCTAGAACAGCCAAATCAATGGAGAAGACAATAGAGTTTGCTTTGTTTACGGCCTGAGGAGAATTTTCCAGAAACTGCAGTGATTTGTTGAAGTGTCTTGACCACAAAGTTCAAACAAAGTACACGGCTGGGATTATCTCATGTATTTAAATTTTTGTGGGAACAAAAAGTTACATGTTCTCTGTGTGTTATATAGGCAACTTGAGGTGAAGACATTGTCACATCAGTTGCATTTGAAATAATGCTTCCAAGGAGATAGCAGTTACACCCTTCAACCCCCAACACCAATGGTCTGGTTGCCAAGAACATTTCTAATGTTACAAACGAGCAGATTAAGAAAAACAACCTGTAATTGATATATGTGGTAGTGAGTTTCACTGCTGAACAGTCATAAAGTGGATTTTTACTGGAGCTGGCAGAGTGGACGAAGTTTTCCTGATTGAACATGGCAACTTTTGACATGTATGAAATGTATGCAGAACTGTACCCATTGCTCTATTCTTCAGAAACAATTCCATAGCCAGAAATATAAGCTATCACAGGAAACAATACATTAGAAACCCGGGCATTCCATCAAAAATTATGCCTAGGATGCAAATATATATATATTTCATTCAAAGATAATTAAAATATGAAAAAACTGCAGAGAAAGCAAACACCATCCATCCAGGAACCAAAAATGTGCCTAATAAAAATAGTCATTTTATTCTGTCAAGAAATTCATGGTGGAGAGGGAGAAAACCATTGTCCTCTTCTGCATCTACAAAATTGTGCAGCTGGGTAATAAATAACCACTTTAAAAAAATTGCATTCCTGAACAAGAAGGTAATAGATGTTTTAAAGCAAAACCTACTTGAAAATGCAGCAAAGCACCTGCTTTTTCTACAGGTGATGGAAGAGCAGAGATCAAAAAGTGAATTGTGTAGAAGTCTAAGGAGCAGGTTGGCAAGGTTCATTAAGGTTCTTTAGCTGGGATGTGGAATTGAACAAAATCTTCTGTGGTCTACCACCTTCTGCTCAAAATTCCAGTAAGCCATCTGTTTGAGAAACAAAATGCTTATGAGAGTTACATAAAACGGCAATAATTTTCCCTCTGAAACAGAAGCTATTTACTGTCCCCACCCGCACATACTTTCCATAACCACTCATGAGCATGTGATTCTCTCATAACCACGATGCAGCGTCTCCTTCTCGGTGCGCCCATCTTCACACATTCTTTCTCTGAAGCTGGGTCAGAACAAGGAAACAACAAATGCTGAATATATTACGATTCAGTTAAAAATAAGTCCCAAGATTCATAGGCATTTTGGGCCGTGCCCAGAAGAGGGCACTAATACTCAATGCAAAATACCTGAGCAATGAACACAAATTAATTGTGTGTGTGTGCACGTTTGTGTGTGTGTTTCTATGGATTGCCAGCTACAGAACCTCATGTTGATGGCCAGATGTTGTTTGCAGAGGGATGAGTTGTCAGGTTATAGTTGTTGCTTCTATGTTAATTAGATCAGATAGCACAGTGATAAAAATTATTTGCCAAGTTTTACAATTATTTTTACTATTATTATCAGCACAAATCAATCCACTGCAGGTTGGAGGTCTCTTCTTTAAAGATTATGGGCTATAAACTTCCTTGCTGATCTAGGACAGGCTGGTACACAATTATTTTTCTACTTCCCACTCTAGGGCTGAGAAAGTGTGGTTCAAAGCCACATAGGCACATAAACACAATCACATCAGGCGTGGTATTCAGCAGGTTCTGACCAATTGTGGAGAACTGGTAGCTGAAATTTTGAGTAGTTCGGAGAACCGGTAAATACTGATCAGGAGGAAATGGGGATTTTGTAGTAACCTTCCCCTAATAACATGCATTGACTAGACATTCCATCTGACATATAGGGCTATAATACAAGTAAGAAGAGCGTTGCAATAGAAGAAAAATATATATACCGCAATAGAAGAAGATGAGTGAGCAACCATCACAGGCAAACCTACCTAATACATTGAATGTAGTGAGAAAAAAAGAGAACTTCCTTCTTATATAATGATGTGACTTGTGACTTGTGACTTCAAAGAGAAACCTGATCTTTGGATTGAGACTGCAGCTATGCATATGTCAGGGTTCCAAGCAATATACCCATAGCAAGCAAAACTCCGAGGCAGGTGGAGTCCTCAAAGAATAGTTTTATTGGGTGTATCACATTGGCACAGTTCTGGTGAAAACCGACTCTGAAGGTTCTGGTGGTTTTCATCTAATTAAAAGTAAAAAAAAATCTCCTTCCCCAAACAATCAGTCACATGGTCCAATCAAGGTCCTATCCAGTTGCCTGGTAACATTACTCCTCCTCTCTCTGACCACGTGTGAGAATGTCCTTGGTTCCCAGGAGGAAATATTTTGTTTTGTCTACAAAATCCCAGCTATCTCTATTGCCCACTCCCTATCCCTTAGCTTCAGTGTGGCAACATACAGGATAAGGAGGTCAGGTCAACTTCAGGGTTGACAGCATGTTTTGCATGCATAAAAAATCCTTCCACCACCACCACTGGAAGAATTTTTCAACCCAATGGAAAATTCATCAACACAAGGACTTTTCTCTAATTATATTCCTATCACTGTGCTTAGATTCTGGCTGACATCGTGCTAGAATGCTTAATATGTGGCCTAAAAAAATAAAACCCCATTTAAGGAGATTTTTGAAGTTTACATGATCCTGGTCATGAACATGCTGTAATTTTTATGAAAATGCCACTACCTTCTGTAGTATTTTCCCCCTTCCAATTTCCCAGCCTAACCTAAAGTAAAGTATAGTAAAGTATCCCACCCAAGTATTAACCGGGTCCAAACTTCCTCAGCCTTTTTTTGTAGATCAGGTTAAATATAGTTTGACTTCCTCAAAATAAATATTCTCTCCACACCCATTTGCTGCATTGTCCAAGGATCAAAATAAACCTTGCCTAAATTGACAAGTTGTTTTCTATGCCTTAAATTCTTCATAAGGTAAAGGTTCCCCTCGCCCATATGTGCTAGTCGTTCTCTACTCTAGGAGGCGGTGCTCATCTCCGTTTCAAAGCCGAAGAGCCTTTACAGATTATGAAGCATATTTCTCTTTCTCAACTGTGCTGCTTGCAAAAGTCAATCCAACCACTTTTAGAGACCGTTCTGCAAAAAAGCAGCCAGAATATGCTCGGGTTTTTTTGTTTACCAGTTCTCTGATGAGGTCAATCAGAGCTTTTAGAAGCTCTTCTCCTGCTGAGTCTTCAAATATGGCATTGCTTATTGCCGCTTGGGTTAGATTGTGTAAGCAAGTTTGAAAGCGTGTGGCCCTAGACTGCCAGGGATATCTGTCCCACATTAGACAATGAGATCACATTACTCCACTCGAGCAAAAGGATGGCGTCTGATTATGAAGAGGACGTGGTTTATGTATTTTGCTTTATTTTATTTTTGTCCCCTGACACTGTGTGGTCCTTTCACAAGTATCACTTCATTCTGCACTCCAATCAGCTCCTTTGATAGCATTTCAAGTTCGTGGTTGGCATTTGCCACATGCAAATCCACAAAAGCAAAAGAACGTACGAGAAATCAAACTGCTTCGAAGTACATTACTTCCCAGAATGATTCAAATATTCTAATTTGGGAGCCCCCCTGATTTGTTTCATCCAATTTGCTTTTCACAAGTTAATGCTCAAGGGATGATGGAGGCAAAGGATAGCAGCTTTCCCCATTGGGATTCCGGGATCTGTAGTTACAGAAAGAGTTGAGATCTCCTAGGCATGGAGAGAACATTTTGCAACCGTCGTCTCTTTCCTGTATCCCAAAGTCAATTTCTGGCCATATTACCTAATAAAAGAGGAGGTTTAGGTCATAGCATCTTATTTGCCTCATTGACAAAAACAAAAACTTTGCAGCCATCTTTGCCTGAAACCTTGAATTAGTGCCTCTGTTCAATAGCTCAACAATCAAACTTTGATTGCTTGTTTTGTTTTGACAGGGAGATTAAAAAAAAAAAAGACACGATGTCCACCATGAAGAGACAAGTCCCAGCACTCTTTTGCATGTGTCTGTAGTTGACACCAGAGGTGATATTCAGCAGGTTCTAACCAGTTCTAGGGAACCAGTAGCGGAAATTTTGAGTAGTTCGGAGAACTAGCAAATGCCACCTCTATTTACTGCCACCTGACTTCCAGCTGATTGGCTGGGTCTTCTTCTATTGCCCTCCACAGGAGAATGTAGCTGGAAAGCAGGTTAGTGGGGTGGGGAGAGAATGGGGATTTTACAGTATCCTTCCCCCAGGAGTGGGGTAGAAATGGATTCTTTACAGTATCCTTCCCCCAGGAATGTGGAGGGAATTGACATTTTACAGTATCTTTCCCCCAGGAGTGAGGAGGGAATGGATATTTTACAGTAACCTTCCCCAGGAGTGGGGAGGGAATGGACATTTTACAGTATCCTTCCCCCGGGAGTGTGGAGGGAATGGACATATTACAGTATCCTTCCCTAGGAGTGGGTAGGGAATGGATATTTTACAGTATCCTTCCCCAGGAGTGGGGAGGGAATGGAGGTTTTACAGTATACTTCTCCTGAAGCAGGGTGGAAATGGATATTTTACAGTATCCTTCCCCTGGAGTGGGGAGGGAATGGATATTTTACAGTATCCTTCCCCCAGGAATGTGGAGGGAATGGACATTTTACAGTATCCTTCCCCAGAAGTGGGGAGGGAATGGATATTTTACAGTATACTTCCCCTGAAGCAGGGTGGAAATGGAGATTTTGCAGTATCTTTCCCCTGGAGTGGGGAAGGAATGGAGATTTTACAGTATCCTTCCCCTGGAGTGGGGAGGGAATGGGGATTTTGCAGTATCATTCCCCTGCCACACCCACCAAGCCACACCACATCCTCCAAGCCATGGCCACAGAACCAGTAGTAAATTTTTTTGAATCCCACCACTGAGTAACTCATGTAAAAAAGAGCAGTTATAATCACATGCTCATATCTACTATCTTGAATTTATTCCTCTCGGCCCCATGGATCTTCCCCTATGAATCTGCTCCCTAGGAATGGGGAGGAATCAATTCAAGATAGTGGGTGTAATCATACCCATTGCTATGCTGCAGAGAAGAAGCTGAGAGGTTTCATTGTCCCATAGGGCTGTGCTTGCTGATAATTCTGTTAGTTGTAATCCCAAACTATGAGAGGGCATTTGGTCAGAAATAATGTGGTGCAACCTACAGATTTTTGGATTGCAAAAAATAATTTGAATAAAATAACTTCTAAACCCCATGTCATATTGAAAATTTGTTTCTTCTTAAGATCATAATCAAGAACAAAAAAATAGCCAAAAATATATTCATGGTTGATTTCTATCTATAGGGATTTTTGTCTATAGTCTATAAAGTCAATTCACTGAAATCATAGACCTAACTCAATTTGTGTCTAATTTGTTTTCAATGAGTCTAGTCTAAATATGATTAAGTTGTTTCCAGTATTATAATCAACCACTTGGATTTTTTTTAAAAGTTGAGTTTAGTCTACACGTCTTATAGGCTTTAAGCTGTGTTCCCCTTAGTTTGTGTTTTTGACATCGAGAACACCCAAAGCCCCTGGTGGTAATAGTTTTAGAGGAAACTTTTACAGGCTTGAATTAAATATTTCATTCTCACACAAAATGCTTCAAGCAGTTGAAACGTAATACGATATACGAGAAGAAAATGTTTTCCTATATACATTCATAAATGCATAGCCCTAACAACTGACTCACATTAGGGATTGTATATGCAATGTAAAAGTTGCATATACTCATATGAAAAGTGCATGATATCAGCTTACTGGTCTATCAATTATGTTTCCCCAAAACAGCTGTTATGCTTCTAGAATTAGAATCCCACATTTGAGCTTTGGCATTTATACTGGTTGCTCATCCCAAGGCATCCAAACAGAACAGAGTTCTCAAAAGCAAATGCTTAATCTTAATCAGAACCAATAATTCCAACAAAGAAGGCTGTTCCGAAAATTATGCTTTCTTTTACATGTACTGAAGGAAATTGTTTTGATCATCAGCGCCCTGGTTTGAAACCAGATGAAAAAAAGGCAAAACTAGTAAATTTCCAGAAGTTCATGAGCATGAGACATTACAGGCAATCCTCGACATACAACATTTCATTTAGTGACAATTTGAAGTTATAACGTCACTTTAAAAAAATGTCTCATTTTTTGTACTTATGATCAAAATTGAGACACGTGCCAACGGACTCATATTTATGACGGTTTCTTGTTATGTGATCACCTTTTGAGACCTTGTGACAAGCAAAGTCAATGAGGAAGCCAGATTCACTTAACAATAATGCTACTAACTTAACAACTGCAGAGATTCACTTAATAAATGTGTCAAGAACGGCCATATGATGGGGCAAATCTCACTTAACAACTATCTCATTTAGCAACATAAATTTGGGCTTTGATTGTGGTTGTACGTCAAGGACTACCTATAGATCTGGGAAACTGCTGTGGTATTAGAGATGATACTTTTCATCTGGTGCTGTTTTTCTTTTCCTATAGTTTAAAGCTGTTACGACAATATATTAGGAGGATGAATCCAGAGATTAATGGCAGTGCTGGGTTGTGACACAAATAATTTTTCTCATTGCTAATTTCAACAAAAGTGGCTTCCTGGTAGGATCAGGACAAGCACCTGAGGTAAATTCTATTCTAAGAATAGAATAACAGAGTTGGAAGGGACCTTGAAGGTGTTTTAGTCCAACCCCCTGCTTAGACAGGAAACCCTACACCACTTCAGACACATGGTTATCACACATCTTCTTAAAAACTTCCAGTGTTGGAGCATTTACAACTTCTGGAGACAAGTTGTTCCACTGATTAATTGTTCTAACTGTCAGGAAATTTCTCCTTAGTTCTAAGTCAGAACTAAGCCAGGGGTGGGATTTGGTGGTTGTCCGAACCAGACATAACATTAGCTATGGGTTCTCCAGAACCTGGGCGAACCTGTAGCAGCCCACCCCTAACTATACCTACCAAATTTGGAGATTTGGTGTCAAATGAATTCATTTCAGCTGTGTGATTTTTCTCTCTTAAAAAAAAAAAGCTGAAAGAGGCCTATTGAACATCTGGTAGGCTTAATATACTTATTTTGACTTTTAACAATTGTCTGGGATTGAAGAATGTATCACATGAGACCAATTATAAGAAAACTTAAGCCCATAATGGTATCCAGTCACTCTTTTTAAAAAAGGATACAGGAAAGATTCAGAGCTATTAAGTTTTCTTCCTCTGAAATAGGTTACTTGAAAGACCTCTGTTTTACTATCCAACCAATAAAATCCAGGATAGTTGGCAAACATGTTCACATCGACAGATATTTAGAAGAATATCTGTAGCATCAATAGTCTGGCAGTTCTGTATAGAAAACAGCAGACACATATTTTTAAGACTGATATTCTCATTTCTCTCAACTTGATCCAGAAAAAGAATGGTCTGGATTGAAGGAACCTTTTACATTCATTTGGAATAACGTATGGACTGAAATGTCCTAAAAACTGTTTACGAGAGATAACTTACTAGGTGTAACTCAAATGTTAAGTCTGCATTAGCTGCTGCGTTGCTGTATTATACTTTTCAGAAAGAGAACACTAGGCGGGGAAGAAGAGACGGGGAAGAAAATGGGGAAGAAAATGAATAAACTTATAGAAAAGAAAATGATTTTATATACTTTGTTTTTCCATAATGCATGGTGATTGGAACAGAATGGGACACATCCACATGAGAAAGAAAAAGAATTATTACTGCCACTGTTGGTGGAAACATAAATTTTTAAAAATGTCAACTTCTTAGGCATCTTCACACTTTTAATCAGGGACAGAAAGAAACAATAATATATGTAACATGATTTCCTTTAGAAATGACTAATTTGATCTCCTTGCAGTCCAGGGGACTTTCAAGAGTCTTCTACAGCACTACAACTCAAAAGCAGCAATTCTTCGGCATTCAGTTTTCCCTATAGTCTTTTTTCTCCATATCCTGTATGATTTTGCTTTTGTCCTTTGAATCTTTTCCTTCCTTAATGTCTGTGGAGATTTCTCAGTCATCCAGGTCATAGTTATCCCAAAGGTGCTTTTTCTAGAGGCACCTGGACTTTCTGGTTTTTCTTTGAAGACGTTTTGCTTCTTATCCAAGAACCTTCTTCAGCTCTGAAGGTTCTTGGGTGACAAGCAAAACATCTTCAAAGAAAAACAGGAACATCCAGTTGCCTCTTAATAATAATAATAATAATAAATTTTTATTTCTAACCCGCTCTCTCTCCCCAGAGGGACTCGAGGCGGGGCACAGGAGAATTAAAAAACAATAAACACAAACAGAGTACAAAATTTAAAAACACAATTAAACATATCCTGCGCTAAAAACATCTATAAAAACTAAAAACTGTCCCTAAAACCCCTTAACACCATAACTACCCAAGGCCGGCCTTGGGTAGCCTCTCTCTATAGGGTCTAGCTGTTTTAATTGGGTATTTTAGCATGTTAAGGGGATTTTAGCACAGGCCCAGATTTAATTTGTTCTTAATTATATTTGTATATTTATTGTATTGTGGTTTTAGTTTTCCCTGTGCACCGCTCCGAGTCCCTACGGGGAGAGGAGCGGTCTATAAATTAAATTATTGATTATTGATTGATTGAACTAATTAAAATCACCCTAGGCTAGCCAAACGGAAGAAATGAATGTTTAAAAGCTGTCGGAAGGAGCGAAGGTCAGTGGTCGTTCTGATTTCGGGGGGAAGGTCGTTCCAGAGGGTCGGGCCCGCCACAGAGAAGGCCCTTCCCCTGGACGTCGCCCGCTGGCACAGCCTAGTGGACGGCACCCGGAGAAGTCCCTCTCTGTGGGAGCAAATCGGTCGCAGGGATGTATGAGGCAGAATGCGATCCCGCAGATAGCTAGGTCCCGTGCCATGGAGCGCTTTAAAGATGGTAACTAACACCTTGAAGTGCACCCGAAAGACGAAGGGCAGCCAGTGCAGCTCGCGCAGGAGCGGTGTTATATGGGAGAACCTAGAGGCTCCCATAACTGCCCGCACGGCTGCATTCTGGACTAGCTGAAGCCTTCGGGTGCACCTCAAGGGGAGCCCCATGTAGAGAGAGTTGCAATAGTCCAGCCGGGATGTCACGAGGGCATGAGTGACTGTGCAAAGGGCACCCCGATCCAATAGGGGACGCAACTGGCGGACCAGGCGAACCTGGTAAAATGCCCTCCTGGCCACGGCTGTCACTTGATCTTCCATGGACAGCCGGGCATCAAGGAGGACGCCCAAGTTGCATACCCCATCCACAGGGGTAAGGTGATCGTCCCCTATGGCCAGTGATGGAGTCAACTGGTTGTACCGGGATGCCGGAAACCACAGCCACTCGGTCTTAGACGGGTTGAGTCTGAGTCTGTTACTTCCCATCCAGGCCCGCACGGCTTCCAGGCACTGACACATCACCGCTACGGCATCGTTGGGGTGGTTTGGGGTAGATATATACAGCTGCGTGTCATCAGCGTAGAGGTGGTACTCTACCCCAAAACCACGGATGATCTCACCCAGCGGCTTCATATATATGTTGAACAGGAGTGGCGAGAGGACCGACCCCTGAGGCACCCCACAAGTGAGGGGCCTAGAGGTCGATCTCTGCCCTCCTGTCAACACAAATTGCGACCGACCGGAGAGGTAGGAGGAGAACCACCGTAAAACGGTGCCTCCCACCCCCAACCCCTCCAGCCGATGCAATAAGATACCATGGTCGATGGTATCAAAAGCCGCTGAGAGGTCTAATAGGACCAGGATGGAGGAACAACCCCCATCTCTGGCCCTCCAGAGATCATCTACCAACGCGACCAATGCCGTCTCGGTGCTGTGCCCGGGCCGGAAGCCGGACTGGCGCGGGTCTAGATAATCAACTTCCTCCAAGTGACAGGGAAACTGTTGCGCCACCACACTCTCAACAACCTTCGCCAGGAAGGGAAGGTTGGAGACGGGACGATAGTTGGCTAATAAAGCTGGATCCAGAGAGGGCTTCTTCAGGAGGGGCCTCACCATGGCCTCTTTAAGAGAGGCAGGCAAGAAACCCTCACTCAGAGAAGCGTTGACAACCTCCTGGAGCCAGCCTCGTGTCACCTCCCAGGATGCCAGTACAAACCAGGAAGGACACGGGTCCAATAAACATGTGGTGGCTCGCAGTCGCCCACGTAACCTGTCCATATCCTCAGAAGTAACAGAGTCAAACTCTTGAAATAGCACCTTTGGGACTTTTCCTTCCTTCTTTTCCACATTATCTTCTTTTCCTTAATCCTCCTTGCAAAACAAGCTTTGGCCTTCCACCACGATTACCGTATTTTTCAGAGTATAAGACACACCTAAAAGAGCATGGAAATGTTGGTGCATCTTACACACCGAATACAGCCATTTTTGGCCTCCCTCAGCCCTGCCCCAAAAATGGAGGGTTTTTTTTCCTTTCCTAAGTCCCCCAGCAGCCCTCTGCATGCTTCAGTAGGGCTGGAGCAAGGCAAAAATGCCTTGGCTTTTGTGAAAAACGGGCCATTTTTCACAAAAACTTTTTTTTTCTTACTTACCTCTTCGAAATCTTGGTGCATCTTATATACTGGTGCGTCTTATAGTCTGAAAAATACGGTAGATTGCCTTTACTCTTGGCTTTTCTTTTCACCAAAGGAGAGCCGCATGACAGCATTCCACGTTCCCATCCACCTCCTCTCTTCTCCTTCTAACTCAGCCAATTCAGCTACATTTAGGGTTGTTGGTTTTTCTTTTACTATGCAACATTTGAGGCAAATGAGCATGAATAAATGAATGGATGATATATTTCTAATAAATCTTGGTTCTCGTTAGGTCATTTTGGAGAAAGAAATTAAAGTTGGTATTAATCCAGAAAAAGGGTAAAGTTCAAACATCTAGTCACTATGAGTTGCTTTTTCTGGATGTTTTATGAGATTCTCTTTAAAATTTCACAATTCAAGTGAGGAATATTGTATTCAAATTGTTACATCTTTTGTTTTGTAGAATAAAACAAATGTAAAAACTAACCTAACTAATTAATCTAACTGCAATAATTAAAAATTAACATAGAAGAAGAAGTTAACAATTTAAATATTCTCAAAAGCTAGGAAATGATTCAATATGAGTTAGCAACGCAAGGAGAAGCAGATGGAAATCATCTCTAAGCCCCAGAATTTTTAATAATATCAATTATTAAACAGATCCCACTCTCACAACTAGTACACAAAAATTTGAAAATGAAGATTTAAAAAAAAAAAACTAAGATTATGAAAAGTTAAGTTCATTTTAAATTTTCTCTTTGATTGTTCTTTTGATTAATTCTACATCCTTGACCAAATAAATCATTGGTACACTTTTGTTACATTTTATGCCATTATGTTCATAATAAATTGGGCTCACTTTGCCAAATCAAAATATATAATTGGTGTTTTGAAACTTAGCTAATTCAGGTGAAATGAGGCCTCCCTATACCCCCAGGCTATTAAAACAAAGCTTGATAGAAAGAATGATGGATGACTGAAGATGACACCACCAACCTGTTATGACTGGAAACTCACCCTTAAGCAGTTGTAGCAGCTGCTGTTGCTGAATGTATAGCCTTCAGAATTTCTCAATAAAAACCTGTGTTTTGTTTGATAGTTACAGAGACATCTGATTGTTGAAAAGAACCATATTAGGTAAATGTGAATATGAGCTCCTTTTCATCCCAACAGTAGATTGCAATGAATTCCGAAGGGGAAAATTAGTATATACTGACAATATTGCAAATCTGGCTACCAGATCTAGGTTGAAAAAAAAACCCCACCACATTGATATTAATGTACAAATACAGGAACGTGGTGGCTCAATGGCTAAGACTGATTGAGCTTCTTGATCAGAAAGGTCGACAATTCGGCAGTTCAAATCCCTAGTACCACGTAATGTGAGCTCCCGTTACTTGTCAAAGCTTCTGCCAACCTAAGAGTTCAAAAGCATGTACAAATGCAAGTAGAAAAATAGGAACCCCCTTTGGTGAGAAGGTAACAGCGTTCCATGTGCCTTCGGTGTTTAGTCATGCCGGCCACATGATCATGGAGACATCTTCGGACATCGTTGGCTCTTCAGCTTTGAAACAGAAACGAGCACCACCCCCTAGAGTTGGGAACAACTAGCACATATGTGTGAGGGGAACCTCATGGCAGCAAAGATAGAAAACTCCCTTTGCTGCCATCTAATGGCCATACCGTACAACCCAATCTGCTGCCTGCTAACATCAAGCATATGTCACTGTATTCTCTATTATTTGATTGGCCTCTAGTGTACAGCACACCAAGCTGTTGTTGTTGTTGTTTTTTTAACTGAATGATCCAGCAACAGCAAAAAAAAAAAGACAAACAGAATATTTGTCTGCAGTGACAGTTACAAAATAATGGCAAGTGATAATCTTTCTTTGTTGGTCAGATCCTATTCTGACTCCCTCCTTCACAAGACAAATGGCTAAACTGACTGATACTTGGCAGCTTGCCTGAACTAACTTGAACTAGACTGAAAGATTACACGACACAATTCTCCGACTCTGTAGCTTCTCTGTTGTTTCCTGCAAACCTACTCTTCACAGAGGATTTCTTTTAAAGCCTCTTGGGAAGGACCAGGCAATTAGGCAGCTGATACTGATTATCTCCGATGGTGACGTTCTGCTAATTGCCTCCTCTCAATCCTTAGCCTGACATCCGGGACAAACTGGGTTTCCTCCTCTAGAGCTGACTCATAGGACTCCTCACCAGAGGTATCCATCAGCAGCTCATCCGGAGTCGGCTGGGCCACAACAGATCCCATCAGAAATATTGTATCCATTGTGGAAAACACTGGTAGAGATAATTTACAGATGGTCAACAAGGATGAGCTGTGAATTAAAAATTATGATTTATGAAGTGAAAGCCAGGGAAGCAAGAGACTTTGGCCTTTAGAAGAGTGGTAGGTTATGAAAGTATTCTTCAAGAGTCTGAATTATGTCATACTGTATACAGAAGCTGACGTCATGCTTGCTATCATTCCTGAACATATGAAATAACAGATCTAAATTACAGAAAAGAAAATGGCAAAGGAGTGTTAGAAAAAAATAACAGTATGATAGAGTCAACAGAGGGGATAGAATCCCTAGAACTAAGGAGACATTTCCTAACAGAGCAATTAAGTGGAACGACTTGCCTCCAGAAACTATGGATGCTCCAACACCAGAGGTTTTTAAGAAGAGCTTGGACAACCATTTGTCTGAAATAGTATAGTTCCTTGCTTGAGCAGGGGATTGGACTAGAAGACCTCCAAACAGTGATGGGATTCAAATTTTTTTACTACTGGTTCTGTGGGCATGGCTTGGTGGGTGTGGCAGGGAAAGGATACTGTAAAATCGCCATTTCCTCCCAATCAGCTGGGACTCGGGAGGAAGAGAATAGATGGGGCGGAGGCCAGTCAGAGGTGGTATTTACTGGTTCTTCAAACTACTCAAAATTTCTGCTACCAGTTCTCCAGAACTAGTCAGAACCTCCTGGATACCACCTCTGCCTCCAAGGATCCTTTCAACTATATTATTCTGTTGTTCTTTTATTAGATATGCCCAGACAAAGACCATTGGACCAGGATTCTTCAATTTGGATTCCTACATGGTGCAGGGGCTTCAACTCAATGCCCCAAATGCCCCTGACCCAAATCTATGAGCCTATGGAAAAGAAGGAATTGCTTCACAGTGAGAAAAAGTTGGTCTTTTGGCCTGAATAACACTGAATAATAAAGCAACTCAGTCTGCCCAAATAATTCAGATCAGCCGATAAAAGCAAATGGCATTCAGTAGGGATTAAAATCTTCTTCCAGCCAAATATTCCGAAGAATTGCCATGACCTTTGTTGCCCTTACTGTTATACTGAATGCCTTGGGTGTGGCAGGAATGAAGGACTGGATTCATGCCATGTCAGTATCATTGGATCGGAGACATCATCAATCACCCAGAAGTTGTATGAGCACTGAGCATGTTATGCTATGCCTTTCTGGAATCTAAATCTGACAAGATGAAGTCTTGCCTGTAGCCACTTTTCTCCATAAGAAGATATCATTTTGTATTGCCTGAATTATATAGATGCTAAGAAATTTGTTTTCATGTCATTTGCAGTAATTGGATTCAGCCACCTGGTAGTTCTCAGTGTTTGACAGTATTTTGTTATACTTAATTAACCTTTCATCCTCTCTTTCCTTGAGCTATTCCAACACTATGGAGCGATTCTGGTGTTCCAATTTCTATTTTGTATCCGTTGGTCTGTTTATTAAGGAAATTTATACATTTATCTAACAGAACAACTCAGGCAGCCAACAGAAATATAACATAAATCATCTTTTCAACTGCATATTTAAAATTGTTTAGTACCTTTTAGTGAAAGATAAGACTAGAAGCAATGTGGTACTTTGGGAGAAAAAAAATCAAGAGCAATAGTAATTCTTATTACACAACTGGCGTCTCAATAGATGGGTAGTATATTAAGAGCCGTGGTGGCACAGTGGTTAGAATGCAGTACTGCAGGCAACTTCTGCCAGCTGCATGCAATTTGGCAGATCGAATCTCACCAGGCTCAAGATTGACTCAGCCTTCTATCCTTCCAAGGTTGGTAAAACGAGGACCCAGATTGTTGGGGCAATAAGCTGACTCTGCAAACCGCTTAGAGAGGGCTGTAAGGCACTGTAAAGTGGCCTATAAGTCTAAGTGCTATTGCTATTGCCATTATGCAGGGGAAGTTTCTATTTTCTACCATCTGATTATTTATTCTGTTTTATTTATATAGAAAATTTATATGGCCACCCATCTTATATAGGAACTCTAACTAACAACAGTCACCATGAAACACTATAATAAAACATCTACAAACTGAAGTAAAATAATAATACAATAATGGAGACATCACACAACAGGCTCACAACACAACACAATCTACAGTACATTTATACTGGATTTATCCAACATCCCAACTTAGCATCTGGAAGATAACTTGTCAATGTCAATGGGGAAGCCAGATTCACTTCACAACCATTTTACTAACTTAACAACTGTAGTGATTTGTTAAATTGGGTGAATGGATGAGACAGACTCAGGCTTAGTGGCAAAACAACAGCTCTTTATTAGAACAACTATGTACAATCTAGCACCGCTCTGTTTGACAGCTAGTCCTTTTATAGGGAACTGTCAAACAGCTCGGCCAATTGGCTTCAAGTATTTTCCTGTCAGATTGGAGGACCTTGGTGGAACCTAGCATACTGGTTGTCAGTATGTAACATGATTCACTTAACAACTATGGCCAGAAAGGTCATAAAATGGGGTAAAACTCACTTAATAATTGTCTTGCTTAGCAATGGATACTTTCAATTGTGATAATAGTTTCAGGATTACCTGCCCGTAGGCAGAACATATACAAAAACTGCAGGGCTTCGTTCATACAGTTACAGACACCATCTGGATTTCTTTGACACCTTCTTCCCCTGCAGATGCTCCTATTTGTGAATTTATGTTGGGATTCTGTTAATGTTTAGGCCCATGCATTGGTTGAGCCAAAGAACTCTAGAAGGTATCTCTCACTGACCCATGGTCAGCAAAGAGTCACAGCAGCTGGGATCTGGGCTGCCTCCTTATCTTCATTATGTGACATGAATCTGGGATCTGCCTCGTACAGTCTTGGCTTACCACCCCATTCATTTTTGCTTTACGGTCAGTAATCTGTCTTTGTGGATAAAAATATTTACAACTGGACACTCATCCATTTTTATAAATGGTTGGCTTGTCCCTACTGTAAGGAAGAATGCATTTCTTGCCAATAATTGCTAGTTTCATGAAGAGCGATCCTTGGCCGCTGGCATGAAATAGCTTCAAAACAATGGACTTTTAGTAACTTAATACATTCCTTTGTTCACATTGGCAGCGTCCCATGATTCCCAACACTTTGTGTTATTTCTGCCTAGCTACAGGATGCCAGATGTTTATTTCCTAATCACATAGAGAGCTTGTGCAAGTAGTGATAACATTACTTTTGAAACAGGAACTCCTGAGAATTTAACCTTATATTCTTGGTCTAGAAGATAAGGAACATGATTAGGTTTTAATCATTGTTTCTTGGGTTTCAGCGATAGATTTAATTGACTATATCAATTTCCTACCATCTTTTCACATACTTCCATGAGTTAATTAATACCTTTTTTACATTTTTTAGAATTGACATGCATCTGTTGAATAGAGGTTTGCTTTGTAAGAGCATGTACATTAATTCTTTTATGTACATTAATTCTTTTATGTGCATTAATTATTTTATATATATTATCGATCTAGTTTGCCTCCAGATCTAGTTTGCCTCCAGAACAGCTTGCCTCCAGAAGTTGTGAATGCCCCAACACTGCAAGTCTTTAAGAAGATGTTGGATAGCCATTTGTCTGAAATGGTATAGGGCTTCCTGCCTAGGCAGGGAGTTGGACTAGATGAACTCCAAGGTCCCTTTCAACTCTGCTATTGTATTATTATTATTAGTTAACCATCCAATTGCATAATGAACAATCTTCAATTCCCCCCACCCCATTTCTCATATTTGTCCAGGGGCACTCAAAGGCAGGATGCTATAAACTGGTTGTTTCTAGATCAGTGAAAAAAATGCTTTTAAAACAAAGTGGCTGGATTGATGCCTTTGGGCACTGAAAATATGCCAGACTTGTGCAATTTTTAGGTATGTCAACAAAATCATACTTCAGAGACTTTATTTATGTGAGAACTATGCATTTCTGGTGCATACTTGTCCCACAAAAATCCTTGTTCAAAGGAACATCTTGTAGCATTCAGTGCCTGAATTAATGTGAACTCTACCCATGATTATGTACCTCTATGTAAATAACTATTCAAGCACGTTTGTTGATCACTACTGTCAAAAAGTTTAGATTAAGTTTTAAAAATGTGTCTGTAAATTATGCACATGATTGTCTCATTTAATCTGCTCAGTAAACACTGTAAGTTCATTGGATGTATAGAATAAAGAAGATTTACTGTATTTATTGCTTTGTTCTATACAGGTACTCCTTAACTTACAACCACAATTGAGCGCCAAATTTATGTTGTTAAGTCAGAGATTTGTTACGTGACCTTTGCCCCATTTTACGACTTTTCTTGCTACATTTGTTAAGTGAATCACTGCAGTTGTTAAATTAATAACATGGTTGTTAAGTGAATCTGGTTCCCCCATTGATTTTGCTTGTCAGAAGGTCTCAAAAGGTGATCCCATGACCCCAGAACACTGCCACTGTCATAAGTGTGAGTCAGTTATTAAGCATCCAAATGTAAATCACGTGACCATGGGGATGCTACAACAGTTGTGTGAAAAATGGTTTTGTCATTTTTTCCAAGTGATGTTGTAACTTTGAAAGGTCACTAAAATGAACTGTTGTAAGTTGAGGACTACCTGTACTCTCATTTTTTTGGCCTTCACTTCACAACAATAGTTATTCCTAAAATGTAAGTAGGCGAGAAGTGGTAATGTTCTGAATGAATGCTATAATTCATTTTCCTTAGTTCCTCCATGATTAGCAAAAATTATTGCAGTCTGACAGACCATTTAGCCATTTTGTTTATTTTCTATGAAAGATCTGTAATAAAAAAAGATTTTGTAGCAATGTGGCCAGAAAAAACAATAATTTTGATTGAGATTATTTTATCTGGAATTCAATTTACCCTGTTTCATTGTTTCTCAGTACTTTCCCTCATAAATAAGCAACTAATCTCTCATTGATGATCTCTTTAGGCTATGTGCAGGTGAGCAATATAACACCTGTAGTCATGAATATGCCCATCATAACCCAATATAATGCCCCTAAAAATCCCCCAATTAAAATAATCCTGAAATTTAAAAATCTCAACACATCCCCCAAATTTGTAAGACTTTGTGAACTTTATTATTATAAAGTTGTTTTTGTTTTTGTTGTAGTAGTAGTAGTAGTAGTTATTGTTGTTGTTGTTGTTGTTGTTGTTATTATTATTATTATTATTATTATTATTATTATTATTATTATATACAAGTTTTCAGAGGTTACATGTGAATGTTTATTTTTTTGAGACTTAGACCAAAGAAAATACAATAGATATCTTTATAAAACTAGCTTTGGTTACTTGCCAATTTTTTGAACAAAATAGATTGTGAAATGTACAGTTTCTGACCATCCCTTTCAACAAACCCATCATGGACCTCTGAGTTGTCTACTCACTCTTCATTTTTTTCCAAAGAGAGGGAGAAGAAAGCAGGGAAAGTGAATGGGAAGAAAACCTATATCATACATAGCATGCTGTCTTATTTCTGCAAGTTAAACTTTCAGCATCACTCTTCAAATGTTATCAGAATTTGCCTCCTCTCTTAATTTTCATTTGAAAGTTGTTTTCTTTCTGCTGCAGGACAAAGAGTGAAGTGAACTACGTCAAAAGGACATTCCTGCCAAAGACCTCCCACTCTGCTAAAACATGGACAAGATGTCTCTATTTGTAGAGTTTCTACAAGAGACATTGGGAAACACAAAGCTTTGGATTCAACTAGTCCTGGCTGGAACTGACCATGAAGCACTTACCAGAATGGCTTGTCTAAGTAATGAATTCACTACAGCATTGGATTGGGTACACATCAGTGGTGAGTTGCGGGTGGTACGCCCCGGTATGAGTATACAGGTGCCTGCTGGGAGCAGCAGGCACCATTCTGGTACAGTGCTTCAGAGGGCCCACTGGCCCACCCTCGTTCCTGAGCTGTATTTGACCCAACCGGGCCGTTTGTGCATGCGCAAGCAGCATTCGGTGCCTGCGCAATGCTCCACCGAACAGCTGGAGCATCGCAGGCGGTGGGTGTGTATGCGCGCGCAGCATGCATGCATGTGGTGGATGCCCGGCTCCATCACAGTGTATTGATTGCGAAAGGAGCCGGAATCCACCACTGGTACACATATACTTTGAAATCCTTTACTGGCACCAAGTCCTTTGAAAGACAGTTTCCAACATAATCTGACTCCTCAGGGCCACATGCAGGGTGGGCTGCTGAGGGTTCACAGGGATTCAGGAGAATCTCTAGCTAAGATTCTGTGCAGTTTAGAGAATTCCCAAATCCCACTCCTGGCTGGCCCCACCCACCCTGCCCCACCCTTCCTGGAGTCCCCACATGGCCTGTTTTGGATGAAGGTAAGTGCAGGGCATGCATGGAGGCTTGGGGAGGGTGAAAAACTGGCCTACTGAAAACTGGCTGCAGGAGTCCATTTCT
Organism: Rhabdophis nuchalis; assembly: GCA_039707465.1. Taxonomy (NCBI): domain Eukaryota; kingdom Metazoa; phylum Chordata; class Lepidosauria; order Squamata; family Natricidae; genus Rhabdophis; species Rhabdophis nuchalis. The sequence continues at coordinate 316,986,075 of CM077643.1, read as the reverse complement.
GGCCTCCAGAGGGCCTCCGGAGCCTGGGGAGGCCATTTTCACCCTCCTGGAGGCCCGAGGAAAGCCTCTAGAGCCCAGGGAGGGCAAACCCCTCACACCGTGGTTCAGGAGCCCAACTTGGCCACGCACACTGGGACCACGGCCACCCAGCAACCAGGCAGAAAACCCTTTGCTAAAAATGTTGAAGCCCACCTCTGGCCATGTGAATGGGTTTGGCCCCCAGAGCCTCTCCAAAAGTCACCAAATTGTAATGTTTATGTGTGACAGAAGGAGATGGTAACAAAATACACGCCCACTGAGGAAACATAGTCAATTAATTTAACTTTGCTAATCACTTTATTTCCCTGAAAAAAAATAAAGGAAATGAAAACAAATTTAGATTTTATCCTGATGAAATCTAGGTCTGGCATTCTTTCTTGAAAAACTATGTATGTCTGGCCCCTTTGATCAATCTCAAACACTTTGTCCTTTTTCGCTCTTATACTTTGAACTTTGTGCTTAAGAATAGAAGCCAGTTTTATTCTGATCAATCAGGAGGCCCTCTCATCAGTTGTTTTATTAGTCATGTATCTTTTTTTTGTCCTCTAGTTCCTGTTCTCTCCTTTCTATTGACATTTATGCTGTTAATCCTAAATAAACCATAAACCATACATGGCCCTCCAGCTGTTAGTGAACCACAGTTTCCAGCAACCCAGCCAGCATGATAGACACAGAGACTATCAGCAACATCTGGAAGGTGGAAGATTTCAGAGTCCCATTAAACTTTCATCAACATAGACATGTGGCTTTTTTGCTGAACTTAATCTTAGAAGCAGTATATAAAGTGATGGAAACATACAAATAACATATTTTTCAGAGTATAAGATGCACCTTTTTCCCTCAAAAAAGAGGGTGAAAATCTGGGTGTGCCTTATACACTGAATACAGAATTTTTTGCTTCCAGAAACCCCACCCCCTTTGCAAAAATGGCCGTGCATAGCCTTTAGGAGGCTTCCAGAGTGCTCCTGGGGGCTGGGGAGGGCAGAAATGAGCGGAAAATGGGCTGTTTTTTTGCTTGTTTTTGCCTCCCAGCTCCCAGAAGCACTTTATAAGCCTCCTAAAGTCTATGCATGCCATTTTTTGACAAAAAATGGGCCTGTTTTCACAAAAAACGGGCTGTTTTTGGGAGGTCTGCAGAGTGCAAAATCTTTTTTTTTTAATTTGCTTCTTCAAAATCTTGTTGCGTCTTATATTCGGGTGCGTCTTATACTCCAAAAAATATGGTACTTGCAATGTACACTATCTCTCCATATACTTTCTCTCCTTGCTCCACACATACATGCATATCAGAGACAGAGTCAGCCAGACATTTGTATCATTATTTAAGGTCTTCTTGATTCCACAACATCTGAGGACCTGGAGACATATAGAAGATTCTAGATCTTTTCAATTATGGACCAACAACAACTGGTTGTCCATTGCCATGTTTTTCTGGCCCCTTTTGTACCTTAGTTGTTAAGGAAAATCTCTGAGGAGAGCAGAAAGTTGATGGATTTGTTATTTCCATTTTTTTATACCAACTGCATTTTCAATCATATTATGTACTGACTAGCTCCATGATGGCGAACGTATGCCATGCATGCCATAGGTGTTACGTAGAGCCATTCCTCTGGGCATGTACACCAACACCAGCTGCTTTCCTGGTTTCTGGCACGCTTGCCAGCTGATCTTTGGCCGTGCCAGAGCCCTGGAAAACCGAAAACCAGCTGGCCGGTGTGCATGCCGGCCACCTGGTCTTTGGGTTTCCAGCACTCCAGCATGCATGAAAGACCAGCATGCTCACTGGCCAGGTGGTCTTTGAGCTTCTGGGGCTCCAGTGCACACACGATCTGGCTTGGGCACTTGGTGCCAAAAAGGTTCACCATCACTGGACTAGCCTATTGCTTGCTGAACTACGATACTTCATTATACCATTATTATATACCCTGAAATAATAACATTGAAATATAGCGGCATCCCGTACTCCCAATTTAATCATTTGGGACTAACTTTATTTATATTAGGAATGAATACTTTTCTAGCACTGTATCCAACACAGTTTAGGACATGGAATACTGCTCTTCAATTGCATGAGGAAGATTTGATGTAATGTCTTAATGGTAGGAAATGGCCTCAGTAATCCATGACTTTTAAAAGATATTTCAATTTCAATTTCAATTTTCAATTTTATTCGATTTATAAACCGCACCAATCTCTGTCGAGACGGACTCTGGGCGGTGCACAGGGAAATTAAAACCAACAATACATAAATAACAATGTTACAAAAGTTAAAAAGAAATTAAATTATGTGCCTGTGCTAAAATTCCCAGTTAAAACCTATCAAATCCTTATTCAAATGTAACTGAAGCTCTATCGGGTCAAGACCTGAGTTCTAAGCTAGTCCAGCTTGTTGGAAGCTTGTCTTGAGTGAGCGGCGGAAGAGGGGAAGGTCCGTGATGGTGCGTAGTTCGGGGGGCAGGTCGTTCCAGAGGGCAGGCCCTGCCACAGAGAAGGCTCTACCCCTGGGCGTCAATTCCCAGAATTTCACAGCAAAGAGTTTGGCAGCATTCTGGTAATTGAAGTACACACAACTTAAAGTTGCTGAAGTTGAGAAACACTTTTCTAGTGACTTTCCTTTACTGGGTGTGCAAGCAGAAGATACACAGGAATTATTTTGAATTCCTGCACTGAACAGGGTTGATAATCTAAGTGGCCATTTCAAAGTCCATGGTTTCACAAAAGTTAAATAATGATAGGTAAACTGGGCCTCGCCTGGATGCGCGGCTCTCCATACATCTTCCAATCCTAATTCGTCTCGAATTTGATCACATATCGATGGCAGTGTCTTTCTTACCCCTTTCCTGTTTCCCATGCCTGCCCCCCTGGCATAGTCTTTAGTGGTATCTAGAACCTCATTAAAGTCCCCCATTAAACAAATATGTTCATAGTCAAGTCAAGTCAAGTCAAGTTTAATTTGTAGACCGCTCCCTCTCCCCAAAGGGACTCGGGGCGGTGCACAGGAAATTAAAAAGCATACAAACATAGAAACATTATAAATATATAAAATTGAATTAAACCAACTATATCCCTGCGCTAAAAACCTAAAATCCTTAAAAACTAAACCCCTTAAAAACCCATTTAAAACAATTTACATATTCAGACTAAAGGCTGGAGAGGTAGATTAGGCCAGGCCGGCCTGCTGGAAGAAATGGATCTTAAGCTTTTGGCAGAAGGAGCGGAGGTCCGTAATTGTTCTGAGCTCGGGGGGTAGGTCGTTCCATAGAGCTGGGCCCACCACAGAGAAGGCCCTTCCCCTGAGCGTCGCCCGCTGGCATTGCCTAGTGGACAGCACCCGGAGAAGTCCCTCTCTGTGGGAGCGAATCGGTCGAAGGGATGTGTGGGGCAGGATGCGATTTCACAGATAGCTAGGTCCCGTGCCATGGAGCGCTTTAAAGATGGTAATCAACACCATCAAGTTTATTTAGTTTATTATATATCATATTACTAAAAAAAATTCTGGTTGCAGTTGGGGGCATATATATTTCCTAGTAAGATCCTCCTTTGACATATTTTAATCTCAACCAGCAAGAATCTTCCCCCTTCATCAGCGAAAATTTGTTTAGGTTCCAAGTGTTTATGTACGTACAGTATATCGCTACTCTTTTTTTTTGGTCAGCCAGGGACATAAATAAATCACCTAATTTAGGGCATAGGAGTATGTTCTGGTAACCTTTTTTGATATGTACCTCCTGTAGACTTATTATTTGATATCTCCCCCACAACAGCTTTTTCCCCGTTTATTCGGTGAGTTTAAGCCATTGATGTTGATTGATATTAACTGAGGTCCTTCTATTAACCGGGGTCCTTCCATGGTTTCACAAAAGTTAAATAATGACCCCTCAAAAGCCAGAGATGGACTTATGTGGAGTTTCATTGTAGGATTCCTGGGCTAAGTTATCATTTTAAACAGTGCCACCCCAAAGCATCTGAGGGCAGGATAAGAACTAATGTATGGAAATGTTATTAAAGAGATACAGAGCCTGGAACTAAGGAGAAACTTCTTGAGGGTAAGAACAATTAATCAGTGGAACGGGTTGCTTTCAGAAGTTATAGGTACTCCATCACTGCAGGTTTTCACGAAGATACTGGACAGCATTTGTTCAGAATGGTATACGGCAGTGATGGCGAACCTATGGCATGCGTACCACAGGTGGCACATGGAACCATTGGTCAGGGCACGCGAAGCATTTCCCTGTCAGCTGGCCAGTGTGTATGCATGCTAGCCAGCTGAATTCAGCATTTTTAAAGCCATATTTCGCCCTCCCCAGGCTCCAGAGGCTTTATAGGAGCCTGGGGAGGGTGAAAACAGCCTCCCCCTCCCGAGGCCCTTGTTTTTAGTCCTCTGGAGCCTTCAGGGAAGCCTCCTGAAGGTCCCTGAAGGCTCCAGAAGACTAAAAATGGCCCTACGAGCAAACCGGAAGTAACTTCCGGTTTGCCTGTAGGGCACGTTTTTTGCGCTCCAGAGGCTTCAGGGAAGCTCCTGAAGCCTCCGGAGGGCCTCTGGGAGGGGCAGGGGAGGCTGTTTTTGCCCTCCCCAGGCTCCTATAAAGCCTCTGGAGCCTGGGAAGGGTGAAAAAGCATGCAAAAAAGGGGGGAGCACCTGTTATATGAGCACTGGGGTGGTGTCGCACATTGTATTATGGGTGCGGCACACCAGTGCACGACCCCCCTGCGCTCCCCCCGCTTATGGCACGCGAGCCCAAAAAGGTTCTCCATCGCTGGTATAGTGTCTGCTTCTTGGACGAAAAGACTCCAAGGCCTCTTCAAAAATTATTATTCTAAGATACGGTCTACTTGTTCCTCTATTTACTACTGCATCCATTGACTAATTCAGTGCTAGGTCCTTCCAATTCAAAAGATTGTTTCTTTTAAATGCCATTACATTAAATCTGATCTATCATCAGGAGTATATTTCCATATTTTGGGCCGAATCAACTCGGTTTTATTTCTAATCTGAAATGTTTCAACGTGGCAAAGACATTAGCCTGCACAAATCAAGCTTCCGAGAAAAGGCATGATGTGGCTTGGAAATCTGGACATCTTTCTATTTATCTCTGTGGACGCTTTCCATCATCTCTCAATTCTGGACAGATGAAATTCAATATTTATATAAGGCAACAGGCAAAGGTTGACAGGAGATCATAAAGATACACCATTGCATATCTGAGTGCAGAACATGATTAATAATAAACCTGAATATTAATTGTATTTAATTATTTGTCCCATGAAATAAATTGTTAAATGCAGTTTGGTTTTACCACAGAGCATTTCTTATTATTTAATTTTATTTGAGGTCTTAGTTTTGTAGCAATTTCCTAAAGCTGTATCTCAGCTGATAGGTTGCTAGCCCCCTTTTGTAATACCCTGTAAAGTTTTAAGTGGCTGAGTTACAAAAACAGCTGGAAATATGAGCTCATAACAACCATGCTGGGAGGCCTTTCACTAGAGGAACACACAGAAAGTATCTGGGCTCCATCAAAGCAAGTTTGGCTTTCCAACTTTCCTATAGTCTAACCTATCTGGTACTTGATGTAGTCCCCCCCCACCCAAGCTTATTTTTGCATTAAAAGGCTGGCAGGCAACAATAATAAAACATTTCCTTTGCTGTTTGTGAGATGATTTTTATAATGTTACATCATTGTGTAGTTAGGTCCAATTTCCTCAAGCTTTATGTATTGGTTAATTCATTTATTCGATCAGTTTCAGTGCCACTTGATTCCAGACTGACTCTGGTTGGACCACAATAGGATAAAATGATGTTTTTATTACTAACGAACCCATAGCAAGCTTAGTAGTTGTGTTTTGGTCTTTCTTGTTAGATATTATTTCATTAAGGTATATTAGATTTTGGATCAATGGCATTGATGGACATGGAAAACAAGCCTATTAGGAGGAGCATGCTAGACCACTCAGATAATTTTATCTCCGATGGTACTAAAAGATTTTTAAAATAAGCTTTTGGCTTGCAAGAAGTCAATCTGCTGTTTCATTTAGCCCTGGGCATCTGCAGAGTCCTGTTGCTTTCAACAAAATGACAAGAGAAGGATGGCATCATGTCACAGGTCATGATATACGGACTGAATTTAATACCAGCGCTGTTGATTAGCACAGTGAACATGCACAACTTTTGAAAAGATGGATTTAGTTTCCATCTTCATGCTGTTTTTCTTTTTCAAGATTTTTTATTTGTTATATCTTTTTTTTTTTTTTACATCTTCATGCTGTTTGAAGGCATATTGCCAAGGAGAAAAAATGGAATTGTTTGTGTGTTTAATCTGGCAGTTTATTCTGCTTTGACAGTCTGAATACATACAAATGGAATACCTAACAACTTTCTCTTTCTTGTACACTATACTGGGGAAGCTAATAACTTATTGATGTCAACAAGTAATGTGTTCTGGCTATTAGCAACTCAGCATGTATTCCTCATGACTTGAAGAATGAAAATACTGTTTCTTTAAAAAGAATCCTAATTGAAACAAGCTACAAAGTTTATGGTAGGGCCGTGGTGGCTCAGGGGATAAGACGCTGAGCTTGTCGATCAGAAAGGTCGACAGTTAGGTGGTTCGAATCCTTAGCACCGCATAATGGAGTGAGCTCCCATTACTTATCTCAACTTCTGCCAACCTAGCACGTAAGCACATAAAACATGGAAGTAGAAAAATAGGGACCACCTTTGGTGGGAAGGTAACAGTGTTCCATGCGCCTTTGGCGTTTAGTCATGCCGGCCACATGACCACAGAAACATCTTCGGACAGTGCTGGGTCTTCAGCTTTGAGATGAGCACCGCCTCCTAGAGTCAGGAACGACTAGCACATATGTGCAAGGGAACCTTTACCTTTACAAAGTTTATCTTTGCTCAGCAAGAATTTCTAATGAACACTATTATCTAAATCATGTCTAAATCATATGCTAGTTATTTTAATAACTAGTTTCTACTTAGAAAATAGCTTATAGAATAGGGGAAAACTCGTAAGAATTTAGCATTGTGCCTTTATATGTTTTAATTGTGAGTTTCAAAATACTTATTTCTGAGAATATATCCCATTAGCAGGGGTTATTTTCATGTGGATATGCATTAAACTGTTCTGTTACTGGTCGTCTCAAAACTCCTTCCAAATCATATTCTCTCCAAATCCACATTCAGATCACTAATGCTCCATTCATGGCATTGCAGACAAAAATCCATATTTGGAAGTAGACTCTTAGCACCTTTACAATAACCTTGAAGTCTTTATTTTCTTATTTTGAAAAAGTTTTATTGGTTTTACATTTTTTCTATAGGGTAGGGTAAGGGATACAAAGAAATTTTGAGAGCATTCACGTCAGAGTCGTCGGTCCTTCCGAGACCTCAAAATACAATTAAAAAAAATAACAAAAAAAAGCATTTTTCATAACACTACAAGGTAAAAGCAAGTACATATACCTAAATTCTCAGTTCCATGCTGTCAGACATTTACAAAAAAATCCAGAAAATATTATGCAAAATTGTTCAAAAAAAATCAAGGCAAAGTTATTTTTTCGATCTAAGTCTTTTGGCTATTGTATCTTCTTTTTCTCCTCCCTGGCCCCCAGCGGGCGGGGCCGTGGCCCCCTCCGTCCCCCCTGGATCTTCCCCCAGGGCAGAGGAATGTTTTTTAAGAAAGGCTTCCGCCTCAGCAACTGTTTTAATCCTCACTCTTCCTCCTTCCCAGAACACCAGCATCCCTTCGGGTGTCACCCACTTGAACCAAATCCCATGATCAAACAATGTTTTAGACAAGAAGGAAAATTTCCTTCTTGCATCTCGAATCTTTCTAGGAATCTGCTTCAAGATAGTGACCGTTTTTTGTTGGTAGATTAATGGACTTTCTCTCTGCAGTTTCAGGATTTCCTCTCTGGTTGACCTTCTAACAAATTTCACATGTATCTCTCTAGGCACTTCATTTATCCTGGCATATGCTGAATTAATTCTATAGGCTAGGTCAATGTCCCCCCTGATCTCATCTTTAGGTTTTTGTAAATAGTCTGCTAAAATTGTGCTCATAAGATCAGGGAGGCATTCACCAGAATCCTCAAGAACGTTCTGAAATCTCAAAAAATATGTCATTCTTTCCATATCAATCCTAGACACATGCCCATCTGTTTCCCCAACCTCTTTAGTAACATTTTTAATCTCTCCCTTAACCCCCACCAACCCCCCTTCCAATTCTTCAGTCTTCTGTGTGTTTTCCAGCACTTGCTTCCGAGTGTCCAATAGCTCCTTCTTGAAATTGATGTTTTCAGCCCTCTGGGCCTGAATTTCTTTTACCAAAGTTTGTATAACAGTTTCAAGAGAAGCCATCCGTTGTTCTAAACTTGTCAGTGCTGCTTCTTGAGCCATCTTAACTGTTAGAGTCAGTGCCACCAAAATGGCGTTTTTAGGGTGGGGTTGGTGAGACTAACCGGGAGCCAAAAGTTCAGATCAAGGTTGAAACATTGTAAAATTCAGGAACCAAGAGAGAGACAATTTTCCAACTCAATAGTTATAATAACGAAGGTAATCCAGAAAGGAACCACAAATCCAACAAGAAAAAAATTCTTCATTAATATCCAGAGAGAGTCCCAATTGTAAAGAGACGCTGGGAATTTTCCATAGTTAAAATAGTCAGGTAGGGACAAAGAAAGGCCACCTTCCACCGCCCATCTCAGAGCCCAGAGGAGAGAGTAGAAAAATAAATTTTTTAACCAGCCAGACCTAGAAACAATGTTGCAAGTAGCCGCATACCACTTTCCCTTGTTAGAGACAGTCCGGATTTAAGATTTCCACTTTCTCTTCCAGAGAAGCCATTTTCAAGTGCCGCTTAAGTCCGAGGGGGGGGGGTTGGAAACAAACACCCCCCTCCCAGTCCGTTCAGCCTGGCTGGCAGCAAGGAAAAAAAAGTCTTTTTAAACTCACTCTCCCTCGCAGCTGAAGCCTCGGCAAACCTTCCGATCTCTTCCGCTCAGCCCTCTACGTTGAAGTGAATGGTGCCGACAGCCGTTGGCGAAGGGAGAACCCCCCGCAGCATGTTCCTCCTCACCTAGGTCACGGAGGGGATCGCTCTCCCCACCACCGTGAGGAAGAACGTCTCCTCCGAGCCGACCCTACGGGAGACCTCCGGTAACCGGAGTGTCCCGCCCCCGTGGGGGGGCAGAAAAGGCAACAAAGCGGCGAGCGAGCCCCAGGCTCGCCCGTCGCCGCTGGAGCCGGAACCAGAAGCCGAAGTCTTTATTTTCAATCAACCTTTGTGGTAAGAGGAGAAATAGGCAACTCCCAAGTCTCATTAACTCTTAGACCTAAACAATGTCACAAAGGCAATATGTAGTGATCATGCAATCATTGGCAGGTGCTTCATGGACATCTGGGCTTTAAATCCAGCTATCTTCATTCAATAAGAACAGCAGTAGATTGGAAAAAAAAGATTCTGCTAATGTTTTAACCATTCTTAGCTCCAGTCAGAGCATCTGGAAATATGAGCAATGGAATAGACACATCTCAGACTAGCTGTCATTGATGATGAAGAGGCCTGTAGCTGTCTACCTGGTCAGAAAATATTGCTGTTTCGCTTAGAAGAAATACTGTGCTTTAAAGACATTTTAATATCGCAAATATAAGAAAAGAACAAGAATCCCAAAGGTGCTTTTGCAAGGGGCAACTGGACTTTCTGGGTTTTTTTCTTTGAAGACATTTCACTTCTCATTCAAGAGGCTTTTATTTGGCAGGATAGAGAAGTGTTTGCCATATTCATGGTAATAAATTGCCTTACTACTGTACCGTCCTGTAAGTCTATTCATTCACTTCGGAGAAGGCAAGAGTACAAGACAAATAGCCACATCTACAAAGTAATCAGATGGCTTTGGAATTTAAGGTAAGATAAGATTAAGGCAGTCCAAGATAAGTGATCTGAACCTGGTACACCCAGGGCACAGCCTGATTTCCTTCTTAAAAGATGAAGTTGAAATGAAGTGAAAACCACAGAGGAATGTTGAGTTCGGTTTAACAGCCTGAACTAAAATGTCTTTTGAGTCATCAGTAGCACTCATGGTGTAGTTTGAATAATGAAATGTCTTCAAGAAAACAATCTCAGAATGTATCAAGGAGCCCTCATTTCAACCCTCAAATATTCTCCTTTATTGGTAAAATGTCATTCCTTGGAAGAAAGATTTATTGACTTCATCAAGATTGTTGAATATGGTAATGAGGAGGGAACCCTCAGGCATAGGTTTCCTTTTGGTCTGCCTGACCGTCGCGAAGTTACAGGTTTGAAGGGATTGGTTCCTGCAGCTGATGGGAACATTCAAGGTATCTCAGTGGCTGAGCTGTCAGACAGCTTTCTATAAAAGAGGGAGCTGCCGGACAGCTCCGGCACTTGTATATATGCATGTAATCAATAAGAGTTGGTACACTAGCCATGAGTCCTGTCTCTTCAAGCTTCCTACGCAACAAGATGTATTTTTTATTAGTGGGCTTAGATATTTTCCAATTTTTTTCCAGTGCAACATTTCTCATTCATGGTAAGTGGCCCATACAAGAAAATGGATGTGACTTTAACTTTAACTTTATTTCCATTTCTATACCGCTCCTATCTCCCCAATGGGACTCAGGGCGGTGCACAGGAAAATTAAAAAGAATACAACAAACAGACAATAATAAATACAATCATATCACTTAAAATGTAATTAAATTAAATGTGGCCTGTGCTAAAATGTAGTTAAAACTGTTAAAAATGTTAAAAATTCTACATGGTATGAGGCAGGCCTTGTAAATAGTGAATGTAAGAAAGAAATAGGGTGTTGGGTCATATAGTTTTTCATATAGAATAAATACTTAACCAAGTGTTGAGACTCATCTATGAGCCCCAGAATTGAGTGCTACATCTAGCCAGTTCCTATAGGCAAATAACCAATTCTCCCTATATACAATAAAATCTATTTCTTTTCTTCTTATACACATCTGAGGTTTTGGAATAATCTGAATTGGGTGAGAGTTCCTTTGCTTAAAATTTTCCATCCTTAAAGTTTATTATGCAGAAGAATGCACTACAGTGTAGTTGGAAAGACACAACATATATAGGTAGACAATGGATAAAGTATAATTATTCTATTCTATTCTATTCTATTCTATTCTATTCTATAATTTATTTATTCTGTGAAGCCCTTTGCATTTTTAAACTTAATAAAAGTTTAGTGAAAGTCTGCATGCATCCTTATCTGACAAATCAGGAACTGACTGATGAAAGTAATAGTAAAAGTAAATTTAAGTAAATAGAAAGTATCATTATCAGTGAGCATCTGAAACTTATTAACAATCTTCTCTAGACAGGTCATTTGCTTGAAATGAAATGTACAGTATTACTTTTCTGTTAATGGAGAAATAAGTTGCAAGAGGCATGACAGTGATATGATTTCTGTTTTTGTCAAAATGCCCTGAATGCTTGCTGTGGATTTACTTAGTAGCGCTTGTCTCCAACCAAAACAAATGGGATCACAAGAAATACAGTGTTGTTATGGGCCAGGAATTCGTTCGAATTGTTGCTTTGTTGCTATGAGAGAGCAATGGTAATGTCTTTATTAAAAATAGGAATTATGGTTGGACCCCTGGAGTGTTATCTGCTTCAGGCCAGAAATTGCATGAAAAACCATCAGATGCTTATCAATAAATTGAATTGGGATATGTCTCATCTATTTTTTTTTTACTTCTATGAAATAATCTGGTTATCAGAATCCACATTATTTTGACAGCTTGAGTCTGGTGAGAATACTATAAAAAGAAAAGAACTATTCTTTACCCCCAAAGAGTGGTGCAGTGGTTAGCGTGCAGTACTGCAGGCTACTTTTGCTGATCACAAACTGCTGCCAGCTGTTTGGCAGATCGAATCTCACCAGGTTCAAGGTTGACTCAGCCTTCCATCCTTCTGAGGTGGGTAAAACGAGGACCCAGATTATTGAGGGCAATATGCTGACTCTGTAAACTGCTTAGAAGGAGCTGTTAAGCACTATGTGTTAAGTTTAAATGCTACTGCTAAATCATTTATTTCATTACTACAAACCATACTGCTTTTTTCATATTTGGGATATCTTCCTAAATAAACTGATTAAGGTTTTGGTAGCTGATAAAAAACAGCTTAGCAGACCAGTTAGTGCTTCATAGCACTGTAAAAAGGCAAAACCATGACTGAAAAACCCAGCTATATTGTTTCCATTGCCCCATAAAATGGAAAAAGGGGGAGAGAGGAAAATGTAGTTAAAGTGGCCGAAAGGGATTGGTTCATCAGCTGCAGCTCTTCTCCAGCAGTTTACGAGTAAAAACCATAAAATCCTACAGAAACAGAGCAAATTTAAAAGACACAGAGACTTCTCAAGCCACTAATACCAACAGTTGCATACCACTGTAGGATCCCCATGCTAGTTGTTAGAGCCAAGTTTTAACCCACTTTGGAAAGGCCAGACAAGTGGGGCTAGCTTGCCTAAAGGGGCAAGATGTTCCATTAGATGGTTGGAGGGTCTCCTAGTGTAGTGGAGAATTCCTTCCATTTCATGTCACAATTGCCAAACCTGTCAGCTGTTTTTAATCTATCTTTTGACACATTTAATATTTGACAGGTAAAGTGAGTTGTGTGTTGAAGCAACAGCAGTAGGAGAGAGATCTTTTACTACCTTGTTTCTGTTGAATTCATCTTGGCCCCCAGGAGGGGATGAGATCAGAAGTGCAGGAGGAAAGCCTCATTGGGGGGGGGGGAGACCCCAGACTCACCCAAGACTGAATGGTCCTGGAAAACTGGACCCAGGGACTACAAGTGACTCATTGTGTCTCCAGCAGCCAAGAAGAGCTGGACATTACACTATGAGGTGTTCTGGGTTGTCGCTACCGAAGAAAGGAGAGAAGAGGAGAGGAGAGGAGAGAGTAATACCATTAAACTAGAACAACAACAAATAACTTTTATCTGCCTCAGCTTTGTGCTGGGAGTGAGAATAAGGTGACATCAACAGGACATGTTATATGAAAATTGTTCATGCCATGATTTGAATGTGAGAATGAACCCCGATTCAATAGTTTTGGGACTTAATTGTCTTAATGCATCTTTCCCCTCTTTAGAATAGACCTAGTATTACAGACTACGCTGGAGAACTGATTTCATTTGTGTTTTGAACAGAGTCAGTTCTCAATAACTGAATTGTTAATCTTATTCTTTGTTTTAAAATTTAAAACTTAGCACCATCTGATCTGAAGCAACTCATTGTTCTGAAGAAATAACAAAATAAAAGTACAATATACATAAACAATAATTCGACATTAGTCCTTCGATCCTTCAGACTGAGCCTATCTCTAAATTTGTGTAGAGCAGTTCTTCACTAAGACTGCAAAAATACAATTTTAGCAGGACAAGTTGTGTATATATTAAAATATGTAAATTTGGAAAAATGCACATGCAGAGATATTTATATTAAGCCAGGGGAAGCAGATGCCTTCTAGAGATATTAGGCTACAATTTATAAAACATACAAATTGTCCAATCAGCATGGCCAAGGAATCAGGATTCTTTGAATCGTATTAAAAAATCTTGGGAGGAAAAAATCTAGGTGGACCATCCTATCATTAATATATAAAACAAGAAAAACTGCTAATGAAAATAAAAGGCCATTTTCTTGCAAATTTAACAAAAAAAATAGCAGAAAGACAAGGAGCACTGATTGAATAGACTTGTGATTAAATATATGCAACACTAACTCTGACTGTGTATACAGATAGATAGTTTCTTCTTTCTACTAAGTACTACTTCTAAGTACTACTATTGTAGTACTTAACTTAAAACAGGAACAAAATTCTGTACCAGGTATTCTGCTACCATTGGATTGCTTATTGCTTCTTACACTAAATTGGTGCCTTAATGTAGGTATACTGCCGTTCTGATATACTTTCATTCATTGATCCAAGACAATGTTTCCCCACCTGGACAGTTTGAAGATATGTGAACTTCAACTCCCAGAATTCCCCAGACAGCATGCTGATTCCATTTGGGTAAACTTTACATAATATTTTGCTATTAATTTTTTAACATTAGCTAATCAGATTCTGGAGAAGATGAGCTGAATTAATTTCCAGAGGGAAATAACCAAGAAATAAATTACATTGGCACCATGGTGTATCCATTAGATTTGGTACCTTCCCATTTATTAAACTCTCTACAGACAAATCGCCCCTTTTTATTTTCCACTTTAATGAAGTGAGGGATGGCAGTGTGAATATAAATATGGGATGTACATGGATGTGAACTGGACTGGGGTTTGAGATGTTGCCAGGAAACTGCACCAAATAGTATGCACTTGGCATGTATTGTAAAATATCTGGAAAATTCATATTATCTAGGGAATATCTATTTAAAATATCTATGCATCATAAACTCTTCCAAAAGACTCTTAGATCCTTGCATGAGCTAAAAAGCACTTGCAAATGAAAGATGTTCTGGGAAGTTCAATGTGCATTTATGCTGAACAAGGTGAAATAGAGCATTTAATTCTACAAAAATGAAGCATTTCTTGAGTGGAGAACTATAAAAATATTTGGAAGAGAAGGATCAGAACATGGCAAATATACAAATATTTTATTTGGGGGAGGATACAAAATGAATGAGTTAGTTTAGTTAGTATAATGTTTATGTTTTTTCACTTATTCGGTCTTCACATGAGCGAAACAAGGAATGTGTTTTGAAGGTTGTTACCGTATGGCATATTTAAGAAGGACAAACCCATTGATTGATTGATTATGTGCCATCAAGTCTGCAACAGTGACTCCATGGATAGATCTCCTCTTTCAGATTGCTGTATCTTGTTATAGTTCAAAGGTGCACTTTTCTACTAATTGTTCTCCTCTCTTTGCTTCTATCTTCCTCAGCATGATGGACTTATTAAAGGAGCTGGGTCTTTGTATAATGTGCTCAAAATATGATAACTTGAGCCTGATCTTTTAATTTGAACTTGGGAGTGATTTGATCATTTGCAATTTCAATGATCCGAATAGCATCATCATCATAGTCCAAACATTATTGGTTTTTCTGCCTCCAATTTTAAAACCACACATCTTCCAATCCAGTTTCCCTCAATATATATTCTGCATATAGACTGTCTCGCTCCTTTGCTGGCCCAGACCTAATGTGTTCCTCCTAAATATGGCTTTCTATCCTGTGTATCGATTTCTCCCAAGGACAATGTTTCAAAATTCCAATTTTTCTGAGCACATTCCACATTTTGATATGGTCAGCCCAATCAATTGTTCTATAATTAATGAAGCCCACATTAACTTCTTTTTGGTATTCTTTGACTTTCCAAATTATTAAGCTTACCTCAGCAAGGATGTTGCTTATTCATTACATCCATACAGGGGTGAAATCCAGCAGGTTCTGACAGGTTCTGGAGAACCAATAGTGGAAATTTTGAGTAGTTTGGAGAACCAACAAATGCCACCTCTGGCTGGCCCCAGAGTGGGGAGGGAATGGAGATTTTACAGTATCCTTCCCCTGCCACACCCACCAAACCATGCCCACCAAGCTATACCATGCACCAAGCCACACCCACAGAACCAGTAGTAAAAAAATGAGAATTTCACCACTGCATCTGTGTGTGTGTGTGTGTGTGTGGTTTTTGTAAACAGGGAATTGTAAACAGTGGTTTTTGTAAACAGGGAATATCTTCTAAAATATTTTGGATATTGATATTTCTACTATACAAAATTTGAAAAAGTGACATAACCATTTTTCACACTTATGACCATTGCATCATCCCCATGGTCACATGATCAAAATTCTGATGCCTGGCAACTGATTCATATTTATGACAGTTGCAGTATCTTGGGGTCATGTGATCACCTTTTGTGACCTTCTGACAAGCAAAGTCAATGGGGAAGCCAGATTCTCTTAACTGCATTACTAATTTAATAACTGCAGTGATTAACAACTGTGGCAAGAAAGGTAATAAAATGGGCCAAAATTCACTTAACAAATGTTTCACTTAGCAACAGAAGTTTTGGGCTCAATTGTGGTTGTAACTTGAGGACTACCTGTACTTTTTCCATCTTTGATTTAAAAACAACAACATTTATTCTCTATCCATTAGCATCGCTTCACATACTAATTTAAGGTTGGAATCATCTTGTGAGTTAGAGATCTTTTGGAAAACTTTCCTTATTTTTCTGTTTTTGTTTCCATGGTGGATGCATATGTCACCGTATTCCTGCTTCTTGTCCCTAGTAACAGCTCTCTGAAATTCTTTGTTAAATTCCTTCTGGAGATCCTTGCTTTCCTGGCTTTGATTTCTTTTCTTGGCAATTTCTGTGGTTTGTTCTGACAGCCAGTTTGCTTTCTTCTTTTTCCTGATCTTACCTTACATTAATCTTTAACAATGTATTTGATTTTATTCCATAGTGTCACTGGTTCCCTATCAGTGAGGTTTAGGACTTCCAAGTGATTCCTTATGTTCTCCTTGAAAATGGTAGATACATGCTCAACTGTCCATGATAGAAACTGGTTGACTTGTAACTTTCATGTGAGCAATTTGTCATTTGTCCTACAGTCAGTCCTGGTCACATCTTTGCTATTATAAATGAGCTCTTCCACCAGCTTAGGACAATAATTTAGTCAATTTAATGTATAGGTACTTGAAATTGGATTGATACTCAAGGATGTTAGACAGTAGCATATGCTGGAAATATCAGTCTCCATTGGCTGAATAGATGGGCCTAGCACAGCTCCTTCATGCAATTTTCCAACTAATGGCACTGTGATGGGATGTCTAGCAGTCTCTAAGAATACAGGGGAGGAAGCCAAACTACTGCAAAAGGTAATCTCAGCCATAAGGAGAAGGGAGCATGCGAAAGCGACCCAGTAACTCTGCCTTAATTATGTCAGGTATAAGTTGATCTGGAAAATTGATTTAGCAAGCTTTCAAGCTTTTGCTGTTGACCCTACATGCAGTAAAGAACTTTTCAGAAAACCACACAATTCTTGATTTCTGAGTACGGCTGCCTCACGGAGTTGGACAAACATTGTCAAGACAGCAAAATGCCCCTTCTTTTGCACTGTATCACTAACCTTGACTAACTTCAATATTTGATTTCAATAGGTTGACTCGGTGGTCAAGAGGCAATCTCCCTGTGGAAATCAGTTTGTGAAGAAGATCCAAAGAAATGGCTTTATCTGGAGGTTGCCAGTCCATCCATACAGATGCATTGCATGGTATTCTGACCCAGCCTGAGCAGAACCAATAAACAGGCTCCTTGTCCTATGCGTTAATGGCATTCACACATCACAAAATCCAGGCAATAATCCTTCAAAGGTCTAACTGCAGTAACAGACCTTATTGGTTCCTTGAGATAATTTCCAGGCCAGGAGCTTCTAGCCTCAAGACTGTAAATTAAGTTCTGGCAAGCAGTCTTGCCAGAGGCATGAACCACCACGAGCAAATCTTTCAAAAGAAATCCGAACAGTTGTCTCCTGCAACCATCTCTCCCCTTTCCTATTATTTATTCCCCAGTCAGGAAGGGGCCATTCAGCATCCATGTGGGCCTTTCTTCCCGAGTCAGCTCCTTGTCTTCAGTTGTTCTCCTCTCCTAGCAGCTCTGTGCATGCGCACATCTGGAACAGGTCCCAGATGTTCTTCCTCCCCACATCTCCACCTCCAAAGGCAGCTGAGAAATGCTGGGCAGCTCTGGTTCTATTTCTGCTTCAGACGCAGAGCATCCATCAGAGCCTCCCCCAGACTCCAGGATGGCCCAAGTTCCTCCCCAACCTTCTAATCATTCGAGTCTGCTACCAGCTCTGCTGGCAGCTGGTAGTCTACAACATTTGGTTTCAAAGAATGAGGGTGATAAAAAAAATGGCCTGATTTTGTCCTTTAGGAACTGAGAAAAAAAATCCATTTTGAGATGTTTGAATTTGCTCAAGTGGTCAATGGAGACCTGGTTCAGTGAAAATAAACCATGTGGGAAAATGCAGAGTAGATCCAATTTCTTTTGTAGGATAGGCAATGGATGCAGCATACTTAAACCAGGATATATATTTTTTCAGCTCTTGGATTGTTAGATAACATTTTAACTTGGCGATCTACAAAAGCCCTCGCTGTATCTAGGGTTACATTTTCAGGATTTTATTTGTACTGCGTGGTGCTTTGTGTACTGGAGTAAAATTCAAAGGATCCAGGATCAAGTCATCCTTTGTCAGCGAAACAGTTCAGGCCAGGAATTTTCTGTCTTGTCAAACCATTTCATTGAGTTATTGTGAAGAATTGGTCCATGGAGTGTGTTGAGTTCTTGAAATAAAGATGGGATATAATAAACCTAATAAAACAAACAATACTAGCCATCATTCAGACTGACTTTGATGATTACTCCCATAGTCCACCAGCCATCATCATTAGTCATTTTAAGGTCCTGTTGATTCCAGCAGGAAAAGCTTAACTACATGCTCAACTCCCCAATAAAATCGGTGGAGTTGGATAAGAGTTATGACTAAGAGTTGTAATTTAAAACATTTGATTTGTCAGTTGTGGAAATGTTGTTATGATGAATAAAGCCTTTGGAAAAAAATGCCACATGTACTTTTGATTTAGCGGCACAAAGAAAAATGCCACAACAATGTAGGTTAGGATTTGGACACTAAAACCAATTAGCTGTTACATGTTTTCTTTGTGTTGGTTGAAAAAACATGACCTCATCCTACTGAGTGACAGTTGCAAGCACTTTCCAGGAATAAAAGCAATTGCTTTAACCAAGGAGAGCATGGACTGGGAAGAAGACCAAAAGGACTGTCACTCTTCCATGTTTAAAGGAAAAAGTATCTCATTTTTTTATTATCCCTAAGTATTTTAATCTATAGCAGCGATGGCGAACCTTTTTGTCATGGCATGCCAAAAACATGTGCGTGTGCAAACCTATAATGCAATGTGTGCATGATCCCCCCTGCCCTGTGCATATGCACAAGACCCCTCACACACCATGCATGCACATGTGACCCCCCCGTGCTTTCCCTGCCCCTCATGCATACGCACCACTCTCCTTGCCCATTTTTGGCTTCCAGGTTGGTACAGGAGGCTTTCCAGACCCAAAACAGGGCATGGGAGCCCCTGTGCCCCATTTTGGGCCTGGAAGGCTTCCTGCACCAATCTGGAAGCCAAAACAGGATGCGGGGTGCCACATGAGCCCCCAAAATGCAATGCAAGCACCTCCTGTGTATCCACCCCACCCTGATACATGCAAGGTTTTTTTTTGCAGAGATTGTTAAGAACAACATGAGCCCATTGTTCATTATGGGGTAATTTTTGCTGGAAACAGGAAATAAATACAGAGTTTCAGGCCAAACTATTGTAAATCATGATCATGTCACTGTGGGGTGCTGCAAATGGCCATAAATGGAGGTGTAGGACCAACTGCTAAAAGTGCAGTCACACAACCATGGAGTGAGCATGACCAAATCTTGAAACCAGGTTGTAAGCAGCAAGATTACTTTATGCACAAAATGAAAGGACATTTCGATTCCCACAACGGATGAATGGCTGCAAAAGTTGATGTGGTTAGCAGAGGTGGCTAAGTTGACTATTTTGATAAAAATATATCTAAGTATTTTTGTTTCTGTTTGTTTGTTTGAAAACTGCTTCTGGACTTTGTGCTTGGGGTGGAAAAAAATGAAACTTTGATTTTGCGGTTTACCGATTGGATAGATTTGTTGTTATAGAAACGGCTAGTTTATGGTATGTTAAAGTAAAAAGTTGAGGTTTGATGTCACTATCTTATTTTACTGCACCAAAGGGAGTTGGAAGTCAATATTTTTTCTTTCTTCTTTTCTGCACTTTTTCCTTCCCTTTTCCCTCCTCTATTTTTCCTACTATTTGTTTTTATATTTGTGTATTTTATACTATAAAGTAATAAAATAATGATAAGAAACCAGGTTGTAAGTAGCTTTTGGGGGTCTGTTGTAATTTCAAATGGTGGCTAAGCGATTGCTTATAACTTTGACTACCTGTATTCAAAGTTCTAAAGCAGTGATGGCTAAACCTTTTGTCGTCGTGTACTGAAAGTATGGGTGTGCATGCACCTCACATGCACCCTGACCGCCCTCACTTGTTTTTGACTTCAAGGTTGGTGCAGGAGGCTTTCCAGGCCCAAAACAGGGCACACTCCCCCCGCGCATCTGCCCTTCCCCCCCATGCATGCGGGGCAGAGACCTGAAGACCAGCTGGCTGGCGGGAGATGTGTGCACATGTGCAGTGGAGCTGTGTTGGGGTGATGGCTCGCATGCCTGAAAGATGGCTCTGCTTGCCACCTGTGCCACCTGTGCCATAGATTTGCCATCACGGTTCTAAAGCTTTGGAAAATCAGAGGCAATGTTTTGTTGTCATGCTGCAAGCTTCACCCATTTCATCCATGCCAACGATCTCATGGTAACATATATCAAAAGGCCAAAGAAGGCATGAGGACAGTCCAACTCTTCCCTTCTCATTGGCCCTAACCCACCTCCTGTGGTGTTTTTGGTTGAATATAAAACATGAAAACCCAAACCAATAAACAGCAAGATCTTTGTCTAAAAGCAGAAGATCTTTGGTGCAGTAGTTTTAAAAGATTTTCATATCATTGTTGAAATTCACCATTCCTGCTGTTCTTAACTTGTTTTCCTTCCTCTCTTCCTCTTAATCTCTGCCAACTCTCGTGGAGCAGGTCAACAGTGCTATTTCCCCAAACCCCATGGAAGTCGTGCTGGAGAAAAAACTTGCTTCTTTGCAGAATTATTGTCAGTGCATGAAGCCTACTCTATCTTCTGACAATAGATAAATCAGCTCATTTGCTTTGTCTTGCTGAGACATAATCCTTGTCATGCAATAGATCACACAGCGCCCTATGTGGTCCAGAGTTCTGGCTAATAGAAGAACAACTTACTCCATTTTACTGTCCTTTCTTGGGCTTTATAGGTGGGTAGATCTGCCAAAGTTAAACTGCTCCTGGTGTAATGGATTTTTAAAAAAAAATCATTTTGCTACAACTTTATGTCATTATTTCATTCATGACCCGAAAGCCTTGACCACAGTCACAAAAAGTAAACAGTGATGCTGGGAACAGAACTTCATTTATATTACCTTACTAAAATTAATTGGATTATTCACATTCCATCACTCACTTTATTCTAATCATGTTGGCTAATTAAATTAGTCGCAATTCCATTTGTATTCTTTTTATGTGAGCAAACCTCCTCAAGTACTTTTTTTACACTGGTCACTGTTTTGCATTCAGCTCACATTAATCACCTTCCTGTTCTTGACCTTCTTTTTTCTTATTTTACATATGAACTTTTAAAACAAACCATTTTTGTTGCCTTCTGTTTAGCTGTATGTTTCTTCTGACAATCCAATGCTTTGAAGGATGCTCTTATATAAAACTCATTTTTACTTCTTTCACATTCATTCCTCAGAAAAGACCACATGCTATTCATTGCTTCTCATCCAGCATTTGCACATCTTAAAATTTCTCCATTCATGTCCCCAACTTTCTACCAAAGTACACAGTGTCATCTATTCACTTTAGTGTTTCTTGATTTATGTAGCTCTTATAATCATTCATTCCATTTTCCATGTCAAACACAGCCATCTTTTCTTTCATACAATAACTTTCAGATCCATTCTCCTTATTACAATGCCTTGACTGAAGATCATTCATGTTCTAAGCTAGGAACACAACATCATTTGCACACAAAATACACATACATTCGTTTCCAAAAAGCATATATCTCATGTCACCACAAGCACTTCCCTATTTCAGTTCCAGATTCATGCAAAGCATTCCATAACCAAAGTCTATTTAGTTGACCACATGTTTACTCTAATCAACTTTTAGTAAATCTTCTTTTCCAAACACATATTCTCAAAGTCCTATTAAAGCCTGCCTAGCTTTCCTTCACTTGAGTTTCACCCAAAACCATTTCATTTTTTTTCTTTTTAATTTTATTGCCCAAGACTCTTTGTTTAACCTCCAAATCCATTTTCAGAACATTTTCCCCATTTCCATCAGAATTATTCTGTATCTTCTCTTTGTTTTTTAATTGTAAGCATTCCATTGTCCTCTGGGACTACATTTTTTGTCTCTTCATTTATGAATCTAAATTGAAAATTAATATACTTACTCTTTGCTTCAAAAGTTCACTGAGAAACACATTTTTGCACCTTCTGTGATCTTTCTGACTTTAAAGGAAAGGGCGATGTTGCCATTGATCCTCTGAACTTAAGGGAAAATGAGTTTTAAAAGATTCTAAAAACATTGGAAAGCAGCTAGTGAAAATAGCTTTCAATGGAGCTCTGAGTAGGGAGAGATTGTTGATTAGAGGGAGAATGACTTAAGAGAAGGAACTGCCATTCTTTCTAACAGTGTTAATTCTCTTTCCTTAGATTCTTATCCTTACATTTTGCCCTAACTCATTAGTGCCAACCGTTTGAATGTGCACAGATAAAATAAACTGTATCAAGCCAAATAAGAAACTCAGAATCCAGGCAGAGTTCAAGGTCTTTTACGTTGAACGCTACATTCTAATTCCTAAAATTTGGAAATTAAATTAGAAGTTAAAAAGCCAATTTAAATTCTTCAGCATATTCAAGGGATCTTTCGTAATGAACTTCATCCTAACTTCATAATGAACTATAAAAATAAAACTTGAAACCAAAAACACTGTTCTTATGCCAAGCAGATGATATAGATTATCTACATTTCTTCTTTTTCCTCCTTTCACTGTTAAGAAATCATATCCCCAAGTTGGAAAGAAAATTAACTGACATCTGGGTTGTAATATAAAGAAATTCACTTTGAGAACTATAAATATCTTTTTGTTCTTTGCTGTTAATGTACTCATAGTACTTAGTTCTGTAGTTCAAATATGTCCATCAAAAGACAAACAATGAACATGGGATGAATACACTTGATTAGATTTTATGACTTAGGGTCAGGGAAGAACATTGGTAACTGCAATATTGCCCCCTGAAACAATAGGATTTTATTTCCTTCTTTCTGCTCTCTCCAGGACACCTCAAAATTGCCTTTACAAGAAAGAGAGTATAAGGGACTAGAGAAGAAGGGGACATTTATTCCTCAGTTGTATCCTGCTGGCAGAAGACACCATGGGAATGCATTGGCTGGAATGGGAAGAAGTATCCTTAATAGAAACTATCTGCTGGAGATAGATTACAGAATCAAAGTACAGAGTACAAACATATGTATGGTGGTTATAGTGTTGGACAGGTACTAGTCCCTCCTTGTCATGGAAGCTGACTCTATGACTTTTGGCCAATTCTCTCTATAGAGGAGCAAAACTTTGAAGAAAGGAAACAAGAACCATTAAATAACTTAAACCATTAAGTTATGAGCCATGGTGAGGGAGGAGCCAGCATCGCATCGATACAACGTGAGGTCTTGATGATCCGAGACCTCTGTTGACACTTTTTCCATTGATCGGTCCGTTTGGACCTAAACCGTCTCGGAGGGATGGCGATTAGGAAGATGAAGTCTTGCTGGTCACAGGGGCACCACAAAGTCCCTGTTTGACCCAAGGGGAGCGCTTCTATTAGGCGGCAAACAGGCAGCCCCATGCTGACAAAGACAGGGCGGCTCCGGAAGGAAACTGAAAGAGAAAGTGAGTCTATCTGGAAAGGTATTTTTTCTTTTTGAGATACAAAGAAACTTTTTTTAAGTAAAACTAGACCCTTGAAGCAAAAAAAAAAAAAGCGGTGGGAAGTAGCAACACTGCCACTGGGAGGTCAGAGGCAGGACCTTTTGAGAAAATGTATTTTTTTTCCTTTGGAGATTGTTGACTATTTGGATGAAGGGTTTACAACTTGTTTATAGAAACTGATAAAGACTCAAGAGCATGAATTGTTTTTTACAGGTGCTCTTTGATAATTGTTTAGGCAAAGGAAGGAAAAAGGGGAAAATACAGAATCCTTCTACTTTGAAGAGTACAACAGAACCTGTGATTTAAATTAATTTAAAATGAAAAGATAAAATAGGCCTGAGACCAGGGTAGCAGTGGTAATTAATTTTCCTTATTCCTTTTTTTTTGTAACATGGATCAATATCCAGATGAGGATACTTTAGAATATCAAAAAATTTTGGCTGGAATTTTAAATCTTTTGGAAGGCTATAGATGAATCAATAAGAAATTGGAAAAACTGGTGTTTATTACAAC
Organism: Rhabdophis nuchalis; assembly: GCA_039707465.1. Taxonomy (NCBI): domain Eukaryota; kingdom Metazoa; phylum Chordata; class Lepidosauria; order Squamata; family Natricidae; genus Rhabdophis; species Rhabdophis nuchalis. The sequence goes on along the minus strand of CM077643.1, from coordinate 316,961,791 downwards.
AAAATATGAGGAGATTGGGGCCCCAAAAATTAAAGAAGGGCCTTCTCTGTGGTGGGCCCTACCCTTTGGAACCACCTACCCCCGGAATTATGAACTATCTCTGACCTCCGCCTCTTCCGCCAATGTCTAAAGACATACCTTTTCCATCAAGCCGGCCTAGCGTAACATCCGTTGGGACTATTATTAGACAGTTTTAAATTTGGGGATTTTAAATTGATTTTAGCACAGGCGAAATTTAATAGTTTTTTAAATTTTATATTTTGTCTATATTTGTATGTTTTAATTTCCTGTGCGCCGCCCTGGGTCCTTTTTGGAGAAGGATGGGGTATAAATATGAATTTTAAAAAAAGAGAGAAGGAAGAAGATGTAGAAGATAAAGAGATACCCCTTCAGTTGAAGACAACGATAAGACAACAGAGGATTTTACTAATGGGTCAAATGTAGGAAAAAGCAGAAAGAAGGGAACTTTGAAAAGGGAACCTGAAGAATTTGAGCTCCATCTCAGTCTCCAAGAAGAAGAGGGGGAAAAAAAAGAATTGATGATGGATGTAAGAGGAGAAATTCTTCCAGAAGCATGTCTGATAACCAAAGATAAACAACTTTTAATAACAGAAGGAGGGCAACGATACCATCTGAGAGTTGTTTTGAACAGTAAAGTGCGGAAAGAAGTTTATAAAAACCTTACAAAGGAGAACAAAATTGAAACCACAAATGGCAAGAGAGATAAGACTACTTCGCTATTGGATAGATACTGGTTGATAATGAAAGCTGACAATAAAAAAATAGCCATTCCTTGATGATTAGCATTTAGTAACTTTTAGATTGGTTTAGATTGTTATTGAAGGATTAATAAATTAATAAAACAAAACTAATTCATAAATTTTTATTTAGAATTCATTATAGGTGCAATACAATTTAAAGTGGAATGAGGTTGGACATAAACAGTAAAAGATTTTTAGTCAACTATTAAGGAATGTTAATGGATATTGTTTAATAAAAAGGGGAGGTTAGAAATAGTATTAATTAACTTTTATGTAGAACACGTTCCTAAGGTGCAATGTTATTGGAGGCTTTTTGAAATAGTCAATGAATGCCATTATGTGGTTATGTCTATAAGTGAGAACTATCTGAGGAAAAAGCATGTTTAAATAATTGTGGTTAAAAGAGAATTTTGGTATAATGATATTAAGATATACAATGAATTTTTGATTTAAAGTGTATAATTTAATACGATTTATGATAATGGAAGAAACGCACGAGAGCTATTTGTAACCAATCGACACACTTTCTACAGGATGTAATGAAGGATGATTTTTTTTTGTATTTCTGTTTAATTAAAAATTTAAAACACCTTTTTATTAAAAAAAAGTTATGAGCCCTAATGACGCAGTGGTTAGAGTGCAGTACTGCAGGCTACTTCTGCTGACTGGCAGCTGCCTGCAATTCGGCAGATCGAATCTCACCAGGCTCAAAGTTGACTCAGCATTCCATCCTTCCGAGGTAGATAAAATGAGGACCGATTGTTGGGGGCAATATGCTGACTCTATAAACTGCTTAGAGAGAGCTGTAAAGCACTATAAAGCAGTATATAAGTGCTATTGTTAAGTGCTATTGCTAAAGATCAACCTGGGTTAGAAGAGGGGGTGAGAAAGAAACTCAAGATGACCTTGTCTTTGGGTATTAGAGGGGTCATTTCATTCATTTCATTTCATTTATTAAATTTATAAACCGCACCACTCTCCCCAAAGGGACTCAGGGCGGTGCACAGGAAGTCAAACTCTACCAGTCTGGTAACATACCCTACAAACAATAGACGTCCTTGTGGTATCTGTCTCCTGACCTAGCAAAATATTAAAAACATTGTTTTGATAGTTATTTGGCTATTTATGTACTTTTTAAATTGTTTTAAGCATTTTGAAAGTATGTCTTCTCTAAATTGTCTTTAAGTGAATGCATATTTAGATGAGCTTCCTTATGCACTGAAAAGACAATAGTTTTAATTAAAGAATTAAACTGCAGACGAAGCCATAATTGCAGGACAATAACCAATTAAACTTCTCTATATCCTTGGAGTTTGAAACAGATGATGACAAGGGACAAACAAACTACATATTTCACACAAATGCATGTAAAAATGCTTAGGTCTCTTGTGAATAATAAAAAGCAATACTAATGGGAATCTGGAGCGTGTCCATTTGGTATAGTGATTAAGGCACCAGGCTAGAACAAGGAAACTATATTTTCTAGTCCCACCTTACCCATGAAGCCAGCTAAGTCATCTTCGGCCAGTGACTCCCTTGCTCTCAACCCTAGAAAGGAAGGAAGGGTAAACCACTTGAATCCAATTGGATTGATAGCATGAAGGTATACATATTGTAAAATAAATAAATCTTCATTGTGTTTTAGAGTTCTGTCTCCCTTCTTGCACAAGATTGCACAAATCTTGCTAATAAAAAAAAAACCCACAGGAACTAGTCAATGAAGTTGTCACGACTCAACAATGACTTGAATGCACAGGCATATAGATGCACACAGGGAGAAAGACAGAAAGACAGACAGAAACAGAAGCTGGAACAAATCCTGACAAATGGTTTCCTCATACTGGAGGCTCATGATATTTCTAATTGACCTTTGATGTATTTGGGCTGTCAGGAAACCAGATTAGTTTTCAAAGATCTGTGGCTTTGCAAAAACACATCACATAAAGGGAAATCACCAAATGTTACCACCACAACCCATTCAATTCTTAAAATTTATGGATGATCATGTAAATCCAAACTTTTATGCCCTCTTGAATGACCCCACTCAGAAACACATGGAAATAGCTGAGGAAAAATGGAATGCCTTAGGCAAGAAGGGAGCTCTAAAATACAATGAGGATTTATTTATTTTACAATATTTATACCTTCATGCCCCCAGTCCAATTGGACTCTGTGCAAATCAACAAAGTCAAAATAAAACAAGAGCCTAAAACCCACATATTATTATTATTTAAAAAAAACCAATATATCATAGATGCTATTGATTAAACTAACCTAAATGTCAAATGCTTGCAGAAACAATGTCCGCTTTGGCTAATTTTCGTAATACAAAGGAAAGAATGTTCCTTTCCTACTGAATAGGGGTGGGCAATTATGGCCCCCTTATGACCTGCTGTCATGAGGTCCCAGAATGTCTGGGAGTTGAAGTCCACAGGATAAAAAGGAGTCATAATTGCCCATTCCTGCTTGGGAAGTATAAGTTTCCATCAGATAGACATCCTCAAGATTTTAATCTTAAGAATTTTAAGAATGAAATATTTTTAGTCATTAACTGCAAATATTTTGATTGCTACTTATACTGAACTAGATTTATGAAAAGCCCTATGAGACAATGGTATGTGACCTATCTTGATCAAACAGAAATAGAAAAAACCAACTGATGTATTTACTGGAAGTCTTGGTTTGTTTTTAAGAATGAAAATAAGAAGCAATGACAAAGAAAAATTGGGTGCTGAAACAATGCATATTTTGCTGACTGAACAAATATATCTTCTTATGATTACGGTGTATATTTCAATACATTCATAAAACCTCTCAGTAACAATCTCTAATGAAAATGTCCGCATTTCTGGATGGAAATGTAAACTAAAATAGGCAGTGATTGGTGCTTGTTCATAAACCTTAATGGTGTTAAAAAAGCGACTAGAACAGGGAACTGGCTCATCAACTTTCATTCATTCCCCCCCCCCCCCTGTAATTTACTGTTTTCTTCTCTTTCATTTGATATAAAACTATTAAGATCAAACTAAAAAGATTTTGAAACTGGGCTTCTCAGATAGTCCTTGCTTAATAACCACCACTCAGACCAGCAACTCTGTTACTAAGCAACATGTTCATTAAGCAGGACATCATATAATGTGACTTGCTATTTTACCTCCAGCTTCTATTGACTCTACTTGTCAGAATCCTGCCTTAAAGCCTGTAAATGGTAGTCACGTGACCATGGGTTTCTCCGATGATTGTAAATACCCACCAGTTGCAAAATGTATGAATCTAGATCACATGACTGCAAGGATGCTGCAAAGTTTGTAAGTGGAAAGACCAGTAGAGTTACTATTTTATCACAGTTGTAGCTTCAACAGTTAAAAGGGCAGTTATTAAGGTCCAACTGTAGTTTATAGGTGCATTGCTTTAAAAAAAAAAAAAAAGCTCAAGGATTTTAGGATTTTTCCATTGCAGAGAGCGTTTACTTCTGGGCGTCCCAAAAAGACTCCCCCAAAGTCTTCTTCTCTAGGTAAATTACCCAAGAACTGAACCAGATCATCTCTAGAACTTTCAGAACACGTCAGGGAATAACTATAGGACATAAGCAGAGAATTGCAATGTGATTGCAGCTTGTTTATAAATTTAAATTCCTGGTAGTTTTATTAAAACAGTTCAGAAGAGAAAGGAGAAAAGCAGAACTCTTATATTCTATGACAGTGATGGCGAACCTATGGCACTGGTGCCACAGGTGGCACGCGGAACCACTTCTTAGGGCACGCAAGGCGTTGCCCTGTCAGCACTAGCGCATATGTGTGCACTGGCCTGATTTAGGCTTTCTTTTGAGGCCATTTTTTGGCCTCTGGAGGCTTCTGGGAAGCTCCTGAAGCCTCTGGAGGTGGGGAGGGAAGGCTGTTTTCACCCTCCCCAGGCTCCTAGAAAGCCTCTGGAGCCTGAGGAGGGCAAAAAAAGCATGCCAAAAACAGAGGGTCACGCACATAGCATTATGGGTGTGACACGCCCACGCATGACCCCCCCTGCGATCCCCCCTCTTTTGGCACGCGAGCCAAAAAAGGTTAGCCATCACTGTTCTATGATATAAAAAGACCAAAGAAAACAGATGTGTATTTTATATACTTGCTAGATGATAAGCAAACAGGTCTATTGAATGATCCAGAGAGACCTAAGCCATTTCTGGTTTTATAAATAACGTGAATATAAATAAGCAGAAATTAAAAAGTAATGACATAATGAAATAAGGCACTGTACACCTCAATCAACTGAAGAAGACAATACAAAGACAGATAAATACAAGCCTTAATAGGTCTTGAGATAGGTCTGATCCTATCTCAGCTTTCACAGATCAAAGATGAATCTCTCCTGAAGAAAGATTGGCCTTCACAGACGTAAAGACAATGGAGCTGGTTAAATCTCAAATGGTTCTTTTTAGTGAGTTTAGGCAACTGCTTTGAGTCAGAATCAATTGCTGCATGTTGACCTCTCCCTGTAAATCTGTTGAGGTTTTTTTTTTAAAGAAAGAAAACAGACTGTTTTAAGCCCTCCAGTCGTTGAATCAAGTTTAAGGAGATTTTAGTCGTCTACCGGAATTGGAGCAGATTACTTTGAATACAGTAGTAACGATGATTTAGAAACACATGTGGATTGTTATATAAATTGGCTTTGCAATATTCAGAGCAGGCAGTTCCTCGTATGGAGGGAATGGTGTTGTAAATTGTTCTACCAAAAAGATTTAGATCACAGTTGGAATTACTAACATAACATTCCCCCCATCTTGGGAGCCACATCGTCTCAGGGTGCCCAATACTGGACATTGAACAATCCAGCATGATCTTTCACAAATATGCTTACAGCTGCTGCACTACATATATATATATATATATATATATATATATATATATATATATATATATATATATATATATATATATATATATATATATATATATATATATATATATATATATATATATATATATATATATATATATATTAATTAAATGTTTTTTTAAAGGAATGATTAATAATTAATTAAGAGACCAGGATGGATCCATTTCGGACTTCTTAGTCCTCGTCAGCTGGCCATACTTTCCTACAGGGATTTGAACTGGTGCTCTCCAGCATTCGAAATGGATCCATCCTGGTCTCTTAATTAATTATTAATCATTCCTTTAAAAAAACATTTAACACATATCTAAAAAGACAGCAGCAATTTAATAGGTCTCTGTCTGGATGATCTCAAAGAGGAGTCGAAAGGCAGAGAAGGATGACAAGTTTGTCTCCTCCCTTAAAAACAGGCCTAGCAGGAAGCTGTAACGTAGTATCTTCATATATATATATATATATATATATATATACATATATATGTAGATTTTGGTTTATTCGGGTCTTTTCCCGTGTAAAATTAAAGGTGTTTTTGCAACGTTTCGATGGGATCACCCCCATCATCATCAGGCTTTGGCTTCTGCCTTTTGCAAATATATATATATTTATGCTTGCTGCCATGATGGGAACCAGGCCAAGAATGGTTTAACTTCTGCTCGGTTAGTTCTATTTGATATTGTTCTTTGGAGATTTCTGCTGGAGTTAACAAAAATAATTTCTTTTGATTATTGAGCTGGTAGTTACTTAGTAAGGAGCAATAAACTGTGGATACCACCAAGACAGAGACTGGAATACCAACCGATCCCTAGTATGAGAACTAAAGTGTATGCCAGCAATAACAGTCCTAATTTTACTTATGAATATTTGCACATTTATAGCGGAGTGTTTTAGACCTCACATGTACATGTATGCAAGTCACTGCTAATCATTCAAGCATCACAACTTTGTTTTGAAAATGTAAGCCTGAAAAAAATGAAATCAATCGAATGGCACATTAAATTAATATAAATAAATAAAGAATAAAAGAAGCACTATTTCATTAATTCAGTTCAGCACTTCCTTTAAATCATTTTTGAAGCATGAACAGGCTTAGTCTATAGCATTACCAATCAAAGGAATCAGTAGGTTTTTGCTGCATAAAGGACAGAACCTGGAAGAGGGAACTGGGATTAATATTCCAATAAACTAAATCCCTTAACCCGTGTAGCCTAATTGATATCAGATAGTCTGCTTAATTACATGAATTATTTACTGAATCAAATCAGAGTAACATTCCTTCCAGCCTTTTCTTGAGCATGAATATATGAATGTTTTCTCCCTCTGGTGCTGTGGCCTAGAGGTGGAGCTCTTGCCTCAGAAGCAGGTGGTTGTGAGTTCGATCCTAGGTAGAGGCAGATGTAGTGTCTCCTGCTTGGGCAGGGGGTTGGACTGGGTAACTTGCAAGGTCCCTTCCAACTCTGTTAATCTGTTATCTTCTTTTCTCCACCCTCTCTATTTCCTTCTTCTTAGAGCTCAAAAGTAACTGGTCCAAGGTCCTTCAGCTGGCTTTGGGTTTAAAGGGAACTAGAACTCATGATCTCCTGGATGGTAGCCTGATGCCTTAACCACTACACCAAATTGGCTCTGTAATTTTATGGATACAATTTATTCTACAGGCAAAAGAGTAGATAGGTTGGTAGGCAGTAGGTAAAATGCTATTAGAATTATCCAAATAAGCCTAGAAGTAAAATATTTTTTTTTAAAAGACAATATTTTATCAAACATATGGGCTCCAAAAGAGTCCAAATACCAAATGACGTGAAACCAAACACTTCCTAATGCTAATGGAGGGAACCTAAAAGGAAAAAAAAAAGATAACAACAAATGTCTTACAAAAGGTATAATACTTTGGATCTAAAAGGGCCTAAATTTTCCCTGTCTTAACCAAGTAGGCATTTCCCAATAAACTCAAACTTCCTATAGTACAGGGGTAGTCAACCTTTTTATACCTACCACCCACTTTTGTATCTCTGTTAGTAGTAAATGTTACTAACCGCCCATCAGTTCCGCAATAATGGTGATTTATAAAGTAGGGAAGTCAATTAAATTAAAAAAAGAAAAGTGCTTCAGTATTGGACAAAACCTCTACCGCCCACCATGAAAGCTGGAATGCCCACTAGTGGGCGGTAGGGACCAGGTTGACTACCACTGCTCTAGTACTTTAGTTATTTAAATGTATCTAATTCTTATGAGCCTCTTGATGGACTGTTGCCTTGTAGTGTTGAAAGGGCTTCTGCAGAAAGGGCAGAAGAATTATTGTAGAGGGGATGATCTTAGGTAAGTGGTCAGTCTAAGTTCTATCTGCTGGAGGAAAAGATGGCAATCTATTGCCATGAGCCAGAACAAAGTCAACTGATATAGAAAATTAATCCCATATATCAGAAATGTTTCTAATGAACTATTAGGGAAGAGCAGAGGATATGTGCAAACAGAACTGGTGCTTGTAATATGGCGGAAAGGACATCCAGCTGTTGATGTTGCCACAGGCAAAAAGAAAATGTGATGTTATAAAAATATATATACCACACTGGTATGTGGAATGTCAGAACAATAAATTAAGGCAAACTTAATATTGGCAAAGCAGAAATGTCAAGACTCAATATTGACATTCTGGTGAATCAGTGAACTGAAATGGACTGGAATGGGTCACTTCACTTCAGAGAATCACCAGATGTTCTGTAACATGAGCTTGCAAGAACTCGGAAGCAGTGACTGGCAAACATTCCTGGCAAAATAACGCCCATCGGAACATGTAAGCAACTGAACAAATTAGCAAGAATGAAGTCCTTATGACTGCAGCTTCTTCTGTTCAGTTAGATATAACTGTAAAACCTGCAGATAAACCAGAAGGCGTTTACTGCTACAAAGTTAAGACACTGAACTGCATCAGGGTATCAAACTTGTAAGCACCAGCAGTTCCTGTATTGAGATAGCATACATTTATCACCCTGCTTTTATATTTTGCCATGAGGCAGAGGTGGGTTTGCACTGGTTCAGGTGAACCGGTAGTGGAAATTGTGACTGGGTCGTTGAACCGATAGGGACGGCAGGCTCGTCACACCCCTGAACCAGTTCCCTGGTTGTTGCGGCATTTTTGCCCATGCACAGACCTATTTACAGGCAACTGTACACGTGCGCTCTGCGCATGTCAGGCATGCACGCAAATTGCGCCCAAACTGAACCATCAGCAATGCCGGCAGAAACCCACCCCAGCCATGAGATTCCAAAAAAATGAAAAGAATATCCAAAAATTGTGAGCTTATCAGGAAATCTCTTCATTTTACCATGTGTTGTTCATTTAGAGACATTATCAGAACTGTTCATATGCTGCCAAGGTAAGGCCCACGTTTTACTCCATAAAATCCCAAATTAATGCCAAATTAATTTTACAAAGTTAGGTCCTAATACATTTATTTGCTATAAAGCTGCACGTTTTAGTTGGAGGATTTATTTATTTAGTGTATGGCTTTTCTGTATTCTCTCACTAGTGCATGTTGCCTTCATAAAGCTTGCGGTGCTATATGGCTCAGAACTGGAAGGCAACAGATTGGAGTGGTTTTAATACATCCGCTTATGTATAATCTTCATGGCGTCGTTGAATCTGGCATCTAACTTACTAGTATAACTGTTTTTAAGCCATACAGGGGCACATACAAGGGCACAGCTGCAGAGAAGAAACATCCAGTGGATGTTTCATGTGAAATTTTGCACATACCAAAATAAAACAACGGCCACATTATTTTTGAAGAGGACACTCCTACATTTGTCATCCCTGCATTCATTTGCTTCATGTTAAGGTAAAGGTTCCCCTCACACATATGTGCTAGTCGTTCCTGACTCCAGGGGATGATACTCATCACCATTTCAAAGTCGAAGAGCCAGTGCTGTCCGAAGATGTCACCATGGTTATGTGGCCGGCATGACTAAACGCTGAAGGCACACGGAACGCTGTTACCTTCCCATCAAAGGTGGTTCCTATTTTTTCTACTTGCATTTTTAGATGCTTTTGAACTGCTAGGTTGGCAGAAGCTGGGACAAGTAACGGGAGCTCACTTCATTACATAGCACTAGGGACTCGAACCGCCGACCTTTCTGATCGACAACCTAAGTGTCTTAGCCACTGAGCCACCTAAAATAAGGCTGTAAAGACACATTGTACTCTATTATAAAACTTTTAAGAAAATAGCATACTTAGAATGGATCAACTTACTTTTAGATTTATCATACGCAACATCATAGATAAGTACAGTTTAAATTAAGCACCCAGTTAGGATGTTTAAAAGATTTACTTAAAGCAAGTAGATGTAACCTTTCAAACGACCTTTTAGTCGAATGTGTGCCCAAAGAAGGGAGGGAATTGGATTGTGAAACTCACATAATTATGGAAAACCAGGTGACCTTCCCTTGAATAATGAGTATGCTTACACAGGGGAAAGTCCCACCTTCAGCTTTTTCTACTAGATTCAATGTTTTCATGTTCCCACTCTTCAAAGCTTCTCGGTTACTTCTTGCAATTTATATTATCCTTCAGACACATAGATTCTTAAAAGAAAGTTCTGTAAAATATCTATGGATACATATTCTGCTTTTCCATCCAAGCAAGTGATTAAGGATGCAATAAAAATCAGCAGAGAAATACTATATATTAAAAGCAATGTTTTAAATGCTATTCAAAGTATAGACAAACAAGATGATGTTGAAAAGGCAAAATCTGTATGTGAACAGAGAGTTTCTAACTGCTCTAACATGTTCTACGTGAGGCTAAATGTAAATAATTTCCAGAATATTTAACTGGTAAAGATACTGCTGCCAATTTGCTGGTTGTGAGTGGATTCTTGAAAAATGTTATTTGAACTGTATTGGTTGTTTTTAGGCTGAACTCAAGATTCTGAATGGCTTGGAACCACATATTTGAAGGACTAGCCTCTTGTGTGTTCTAGCCAGGTTTTTCTCCTTAGTTTACTGCCAATTGACCCTATTTGGCTCTACCAGCTACTACAATCTCTTGCCAAAGAAAGCCCAACTTGCCACAAACAATATACCTTCAGGTTCCAAGTGAAATTTGGCTCTTTCGGGGATACTTGGAAGTGACTAAAAGTTCCATTAGACAAGTTGTGTTTTCCTGGGTTTAACTTCCATTTCTTGTTTGTCTTTTTCTACTGTTGCAAGACTGGTTACCACAGGCAGTAGCTGATGGTTTAGTGGTAGCATTGGCAAGACTATCTGACCTAAATGCCTGGAATTATTGGTGCTACCATTTTCATTCTCCTAGGCCTGAGGCATTGCATTCTGTGGAAATTAAAACAGTCCCAAGCAATCCCACTTCCCAGCCCCAACTCATGCGTATTCGTTAATTTAATTATTACATTAGGTATTAGGAATTCTAGGTATTTTTCCTCCAGTAATCTAACTATGCTCTAATTTGGTCACAACTAGAAATATTAGGTTAGCATGGACATCATTTTCAAATGTTAAATATTCCTGGTTTTGTAGCTAATAAGTATAGACCTCCAAGGGAATTATACCCTGATTCCCCCCCAAATAAGACCTCCCTGGATAATAAACTCAACTGGGCTTTTGAGCACATATGCTAAAATAAGCCCTCCCCGAAAATAAGTCCTCCCTGGAAATATTGCAACACAGCAGCAGCCATGAGTTGACCATGCTCGCCACCTCCTGCACCTCAAAAATAATAAGACTTCTCTGAAAATAAGGCCAAGTGTTTATTTGGGGGGGATCAAAAGAAAAACGATCCTGTCTTATTTTCGGAGAAACACAGAAGTAAATATTCTAATTTTAAAAAAATAGAGTATCCAGCTTGGAAGTTTCTTGGACACAGGGAGAATGTATATTTTGAATATATTCCTTTAGTTGCTTGTAATCTCCGATTACATATTAGAGCATTTTGAAGCTGAAAGAACAGCTGAAGTGTAACAACTGTCAATTTTTTTTTGCCAGCTGAATAACTTCATGATTTAAGGTAATATTCAACAGAAAAAAAATACAGTTCAATGAAGGTATAAAAAACACAAAGTAGAAGAGATGGAAAAACAAGAAAAAGACTACTAAACTGCATGGCCAATATGAGCATAAACATAATCATGAACAGATTGTTGGTGTCAATTCAGAATAAGTTAAAACATTTCTCATTTCAAAACCATATTGCCAATGCTTAGAATAAGAACAAGCCAGCTAAAAGATAAACAGATTTGTTGTACACTACCTTTCTTGTAAAGGTTATAATACTTTTTCCTTTCTTTTTTTTCCACATTTCAATAGTTTTTTTTTTAAATCAGCCATTCTGTAAGATTTTAACTAGGCTTTAGATCAGGGGTTCCCAAACTTGGCAACTTGAAGACTTGTGGATTTCAACTCCCAGAGCTGGCTGGAGAATTCTGGGAGTTGAAGTCCACAAGTGTTCAAGTTGCCAAGTTTGGGAACCCCTGCTTTAGGTGGCTTTTCCCATAGTTCCCTCATAAAGTGTGCGTCCAAAAAGTGAAGAATAGGATTATTTTATACTTTATTGCCCTGCTTATGATGCTACCATATTTTGAAAATTTTGGAGTGAAACCTAAGCTAAAGATCCACCAAACATTTGAGGAGACCCATAATAGAAAGGTTTTTGATGCTACCATGTAAGCAAGTGGAACCTAATTATGAGGGATGAGGATTAGCGTGAAAGGATTTATAACTGGGGTTAGCAAAACCGCAACAATTTCAATGTGGCTCCAATCAGCTCCAGAAGGGCACCATTTTCAATTGGTACATAGAAGCAAAATATTATTTGTCCCTAGTATAATCCAAGGCAAGCAACAATCAAAGATTGGAAGAGCAAAAAACAGCAAGTGGACATAAAGCAGATAGCCATAATTAAATGCAAGAACAAGCAAGTCTGCAAAAAGTTGCTGACGAGATTGTTTTTAATATTAAAGGTTACACATGTTGAGTTTGATCATGTACACCTGAATATATTTCTGAACTATAAACTCTTCCAGATGACCAATTCTTTCCATCTTCTAGCTGTGCTGAATCAAAAATAAAACACACCTGGGGCTATGCTGAATTGTTTTGACTATTTTCAGATTTGCTTGGAAAACTGGACCTTACACGCACATAGCCATGTTAATATTTGTGAGTGAGTAGAGCTTGTGGGAAACCCCCAATCAATGTTTACCATTTGAGAGAACTTTCTATTCTTGCTAAGTACAGAGCAAAACCAGCTCATCAGTTGCTAGACCATTTCTGACTATTTAATCTTTTTTTTAAATAATTTTTTTGAAAACAGTGCATTGTCAGGGTATACCATTTACAAATAAAAAAAGACCAAAAAAGAAAAGTAGTGTTAAACAAGCTAATAAACTGGAACGAATTGCCCCCGGAATTAAGAACTATCCCTGACTTCCGCACCTTCCGCTGTGCTCTCAAAACCTTTTTCTTCCAACAAGCCCGGCTGGCGTAAAACATGATTTTTAAATTCAATTTTTTATTAATTTTAATCAGGGTTGGTTGGGTTTTTTTTCACTTTTAGGCCAAAGTTTAATATGTCTTTAAAAAACGTTTTAAACTTTTATATATTTGTTTTTATTCTGGCTGTACACCGCCCTGAGTCCTTCGGGAGTAGGGCGGTATAAAAAACCAATAAACTCAAACTCAAACTAATAACAATAATAACGGTGTAGTAACAATAGTAATAATATAACCAAAAAGCTTTTAGCTAGGTTTCTTCTTACATTAAAGTATTGTAATTATTTACCTTCTTATTTTCAGTACTAACATTTATTACCTTACTTTTCTCTAATTCCTACCTCTTGCTTCTATCCATTCATATAATTTATTCCATATCGTATAATATTTTGTATCTTCTTGATCTTTAATTTTAAAGGTTAATCTAACCATTTCGGCACAGCCAAAATGTTTTCGAATTACAGCCTCCTCTGGTGGGGTATTTATATTTTTCCAATATTTAGCATATATGATCCTTGTTACTGTCAGTATGTGTAAAACTAAATATGTGGTCCCTTTTTCATAGTCCTCTGGTAGTATGCCTAGGGAGATGTGTTTCTGGTTTCAACTCAATATTATGTTTCATTATCAATTCCAGCCAGTTTGTATTTTCTCCCAATATTCTCTAGTTTTACTACACATCCACCACATGTGGTAAAAGGTGCCTGGGGTCTGACTGCATTTCCAATACTTAGCGGACAGGTTACTAAACATTTTCCCCAGTCCTGCAGGGTGTCAGATGCCACCTTTAAAACATTTTATAAATATTTTCTTTGTAAACTGAAGCCATTGTCAATTTGTAGTTTCTGTCCCAAAGTTTTTGCCATTTCTCTTCTGACTATTTAATCTTACTCTGATCCAGAACTAAGCATACATCTCATCAAGCTTTGTTTTTAAAACAAAGCAGTGGTGGGTTACTGCAGGCTCGCACCTACTCGCGAGAGCCGGTTGGTGAAATGTAGAGAACCGGTGAGAGGGGGTTCCACCGGCGTACCTGGAAGTAAATCTGGCCCGCCGCTGCCAGTGACCCAACGGGAAGGAAAGGAAAGTAAAGGAAGGAAGGAAAGAAAGAAAGAAAGAAAGAAAGAAAGAAAGAAAGAAAGAAAGAAAGAAAGAAAGAAAGAATTTATCATCACAATTGAGTCTAAAAGTTTGGTTGCTAAGCAAGAGCGTTGTTAAATGAGTTTCACCACATTTTAAAAGGTGGCCACTCCCACCCTGTCACATGACTGCCAAGCCACGCCCACAAAATAGGCCACACCTACAGAGTAGGTTCTAAAAAATTTGAAACCCACCACTGCCCTGTAGTAAATGTTCCTGTGCATCCAGGGTTATCAAACATCTGGCAAAAGAAGGGCATATCCTCATGTTCTCTCACAGGCATGGCGCTAAAAGAAAAACTTGTCTAAATTTTTGAGGGTTTAACAAGCTTATCTCTTCCTGAGAGGCTTTCTCTGAGGTGTAGCACTTCCAGAATAAGTGCTAAAGTAAGTTAACAAGCTCTGCTCTGTGACCTTAATTAGTTGATTAAGTAACCCACTGCTGTCTTGCCTGAAATTTAACCAGTTAGTTGCTGAAGGCTTTTGTCTCCCAACTGGCTTTAGCACATTCCTCTCAAGCTGTAATCCCCACCTGAGAGAAAGAAAACATATAAGCTAACGAGGAAAAATAATAACAACAAATAGAAATTGAGAGGAAAATAACTTCTTTCACCAAATCCAAATCAACTTTAAAGGAATTCTCCTGTCTCTGCTTCCAATGTGAATGATAATTGCATAGTCCATATCACCACATTTTGTGTCTGCCTACTCACTTGTAATCCCTTCCTCTCCTGTGAATATAAATATAAATATTAAACAGGTAGCTTGTTCTCCTTTCCCCCAAATGTTCTTCTTTCCAATTGCCAATCTCCTCTTTTGCCTGTTCAAAAATCTGGTAAATCTATATGAACCTATATTCTCCAATGACAAAACCTTCTGGTTTATCATGCTGTCACACTGGGCTAGCAATTCCATACCTGTGTTCCTTCAGTGAGGCCAGAATGCTGCTCTAATGCAGGGGAGTCCAACCTTGGCAACTTTGGGACTTGTCAATTTCAATTCCCAGAATTCCCATGGCTGGCTGAGGAATTCTGGGAGTTGAAGTCCCCAGGTCTTAAAGTTGTCAAGGTTGGAACCCCTGCTCTAATGCGATCAGAGGTGGTTTGCCAATTTTTTTACTACCAGTTCAGGTGTATTCCCGCGCACCTTCCGCTTGTGCATGATGCTTCTACACATGCACAGACGTGTCTGGGCAGGTGGGCGGAGCCTCCCACTGCTGCTACTACTGGTTCGGTCAATCCGAGCTGAACCAGCAGCAACCCACCTCTGAATCTCAGAATCTCAGAAGTGTGCCAAACCAAGAATATTCTCCAAAATAAGAGCAGAAATGGCTACTTCTGAAGCAGCATTTTTACATAGATTTAGCACCCAGTGACTCTGGGGAATATCAGAATTTATTTATTTTATTTATTAAATTTCTATGCTGTTCATTTCTCCTACAAGGTGATTCTGGGTGGCTAATCCTCCCACCCAATTAATTAACTGCATCTCCAACTGGAAGATCCCAATGTCTGTCAGAGAACATTTGTCCTTCATAATATCAGATGTAAAGTATAGATTACTTGTACAAGTTCAAATGTTTTCAAATTCTTTTATTTTAGACCTTATGGACACAACATTGATGCTTCAAAGACGCTAAGGAAAATGGGTAAGTGTTGAGTCTGTTTCCAAGAGATTCCATATCTATTAAAATAGAGAGATCAGCTTAAATGGCAGGCTTCCCATGGTCTCTTTAGAGAAAGATGTGATGAGAGGGAAAGTGAAAAATATTGCTCAGTATGGTTGCAAAGAGGCCTGAAAACAATCAGAATGACAGTTGAACTCAAGAGAAATTGCTGTTTCCATTAGTAATATATAAATTGTGGCAATATCTTCCAGAAAGTGTACTGTCAAAGCAAAAGGAAATAGAATTTTTGTAGTATAGTCATTTCATTACAGAGTGCACTGGGGATGTTTGGTAGTTGAGATAAATGGCCTGCTGTCTTCATATATTGAATGCATTGAAATTCACGGTATAAAATTCAGGAAGATGGCAGGAAATAGCTTGGCTGGAAAAATGATGAATATTGCAGGTGGTCTCCACACCGGCCAGTGGTGGGTTTCAAATTTTTTTAGAACCTACTCTGTAGGTGTGGCCTATTTTGTGGGCGTGGCTTGGCAGTCATGTGACAGGGTGGGAGTGGCCACCTTTTAAAATGTGGTGAAACTCATTTAACAACGCTCTTGCTTAGCAACCAAAATTTTGGACTCAATTGTGATGATAAATTCTTTCTTTCTTTCTTTCTTTCTTTCTTTCTTTCTTTCTTTCTTTCTTTCTTTCTTTCTTTCTTTCTTCTCCTTCCTTCCTTCCTTCCTTCCTTCCTTCCTTCCTTCCCTTCCCTTCCCTTTCCTTTCCTTTCCTTCCCGTTGGGTCACTGGCAGCGGTGGGCCAGATTTACTTCCAGGTACGCCGGTGGAACCCCCTCTCACTGGTTCTCTAAATTTCAGCAACCGGCTCTCACGAGTAGGTGCGAGCCTGCAGAAACCCCCCACTGCCCCACCCCCACCCCAGGGTGCTGCTAGAAAAGATGGAAGAAATAAAAATCCGTTGTGATAGGGAAGGATCTCCTTTATTTATTTATTTGTCAAACATGTACAGGATAGCAGGTATAAGTATAAACATGGACATGAACAAAGGTTATGAATACAAATAAATGGGGACGGTAGGACAGGGATGGTAGGCACGCTGGTGTGCTTATGCACGCCCCCTTTACGCCCCCTTTAGGAATTGGGTGAGATCCACGGTCGAACAGTTTAAATTTGAAGCTGTGAGGACTTGAGGATGTAACAATGGAGTTGGGAAGTGCATTCCAGGTGTTGACCACTCTGTTGCTGAAGTTGTATTTTCTGCAATCAAGTTTGGGAAGGTTTACCTTGAGTTTCTATCTATTGTTTGCCTGTGTATTATTGTGGTTGAAGCTGAAGTAATCATTGACAGGTAGGATATTGTAGCAGACAATTTTGTGTACTATGCTTAGGTCAGACTGCAGGCCTAGTTCCAGATTGTCCAAGCCCAAAATTTCAAGCCTGGTGGCATGAGGCATTCTGTTGGGAGGAGAGGAGTGGAGTACTCATCTCATGAAATACTTCTGGACCCACTCAATTGTATTAATGTCTGATACACAGTGTGGATTCCAGACAGAGCTGTATTTGAGAATAGGTCTGGCAAAGGTTTTGTATGTCCTAGTTAGCAGTACAATGTTACCGGAGAAGAAGCTTCGCAAAATTAGGTTAACAACTCTTAATATCTTTTTGGCAATGCTGTTACAGTGAGCTCTGGGGCTTAGATCATTTGAGATGAGTACTCCTAGGTCCTTGACAGAGTGAGGGTCATCTACGAGATCATTTCCACCCAACATGTATTTGGTGTTCTGATTTTTGTTGCCAATGTGTAGGACAGAGCATTTGTTAGTTGAGATTTGGAGTTGCCAATTGTGCAACCATTCTGACACATAGTCTAGGTCACTTTGTAGGGCGGCAGCATTATCATTGCTGTTAAATAATTTTAGATCATCAGCGAAGAGGACGCAGCTGCTTATAATATGATTGCAAAGGTCATTTATATAAAGCAGAAAGAGTGTGGGTCCTAAAACTTTGTCTTGGGGGACACCGTTGTTAACTGATGCTGGGTTTGATAGGGTGCTCCCTATTTTGACTACTTGTTGCCTGTTTGAGAGAAACACGGCTATTCACTTGTGCAGGGATATTGGTGCTGCTTATTAACTTCCACAATTTACAAAGTGGCCACTGTTATTGTACTTTCAACCCAGGATTCTTACTCTTTTGTTTTGCACTGCACTCCAAAAACAGCAGATGCAAAGAATCAGGTTCTGTCTAGGTTGGAAAAACATTATTGAATGGAAAGTGTTTGCTGGTTTCTTAAACAGGGGGATCCCTTGAGCCAGTCCCCCTTGGAAGTATAGCCAACTTGGTTGATTATTTGGTAAGACTGTAGGGTCTTAGCAACTCAGGGATGTTTTATAATTATAGTTCTCCACGCTGCCAGGAAGCACTTAACTATGAGTGTTTCACATGCTGGAGGACATAGTGTTTTTCAAACTTGGCAACTTTAAGATATGTGGACTTCAACTCCCAGAATTCCCCAGTTCCCTCATGACTTAAACTTAGTAGTGATTTTCAAGAAAAAGCTCAGATGTTCCTATCTGGGACAGTTCATGAACTTTTGGATTACAGTAGTGACTTGTTATGCACCATTTATGTTCCAAAAAGAGAATTCCAATTTATACAGTCAACAAAATCTGCTTTGAAGGAGACATTTTCCTACATTAGCAAATCTTGTACAGAGGCTCCGGCTACAAGTCACCATGGCATCATACAAGATATCATTATGCGTTCTTCTCTGCTTTCCTCAGGACCACCCATGAAAACATGTGTGGCAACCACATCAAGAAGGAATACCGCAAACACTTATCAGTGCCTTATTTGGGGGGATTTGTCTGCCATTACATTTGTACAATGTCCCAGAGAGCTACAGTTAGGGTTAATCCTATGGGTCAGTAATAAAGCCTTATCAGTGATGTTAAGGCTTGAGTTGCTTTATCAGAGTATTGCATATTGGTGCCAGGCCTAATGTTTGCATTTACAAACTCTCAACTATCTTTTTCTAGAAAAATACTGCATTGGCACAGGAAACACCATCTGGAATATGCAATTCTGGTTTTAATGGAGATAAGTGGAAAGTAAAATCCAATATGTAAATTATGGACATAAACCAAAAATAATAAACAATCATGCCTTCCAGTGTTTTCATACAGTAGCCGTATTTGTCCATTGGCAATATCAAATGGGGCTCATAGACACAGAAGCCTGGAAACCACAAATTTTGTCACACTTTGGAAATTGGTTATTTACATCCAGCTCTGTGGCTGCTTCCAATTCTTTATTGTTTATTGCTAGGAGAACCTGCAAGTTTGGCTTAAAATCAATGATGTTCTTCATGGTTTTTCCCCAGTTGCTTTATTTCCCAAAACTGTTGGTCTTTAATGGAGAGACACTACTCAATAAAGTATCAGAATGTACAAAAAGGTACACCCTTTCCTTTTGAATACTTGTAACATCATGTATTGTCATCCAACCCATGCTACAGAGATGTAAAATCTGTCCTCATTACTGTAATTTTGGCATGATGTCCAATGACTGTAATCAACCCACAATTGTGCAATGCAGGAAAATTATTCTTTCTATTTAGATTTTCCATATTAAGACTCTGTTTTAGGCCCAGTACTCTTCAACATCTTCATCAATGATTTGGATGAGGGAATAAATGGGGAACTCATCAAATTTGCAGATGACACCAAGCTGGCAGGAATAGCCAACACTCCAGAAGATAGGCTTAAGATACAGAACAATCTTGACAGACTTGAACATTGGGCACTATCTAACAAAATGAAATTCAATGGTGAAAAGAGTAAGGTTCTACATTTAGGCAATAAAAACAAAATGCACAGGTGGTACCTTGCTCAATAGTAATTGTGAAAGGGATCTTGGAGTCCTAGTGGACAACCATTTAAATATGACCCAGCAGTGTGCAGCAGCTGCCAAAAAAGCCAACACAGTTCTAGGCTACATAAACAGAGGGATAGAATCAAGATCATGTGAAGAGTTAATACCACTTTATAATGCCTTGGTAAGGCCACACTTGGAATACTGCATTCAGTTTTGGTCGCCAAGATGTAGAAAAGACATGGAGACTCTGGAAAGACTACAGAGATGAGCAACAAAGATGATTAGGGGACTGGAGACTAAAACATATGAAGAATGGTTACAGGAACTGGGTATGTCTAGTTTAATGAAAAGAAGGACTAGGGGAGACATGATAGTAGTGTTCCAATATCTCAGGGCTTGCCACAAGAAGAGGCACCTACCCTCAGGTGCTATTCTCCAAAGCACCTGAGGGTAGGACAAGAAGCAATGGGTAAAAACTAATCAAGGAGAGAAGCAACTTAGAACTGAGGAGAAATTTCCTGACAGTTAGAACAATTAATCAGTGGAACAGCTTGCCTCCAGAAGTTGTGAATGCCCCAACCCTGGAAGTCTTTAAGAAGATGTTGGATAGCCATTTGTCTGAAACAGTATAGGGTTTCCTGCCTAGGCAGGGGGTTGGATTAGAAGACCTCCAAGGTCCCTTCCAACTCTGCTATTGTATTGTATATTAAGTTACAGGGAAGGAAGACACTTTCATCCAGCTAGATTGGAGGGGCTCTGTCTAAATATGCAAGGCATCACCAGCCTACTAAAAAAAGCTGCATAGCAAATTGGAAAACAAAAAATACCAATTTGGTATCTATACAGCTGTATCTGCATCCTGTACTTTTTAAACACATATGAGAATTCTGTGTCTTCACATGGTTCATCTGAGCAGAGACTACATCATTATTTTTAACAATTTGGTTATACAGGAAGGATGTGACATGAACAGCTTGGTTCCACATGTGCCCTGGAGAACTGCAAAGTATCTCAAATATCTCTTCTTAAAAAACAAGTAACGTATTGCCACACTTATGGGACTAGGACAGGGGTGGGCAAACTTTGCAACTTTAAGTCTGATGGACTTCAGTTCCCAGAATTCTCCAGCCAGCAAAGCTTTGCTAGCTGGAGAATTCTGGGAGCTGAAGTCCATCAGACTTAAAGTTGCAAAGTTTGCCCACCCCTGGACTAGGATATTAGCAACATAAATTAAAATGTGAAAACAAGTCCTGCATTATATCTGGCTATATGTTAAATCAGAAGTGGGCAATTAATTTTTCCCAGAGGTCACATGAGCAACTGGGACTGTTGTGGAGGGCCATTGATGCCCCATCTCCTGCCAATGACAATGCCACTTAGCTCGCAATGCTGATGCCAACTCCCCTGCCGATGCCCCACTGATTCTACAAGCAGGACAGGGACAGCCAGTTATGGCCTGCAGGCAGTAAAATGCCCACATCTGTGTAATATTGTTGGTGAGGAGCTTTGCTTCTGAAAAAATAAACACCGTATTTTTCGGAGTACAAGACACACCTTTTTTCCTCTAAAAA
This sequence comes from Rhabdophis nuchalis, assembly GCA_039707465.1. Taxonomy (NCBI): domain Eukaryota; kingdom Metazoa; phylum Chordata; class Lepidosauria; order Squamata; family Natricidae; genus Rhabdophis; species Rhabdophis nuchalis. Next base: position 316,940,428 of record CM077643.1, on the reverse strand, counting down.
GAGGCTGAAAATCTGGGTGCATCTTATACTCCGGTGCATCTTATAATCCGGTGCGTCTTATACTCTGAAAAATACGGTATGTTTGGAGCTCTCACATTTTTCTTCTTCTTTTGAAGCATGTGAGCTCCAAGCAATATTATGAACTGTTTTGAAACTTTCATCTCTTCAAAAGTAACTTGATACAGTTCTTCATGAAAAATAAGCCTCAGATCCACCAGGTTCATGGAATTCATTCTCAGAGTTTGATTTTTAGGCTAAACAAATATGTGTCTGAAAAAGTCTAAAAACCTTTCAGCAACTGAAGTCTTGATGTTCGATCTATCTAAATTTTCAAATTTAAGCACATGTTGTGCAGCCGGGGGACAGGGTGTACTAGTTGTGATATTATTATATGTTATATTGCATTTAATAAGGAAGGGCTCGCAACTTGGGTGTCCTCCTGGATCCATGGCTGTCCTTGGAAGATCATATGACGACTGTCGCCAGGGGGGCTTTTTATCAGGTTCGCCTAATCTACCAGTTGCATCCCTTTCTGGATCGGGATGCCCTGCGCAAAGTCACACATGCCCTCATTTCTTCCCGTCTGGGCTACTGTAATGCTCTCTATATGGGGCTCCCCTTGAAAAGCAACCGGAGGCTCCAACTGGTCCAGAATGCGGCTGCGTGGGTAATTATGGGGGCAATGCAACGCTCCCATGTAACACACTTTTATTAATTTTAATTAGATTTGTTTGGTTTTTAACTTTATTATGGGCCAAATTATTTAATATGTTTTTAAATCATTTTAACTTTTGTATATCTGTGTTTTATTTTGGCTGTACACCGCCCTGAGTCCTTTGGGAGTAGGGTGGTATAAAAATATAACTAAACTAAACTAAACTAAACTAAACTAAACTAAACTAAACTAAACTAAACTAAACTAAACTAAACTAAACTAAACTAAACTAAACTAAACTAAACTAAACTAAACTAAACTAATATGTATTTTAAAAATAACCACCATGGGAGGGAGGGTGTTGCTATGTGGGCAAGGGGGGAAAGAGGTGACATTACAATTTTGTGTAGCCTTCTTTTATGCAAATGTACATAATATGGCAGATTAAGCAGCCTGTGGTTTCACTGAAATCAAACTCTTTTTCTCTTTCACTTAAGCAAATTTGTGATTTAGGCTGCAAAAAGCATCTACTTTAAAGTACCTTTAATGTACACTTACTTTAATTTGTACTGATGTTGGAATCTCAGCCACATGAGAATATGGACCAACCGGAATATGGATTCACTGTTGCTGAAACGTGCCACATTCAGAATTTGATGCTGAAATTTTCCGTTTTTTTCTTTTTCTACATTTTCTATTTCATTACAGTTCAACCTCATCCACAAGAATAAAAGCCCGAGTCATATGTGATTAATGTATTGTGCATAGTATATTTTTCACAGAATATTTTCGGAAGATTTGTTATGAGTAGCACCTTTTACATAAACATTACCCCATAAACATTATTTATCTAAATTCTTTTCTTTACAAAATCTCAGTTTTAAAAAATATTTCTGCCACCAGGCTGTACTGGTTGTGGATTGTTTTGTGCTAGCTGAATTTACAGAGTGACATGGTATTTTGTTCAGCCTTGTGCAAACCCCCAGAAGAAGCTGTGAACAACCCTTCCATTTGGTTTTCGGGGGAGTTTTGTAACATAGTGCAGCTGTAAGCCAACATTCTGAAGCTCACAACCCAAAGTGTATAACAACAAAGAATTGTATTAATAGCAGTGGAAAGTGGTTAACATTCCATAATGCAAGCACAGCATGCTTAAGTCATCTTCTTGCAAGATATATCACAATTCCATTTTTTTTTCTGTGTGGTTAATCAAATATATTAGGCTTCACTGAGCATAGATAACTGCTCAATTTCAGTTACATTTCCAGGCCTATTACAACCAAGGAGAAAAAGGCAGGACATCCCCAAATTCATCCTATATATGTCCTGAAGCAAAATAACCAAGCAGCACCATTGAGTTAGGATAAGGGCATCATTGAGTTCCAGTGAGCTTCTTGTGTTTCTTCTTTGAGTTTTGTTTTCTTTCATTCCCAGATGCAGCTGCTCCAGGTCCTTCAATGGTAGTTATTCAAAAGTTGTGAGTAAGATCTGCAGAGGACCGCAGCACAGCTACCACTTTCCTGGAATTGTTACACCACACTCATACCAGCCCACATAGTAATAGGGTGTCATATATCCAATGCGTCCAAATGATACAGGCTCTTGCCGATACTGGCGATAATAACCTGAAGGAAACAAAATATTGAAGTTAATATCTTAATAGTAGCAGAGGGATATAATCACTTTATTAATTTTAACCAATATTTTTAATTTTAGCTCAATAATTACTAAATTTAATTACTTTAAAAAAATGAGGATGGAGGAAAAGAAGTGAGATACAACTTGCTAGCTGAACATTCTTCAAAAATACCCCATTGTCTCCTTGTGTTATTCCTTGTGGCATGTAATTTATCCTGTTATAGAAAAAGCTTAAATACAATACTTTCTGTTCTGCTTGTATACAGAAGGTTTGAAGTAGAAGGGAATTACAATTTCTTGGCCTGTAATTCTCCTTGTGAACTTTCTTATTGGCATTAAACTCTTCTTCCTCTTCCTCTTTTTTGCTACACGGCCTCTGTCAACAATAATCCTGTGCTTCACTTGCTCTTTGATTACTTCTCTTTCTACATTGCAGATTTTCAGTTTTACTGTTGACTGGAGGCCCCTTTCTGAAACAAATGGGATTGGCGTGGAGCCAGCCTAATTTCTTTCTGACTTGTAGAACTTCTTTCACTCATTATTCCATTGTTTGGGCTTTCTTTCTTGTCAACTGCAAGATTTATACCTCAAATCTGAAAGAAAGCTGTTGAAGCCAGATGGATCTTTATATTTATATTTTATCAATCTGCCACACAGATCTCCTTCTATTATTGTAGACCTGTTGGAAAACTACCAACCAGGCAAAGGGGAGGGATCAAGCAGGGAATTAGCCTTGAGTCATTGTGCATCCACAAACATTCTAAGGCTAACTTTTCCTAAATTCCATGGCACCTTATCTGTTTGTTCCCAAGAGAAAGTAAGCCGTCTGAGAAGATTCTTGTATTATAAGTAGAATAGGATAAAGTAGCTAACATTTACCCTTCACATGTAGTTCTGGTTGCTTTCGCCTGACAAGATTAGGGCCAGAGAATTATGTTGCATAACCACATTTCCATTTTCAAAACTGCTTGAGTATATGGAGTGGCTATGTTCCAAAGACTGTCTGGCTTATTGTGAGAATTAGAACAATCCACAATAATATATGCCAATTTGAACAGACAGAAACATTATGTATCACATACTAACACAGCTTGCCATTTCCCATGTTAGTGGGACTCATTCTAATCTAATAGGCAGAGACACCTGTTTTTTTCTGATGTACCATTAATGCCAATAACACTTTCATGTCTTTTCTATTAAAGTAGGAATGGCTCTTGCCACGTAAACACAAATTACACTAGGGATTTAGCAGATCATAGCATTCTTTCCTGCAATCTGAAGAAAGTTGCAGAGCCAGTATGCACCTCAGAGGCGGCCAATGGAAAGAAGAGAAACAAGAAGGCTGACATATCAATGCTAGCATTTACTCCTTTACAAAAGAGAAAAAAATGAAGAAATCAAAAGGAATTAAAGACATCCATTTCAAATGATAGATAAGCCTATAGGAAGAAGTGGAATGCTTTAAAATGCTAATACATTCTCAGCACTCCTTTTCACACAGATGGAGGGGTACCTGAAATGCTGCCTTCTGTGCTAAAGTCCATTATTTCAGGGTATTTTGTGGTTTCTCTCCATAGTCAACCCTATCTGGATCACCCACTTTTGCATAGAAAGCAAAGCACAGCATGAAGCCAGGATTTCAGGAATTAAGTTATTTCCCTTTATGTGCTAAAATGCCAAGAGGTCTAAAAACTCTGCCAGTCACTGCCTAGACTGAAAATGAAATTATTTTCCATAAGCTTCCCCAGCATGGTGCTTTGCTAATGTGTTCCATTTTTAATTCTGTTGCTAGTTGGGAGTTAATATCCCAATAGATTTAGAGAGCACATTGTGGGAAGACTGGCTTTTAATACTGAATGCCTGAACATATTTGCTGATGTGTTGAGCGACCTGGGAAGAGAAAGTCCAACTTAGGCATTACAAAATCATAATTTTTGGAGAACTGGGCACAAACAGCCTTTATTTTACAACTTGTATGCAATGTAAATCTCCAGAGCCCCATCAAATTAATGTTGCACTTATTGTTTTTTTTACCTTGAATAGGAGGCAGAGCATTCACATAGGACTGTGGTCCTGTCCGTCCATCCAGATGCGAATCTACAAACTGACAGTGATCTTCACCTCTTCCCCAACTATCCCCAATGCTGTAAAAAGTATCTGGAAAAAATATGAGGACGGTGAAAAGCACTTAGAATGGTTTTGCTGCAGCCAAGACTAGTATAAATCCTGGAGAAAGCATCTTCTGTCCCTTCCTTGGCCGTAACTTATTTATTACATTTATGAATTTCTGCAATAATAGGCGCATTATAGTGAAATAATCCACTGGCACAGTATGAAAGTGAATGAGTGGTTCTTGCCAATATTTTTGCATTCGGTCAAAAATAGTTGGCTGAGAATCACAGCTAAAATTCCCTTGCCTTCAAGTGGCACATTTGCCATTAGGCTGGCAGCAGGCTTTTTGTATTGTGGTTACTTTTTTCAATGCATTAGGAACATTTAATATGTATATAATTAAGAACTTGCACTAAAATGAGTTAGTAGAATTTTTATTCCGCATAAAACAGAAGAAGATGGTACAAACAGCCATACATGAATGCATGGAGAAAAATACTCTTCTCTCCCTCACTGAACGGAACTGTGCCTGAGAATTACAATTTGAGATAAGTACATGAGTTTATTCCCAGACTGTGTTTTGTTTACCATGTGTAAACCCTTAGGGCTTACACATTTCGACTGCACTTTTTTAAAAACCACTTCTAAGTTGCATGCATACTATTTTAAGCATTTCCCCTAAAAATAACCCATTTAAAATATTTTCTATAGTGATTTAAAAATTAAAACATGATTCTTGATTCTTGGTAGGGTTCTGATATGTTTCTTTTTTTTTTTTAAAGGTGGCACTGACTCCATTTAGATCCGAGTTAAAATATTAAAGCATCTCTTTATGTACTTGCTGAAAATGAAGTAATATTTCTCTGATTTTTAAAGATGTGAGGAAATGAGAAATCTCCAAATTTTCAAAATTGTGGTGAATTTAACTGAAATGATTCAGACTGAACTATTTTGTATTATGCAGCAAAGTGCAACTCCATTGTCTTGAATGATCCTACTTAGGGCATAGCACTGTTCAAAGCAAAGCATTATGGAATTGCACAGTACCCTACTAAGACACAGGCTTATTTCTCTTTACAGGGGGAGCCAAACCACAATTTTAACAAGAAAGAGGAAAATCTGCAGGTATCCCTGCTCATGCTAGGAAGGTACTCTACTGCAAAGTCTTTTTTTTTCTTCCTGATGCATCTCATTCGCTTGAAAGTGGATACAGAATTCAAATAGAATTTCAGATTACTCCAGACCAGGAGACAATCCAAAGTGTTTTCAATATATATCTTGGATAGGATTAAAAGGGGGGAAAAGACGGAGCTATTTACTATATGACAGCCAACAGCTCAGATGCATTTTAATCATGCAAGATAATCAGTTTATTTTTGAGACTTTACTGTATCTTACTTTAGCACTGCCAGGAGACCCAAATACATACCTCTTAGATCATCACTGAGGTAAATCTTGTATCTCAATGAATTACAAAGGACGACACCTACAAATTTCCTGTACCACGTCCGTTTCACATATTGCTTCCCACTGCATTCTGAGTATGTGGGATCATATTTAAAATTGAATGGGATCCAGATAGGTTCACCACCTACAAAACAGGTTAAAAGCTTGACTATGAAATGTGATAACATTTAACAACAGTAACTTAACAATAACTTACTAAATGTTACTACTTGGCCAGATCAGTACATGATTTACTAAAACAGATTTACTTTGATTGGGAAGTGACCATGCAAACATGGTGTTATAAGTGGAACTAGGTTACAAATGCCGAGGAAACTTTTCGTTTCCTTCATTATGGCTCTCCGGACCATGCAAAATGTCTGGAAGAAGTCTGAATCTGCCTGTCTGTCTGTCTGTCTGTTCCAGCATAACTCTGGAACACCTCAAGCAATTTCAATTAAACTTGGTACAGAGTGGGGGTAAGACACCACTAACACCTTTCGGGGGGGGGGGGCTGTTCTGTTCTGTGCCTTAAAATGGCTTCTACCGTACAGCGCAGTGGAGTTGCCATGGTAATGGCTTCACAGTAGCTCCCTCTGGTAAGGGGGAAAATCCAACATTAGAAATTACATTTGGTGCAGACATTTGCCCCCTATAAATAAATACCCGGGCAATGCCGGGTTATCGGCTAGTGAATAATAATAATAAATCTGAATAACCCATTCTACTAGAGGGAAGTTCCCTGATAATGGGCTCCAGCATGAGTCCAAGAGCTCAGAAGGCTAAACTTCTGATCCTGGTGAGCAACCCAGATTGACTCTCGCAACATTATTCTGGAACACATATATTTGCCTTCATTCAAAATCTGAATGGTTACATACCAAACCACAATCTGGGCACCACAAATCAGAAAACTTCAGTGTGTAAACATTCACAACAAAATCTGGCACTCTATAATATGCTCCAAAAGATTATAGGAATTATCTACCTTTTTGAAATCAACTGTCCTTATTTTACAACCTGTGTGCTGTGACATATAAACTTAAGCACCAATGGACTCCCCCCCCCCTTTTTAAAATAATTACAGTTCTGAAGTACAAAAGAAAACACCAAAGAATTATCTTCTCGACCTTAAAAATCAGGGTAGTCTATGTGTATGGGAAAGACCACTACTTGCATCACTGCAGGAATTTATTAGGTTAATTTGCACAAAATACTTCTAATTTAAGCAACTGATTTACTAGGTTCCCTAGTAGTTGATATAATAGCACATAAAAGTGCCTGGTTCCTTACAATGGCCTTTGCTTCTAAAATATGAGTTTTCCTTATATTTTCTGATCTCTTACACTGGTGTCAGTTGTCCTATGGCACCAGAACCATATTATTTTAAAAGAAGGTAGAAACACCTACCAAAGCACTATTTGGCCTTTTCTTTAATAGATTCATTTCAACTTGAAAAAAAGGCATGATCCTATAAGCACCCATCAAATGAATAGGAATAACATGCAAAGATAAAGCCATTGAGCTCTGACTGAAATGTCTACATCAAGCTTCTCACTTTTCCTAGCATTTCAGCCACAAAGTTTTTGGAAAAAGGAGGAGTAGAAGAAAAAGACAAGAAGAAAGAGACCTATACAATGAATCTGGATCACAAACACTCCACATTCCTGCACTGTTCATCAGCAGCGTGGTTTCCCATAAAGAGGTGCCAGTGAAATCAACCATATACCACTACAGTTGCTGCTGTGAAGCCAACCATATGGTTTCTTTTATGCACTCAAAAGCAACTTGCAAGAGTTATTTGGCACTTTCTGCATTTTTAAATATTAAACATGAAAACTCAGGAACAAATTATGATTCCAAGACATAATTCTAATCCAGCGTACAATAACACTGTGCTAAAAATGTATTAAATGTCAAGTGGATAATCTAAGCTGGCATTGTCTTGAATTGTATAAGGAAAGATGCACTGCAATATTCTAATCTAAATCACTTCTAGAATTATAGCAAACACACCACAGTCACTAGCCTGAAATATTGTTTACTAACTTGACAAACAGAGATAGAATTCTGTTCTTCCTCTACTCCAAGAGCTGATAAACTCTTTGGAGTTTCTTTGGCCTGTAACCACTCCTTCAAATTTTGATGTCATATTGGAACTTTTAATATGACAGAAAGCAAAACCATTAATTACAGAGAGCAATTATACTGACAATACATACATTTTAATTAATCTAATTTAATTATAATAAACTGGATTAAACAAAACATAGGTTTGTTGCAGATGGCCCCAATCAAGTGCTATCCACTAATCCTTTAAATCATTTTAAAAATAGACTAGAGAAAGATGCTAGAGTTATTAATGTTAATACTTTTATTATAAGGTTACAGTAACAGAATCTTGCAACTCTGAATGGGTTTCCCCTCTATCCTTATAAGAAACTAGAGAAGAAAATGTCTGAGATGCTCACTCAAATTATATTTCTGCCCTGGATTCAACTTTCATTTATTTAAACATTGTCTTAGTTGTGGCTTTTTCACTTGTTCCAGGAGTGGGATTCAGCTGGTTTGGACCGGTTCAAGTGAACCGGTAGCTCCAATGATCAGGTGGGCCAGCTCGCCTGGCCCTGCACTATACTGACCTATATTTCCTTTTTTTGAAGCCCAGGTGATTGGCCCAGAAGAACGGATTGCTGGGTCTCAGCTGTTTTACTTAGCAGGGCTGCAGTCAAAGATAAGTTATTCACCTGTTTTCAAATGCACTGTGCACGAGGAAAGCACGTGTTTGGCGCGAGTGAAGTGCGCGCTTAGGGAATCAGTTGTTACACCGGCTGAATCCCACCACTGACTGTTTCCTCAAGGTTATTCCTACTGCCTGCCCATTATTGTATTCAACCAGAGGACAGGGGGATGTGGCTCTTAGAAGCCTAAATGGCCAATAGGATCGGAACAAATCCTAATTCCTGAATGCCATGTACCAATGAAGCATGCCAGATCAAGCTGACATATATTGGGAGAAAAGAGAAAATATTGGAAGAGGCTCCTTCAGATACTGAAGGTGAATGAGACAAAGACAACATCATGAGACACAGCAGAAAAAGGAGTAACTGAAGTACATTCATGCAATGGTTAGAGAGCTGTCAAGAAGCTGTCCTGACTTAACACCTGCCTCAGCCCCAAGTAATGCTATTCCAAGGGCAAGTGTGGCTCTTGGACTGAACCAAGTTCTATATTTATGCTGTAAAGGCTCTTAAGGTGGAGATACTTTTCCAAATTCTGCTTTCCACTGATTATTTCTTTCCTTCCTTCCTTCCTTCCTTCCTTCCTTCCTTCCTTCCTTCCTTCCTTCCTTCCTTCCTTCTCCTGGCCCTCCCCTCCCCTCCCCGCCATGATAGATATTAAATCACAACTTTAATCTAGGTCACTCTCGGGAGACAATGACAAAGCACCAGAAAGCAAAACTGAAACTTACCTGGTGGTCGTACAATAAGAAGAGGATTATCTGTAAGAAAATAACAAGGAAATGTTTCAATGATTTACTCAAAAAAATCAGACTCCACAGACAAAACAAGACAAGCAATTTCTGAATCTTCTTGTTGGTTTGCATAATTTATATCCTGTTTCATAAACTCTGAATGGCTCACATACAGTATCATATAGGAATCAATTGAAGCAACAAGGGTAATTTTAAAAAGTTTGACATACTTCAAGAGTTTGACAACACAGCATTGTTTTTACCATCTTTCTACACTGGAGGGTCATTTGGACTTTCAAGGATAAATTATTTTATGCTTCACTCCCTTTAACATCTCTGGTGAAGAAGACCTAAAATACTGCTGCCCCTTTGTAATTTCTCCATATATTTTAGGATATACGTACATTTTCTGTAACTCCTCCTTCCTTTACTTTTCCTTTTATAGTCTTTACATTATACTAATGCTTATATAAGTGAGACCCCTTGTCTTCGTTGTGCTTGTCATCTTTTGTCTTTATTTTTTATTGATTGTATTGTAATGTATTTTATTGTTGTAAACTGCCCAGTCATTGGAAATCAGGCAGGATAGAAGTTTAATAAATTAAGTTATATTGTTGCATAGTCAGCCAAATGTTCAGACTGTATTTGGCATTTTTATCCGCCTACTGTTGTTTGATGGTATTCGAGGTATTGTCACAGGATGTAAACTGTTCTAAGTACCTTTTGCAAGTGGCTGACAGCAATTTTATCAATGCCGATGGTGTTCAAGTGATGCTCCAGTTGTTTTGAGATTATTATTAATTCTATTTTTGACAATAAAATCTCCACATCTGCACATTTCACTGCCACAGATGGTATTACCTAAACCAGGGCTGCCAAACTCCTGGCCAATGGGCTGGATGCATCTCACACACACACAATTGTGAAAAAAGTCCCAATTTGTCATGTGACAATGCTGTGATGACGTGAGTTGGACACCCTGCACCCAGACTCTTTTTTAAAGTCTGGTATTAAAATTATATCTTAATGTACATTTACAACTAGTTTAGTGGAATGATTATTTAGTCAATGTAGAAGTCTATTTAAAAATGTTATTTTAATCAGTCTAATCAACATAGGCTACAGGCTCCTGGTGGCTTTCATGATGATTAAAGAAACAAGATAACCATGCTGCAAAATGTCCCCCTTTTCATGTGGACGTGACATCACCATGATGTCCAAAAGAAGAAGGACTATAAAATGATATAATTGCCTTTTTTTGCCCAGCAGACATGTTGATTTCCTTGCAGATATAGCTGCTAACTAATTAAGGCTTCAATCAATTTTTCCAGGAATCCATGTAAGGGTACTTGATTGGATATTATTTTTACATCCTATCCATGCAAAGATTCCTACTCTAAATTCATGATAAGAACTGTTGAGTTGATTTGGAGCCAGATTATTTGAGATATGTGTTGTGTCTAAACCATAGAGGTTTTCACTCCAGTCCGCAGGTACTGGAGTAAGCTGATTGGTTAATAAAGGCCGGCCGTGATTGGTCGGTTGCGCCGGCGGGAGACTTAAAAAGGGATCACCGCCGGCTGTGTTTTTACTTGGCTACCTTGCAATAAAGAGCTGATTTTACTCCTAGTGTATCCTTCCGTTACCTGATCTAACAATATGTTTTTATGTACAAGAATTCCAAGTCAGGAATTCAAGAATCTAAGGGGGGGGGGGGAAATAACCTTGGCGTTATACAGAGTTAGTTTAGTTGTCAACTCTATTGTATTTGGTTGTTACATTGTGCCAACTGACCTACCTATGATCAATCTTCCAAGTAAAAATAGCATGGAAAAATGTGTTTTTGTAGCCGGACATATTTTAATTTTTTTTAAAAGCCTTTAATTTCAAAGAACAGAATCAGTTTTCTGAAATGAAAACAAGCTTCAGCTGTGAAGGGGAAAAAATCTAAAAGAAAATTTGTTTCCCAATCTTTTTGACAGACACAATTGCTTCCAATTACTCAGCTGCTCAGAATTAAAACAAAGAAAGAAAGAAAAAAAACTACCAACTTCCCCAACCCTGGAAGTCTTTAAAAAGATGTTAGATAGCCATTTGTCTGAAATGGTATAAGGTTCCTGCCCACGCAGGGGGTTGGACTAGAAGACCTACAAGGTCCCTTCCAACTCTGCTATTGTATTATTATTGTATTACTGTTAAGTGTCTTGCCAAGCAAGGAACAGAAATGAAATTTCCTCTTTGCATTTTAAATTTAACCTCCCCCCCCCCCCACTATCAGGGTAAAGGTAAAGGTAAACTTTTCTTTGCACTGAGCTTGAAACCCTGACAAGGTAATGGAAACAGTCATGTAGTTTTCCTGAGAAGAAAATAGAAGTGATCTGCCATTCCTTTTCTTTATTATCAGGATAGAAAAACTAAGGACAAAATCCACATCGGGCAACCTGAGAAGCTGTAAGAAAACATTGATGTTGGCATTCTGCCTTGAAAGAGCAAGAGCTGAAGCACAAATTCACTCCTGTTTGGCCAGAGACGATCAGCACTTCATCATTTTGTTAGTTCAATTCTTAACTAGCCCTCCCTGGCCGGTACTGTCCAAATATGCAAATTCAAATCCCAGAATTCTCAACAATAGCCATTCTGTCTGGGGAAGTTTGGAAATAAATCCACATATCTGAAGAAAGCTCAAGTTAGGCAAATCTGTCTTTATTTCCTAACATCTCAACTGATCCTCCTCCTCCTCCTCCTCCTCCTCCTCCTCCTCCTCCTCCTCCTCCTCCTCCTCCTCTGTAGTTCCCTGATCATTCCTGTTGTCATTTGTTGTTTTTATTCTGAAATCTTAACACCCATTGGATTCTTGTTGACAGTGCTCTAATTTATTTTTTATTTTATTTACTTATTTAATTTGTTAAAACATGTAAAAGATAACAGATATAAGCATAAACATGAGCAGAGTAAATGGGTACAAATAAATTGACACAGTAGGAAAGGGACGGTAGGCACGCTGGTGCACTTATGAATGCCCCTTACAGACCTCTTAGGAATTTGCAATTAAAAATGTTTTGTATTTTAATATTAAACCACCATACCAGATTCAGTGACATAGTTGATAGATGAACTTATAGGACCATAACCATAAGGATTCGTTGCTTGGACCTTAAAGTAATACCTAAATCAAGGAAAGAGGGGGAAAAACCAGCATCCATTAAAATGCCCAAATAATAACAGCTCGTGGTAATAAAATTAGACAAATGCCAAAGAAGCTTTTTTAAGAAGGAATCCAGAAAAGTTCCACAAAACCTATTAAATACATCTTGTTTTTTTGAGGCACCTCTAATGATAGCTTCATCAAAAACGTTTTATTCAGTCATGAAACCATGCAAGAGCCAACAGAATTTGATAATGAGCAACGAGCAGACAGTGGTGAAACACAATAGGTAAATTGTTTACATATCCAGCATTATCTCAAGCACTATGTTTGCTTTCTGTGAAAATTGGTTGATGAAGACAGATGGAAGTCATCAAATGTTAAACAGCCATATTAAATTCTGTGGCATGGGCACATCCATGAATTAGCCCATACTTTCCTTGGAAAGAGATGCATCAATATCTCCCCAAAGAGTTGGGGGCAAAAGAAAAATCTGGTGAATAAAAATAGCCTTCTGCATAACCCTGGTACTGTATATAAAAGCCACCTTGTCAATTTGAGCAGCTCCAATTGCAGGCCTTATTTTAATAGCAATTCTGAGCTGGAAAGATAAACTGTCTGATGTCTGGTTTAAACTGAGCCCTCAGTTGTTCTACATGCACTGTTAGCTAACCAGGGCACATACAGCCAAGATAACTTTATGTGAATTAAATTCTAAAAGTATTCATCCATCAATCCATTTACCCATTTATTCAGGAGATGGGGGAAATTACCAAAGACTTAAAATATGAATGTAAAACAATCAATTTCTGAGGAAAAAACAACAGCAATAATATGTTACTAAAAGTCTTATTTCCTAAGGATATTGATTTCATGGCATAACGTGCAATGAAACTTGGTGATTAATTGTAGGAAAATATATTATTTTGCTAAATGTCCAGCACTTGACATAATATTAAAAGGATGCAGAAGAAAAAGTTATGCCAGAATTTGGAAACCAAAGCCTTTAAAAGTTGCTTTTCATGAAGTGCAAGGGCGTAAATGAAGCCCCAATCTTGAAATAATTAAAACATTTGCTTCTTCTGCATACTTTGAATGCTGTTACAGCAACTCCTGCACGTGTGTTTATACTCAGCCACATCAGATTGTTTGGAAGAAAGAGAAGTACATCCCTTGAACAATGAATTATATATTGACATTGACACTTGCAATATTCTCAAATGTCTAAATGAAAAGTAGATGTCCTTTCAAAACTCCCAGAACTGCGGACTTGAAAGGGCCGTAAATTCTCATATTGAAAGAAAAGAGAAACTACTAAAGATAAACCTTTGAGTTGTCACTCTTTCTCAGTTCCTGGAAGATGGCAATGTCAAACTACCACTGCAAATCTTTCAAAAAAAAAAAAACTTCAGGAACTAGTTCTGGTGGTCACTAGGAGTCAGCACTGACTTGAAGGCACACACACACAAATCATACTGGGATATAAGGACATTTTAATAGAAGAACATATGGTATTGTTGAGGTTTTTTTAAGCTTGATCTTTGGTTTACAGGTATTTCATTTCTCTAGCAAGTAGCCTCATCAGTATAGAAGTTTTGGAGAAAGATTTCTATAATTTCTGATTTGATCTTTTTAAACAACAGTCTTTGACAGAGAAAATGCCACCCAAATTTGGATGAATCCCATTGGCAATATCCCCTTCAATTTCTAATTAAGTATTGTACAGAAAAATCTGATATGATTTCAGGGCCAGGTCCTAAGACTTCAGACTAAAAGTTGGGTTGAAGAGAAATTAAAACAAAACAAAACAAAACAAAACAAAAACTAATGTTGAAAAAAAGCTGACATCATCAATGATTCATTTCTGGACAAAAACTACATTGAGTTGTTAGAAAAAAATCTGCCAGAACATTAGAAGATCAATCATATAATTAATTGAATTGCACACAGTATTATAATTCCTATTTGCTTTTGGACTTGACTACTACTTCTGAAATTCAGTAACAGTGACTTTATATCACCAAAGACCTAATATGATGGAAAGCAAAAATACAATTCTTTAACTTTAGTTGACAAAAATGTTAAAATATATTATTTGATCTAGAGTTCTGATTTAATTATTTAAAATGTATCATGTGGTCTGTTTCCCAAAAAGAAAAAAAATACAGATCATCTTAGATACAATATTCCTTGCCTTCCAATACTGTACAAATAAAAATGAATTAAGAAAGAATTGTAGCAGAATAAGAAAACTGTAAGGAGTATTTAAAGTTGAGTTTTACTCAAAATCTGAATAAATAAAGCAGGATTCAGTTTCTATTGCAAAATTGCAAATTGGGGGGCCCTATTCACAAGAAAGCAACTGATTTTGTTTAAGAAGGGCAACTTTTTAAAATAATAAAATTTTATAGATGCTCTGGATAGCCAAGATAACCCTACCCATTAAAAAAATAAATTGTATTAAAAATAAAACCATATTCTTCCTTTCAGAGAAATAAATACAACATAAAGACTATGGCAAAGTATTTTAAACTTAATAGATTAAGCAATTTGCAACATATCTTGAGATTTAGCAATCTCTTTAATCACAATCCATCATAATTCTGAGTTCCAAATTCTTTAGCCAACTTTGACTGATCCTTGGCTAAACAGGATTGGCCCTGATTAGAAATTGGATGGAGGAATGCCTGGGAATTCCAGGGCTTCTGACTAGACTGGAAAGTTATAAAAAAACACCGCAAATTACTTCTGTAACATTGCCATGAATGTCGGCGGGAAAGAGTAATCAGGAATTATGCTCAACTCGAGAGTGTTTATGCTTCTACCTTAGTGTCTACAGATTATTTTATTCCTTTTGCTAAGTGTAAATTTTAAGTAGACAAGATCTGAGGTGTTAAAAGGCAGATATCAAACAGTTGCAGAGCTTAGAAGGTACAGAGGATAGTAATAGACAAGAGATAATAAAAGAAGAAGACTAAAATCTTAACTCTTGTATTGCATTAAGACAATGGTGTGTTGGTTATTTGTATTTTTAATCTACACATCAAAATATATACTAAATGAATGACTATACAGAGTAAAATACTTTGTTTATTCTATTTAGTAAAGTAATACCTTACTTTATTTAGCCAAGCAACAGCCTAAAGCTCAATTGAACAAATAAACGCAAGATCCTTCAAGCAGTGGTTCCTGCTTGAACCACAACTAAGTCTGAGGCAGCAACAAAGTCTGAGGCAGCACTTCAGGCAGCTCAGTTTCTGCGAATCAGAGTTTCCTCACAATCTGCGTATAATCATGAACACATGGATTGAAGCTAGCTTAATCTCCCAGTTCAGATTGCTAAATTGCGGAAATTTGACAGTGGTTTAGGAGCAATTTTAAAGTCACAAGATAAGGAGCTAGTTTTGCCTGGGAGTTCTAGGAGAAACACAGCACTGATGGTACAGAATGTGATGATGCTTAGCTGTCAAAGAAAAGGCAAAGGCTGCAATCCTATTCTGAAATTCTGTTTCCTTATTATATAATCTAGAATGGGAGCTTCTTGTTTAGCCAATATAAACAACTGAGCAAAAGGACTTGAGTACAAATAGGTTCTTGGTGCTTTCTAAGCTTGTTTGAACCAAGCTCAGAGGGCACCAGGGGCCCCTCATTTCAACCCTGAACTACAAATGATCTCCTTTATTATTATTAACGAGTTCCTCATATGCTAGTGTCACTGGTACTTTTTTAAATTTGTTGTTGTTGTGATTCCTGATTGTTCCCCAGATTCTGAAAGATGAACATCTTTGCCTACAGCGTGTCCCCCCCACCCACACAGACACAAACAATTGAGTATTGTTAGATTCAGATGCTCAGCCTTATTCTCAGCACTGTGAGTGCTAAAATGACTATGCCCCAACAAAGATCAGAGGGAAAATGCCTATCAGCTACGAAATGCTCCAATGAAATTTATGGAGATTCTCAATCGTCCAGGTCATGTGCTTTTCCAAAAGGCAACTAGACTTTCTTTCCAGTTGCCTTTTGAAAAGGATCTTTCTCTAATGAAAAGCTCCAAGTGGAGAATATTGGCTGATAGCACTGGAGCTTTAGGGGGAAGGAGGACACAAGCAGTGGTGTTCATAACAAGCCACAATGATATCAAGCTGACAATGCACAAAATGATATCACTTACATTATGACATAGTCATAGTCCTTGATGTAAGCGCATAAAAAGTGCATATTTTTTGTGATGCCATTGTTGTCGTATGCCCCTATTTGTTACCCCACAATAGGATAAGGCTAAAGAAAACAGGAAGCAAACTGCAAACTTATCAGAATAACTGAGTCCAGTGGAATAAACCCTGCAGCATCACCTAGTCCCAATAAAAATAGAGGAACTATGTAAAATATATTGTTAGCCCTGAAGCTGACTTGACCGAGGCCATTTTGAGGCTTACTACACTGGGGCTGGGGCATAGGGAGAAGGGAATAGAGATAGTTGGGGTTTGTAGCCAAAACAAAATACTTTCTCCTGGGAACCAAGGACATTCCCACAGGGGGTCAGAGACAGGAGGAGTGAAGTTACCGGGCAACCGGATGACACCTTTATTGGACCATGTGACTGCTTGTTTGTGGGAGGGAGAAAACTTTTACTTTTAATTAAGTGAAAACCACGGGAACATTAAGAGTCAGCTTTCACCAGCCTGTGCCAATATGATCTATTCAAATAAAACTATTCTTTGAGGAATCTACCTGCCTCAGAATTGTTTGTTATGGGACCCTAACACATACTACACAGCAGGTCAAGTAGGAAACACAGCAGATGAAAAGAGAAATTGCTACTGTGTTGAACCATACATCTGAAAGGGAGGCAAAAATCAAGGTTAAATTGACTTTCCATGCTGAAAGTTTTTGAGTCTGCCTAAATCTTTGTGCTCATCAGAGATTCTCGATACTGTTGCTCCTATTCATCTGGGATTCATCTGGGTAAATTAGTTAGGAGGAATACAAAACAAAAACAACGTATTTTTGATGAAAATGTATGAAATGCATGAAATTCAGTTTTAATAATACCCGCTTTTTCACCTCTCCCTGACACATATGCCTGCATCTTTAGTAACTTGTGAAAGGATACTGGAGGAAGCTAAGTGGCAAAGAAAAGAGTTGGTACAAATCAAAGATAGATTTGGTGACTGAGTTCATTCATAACAGTTAGGGCAGGGGTCTCCAAGTCTCCAACCTTTGCAACTTTAAGTCTGAAGGACTTCAGCTCCCAGAATTCTCCAGCCAGCAAAGCTGGATGGAGAATTCTGGGAGCTGAAGTCCTTCAGACTTAAAGTTGCAAAGGTTGGAGACCCCTGAGTTAGGGGACTTATGAAAATGTACTCTGTCCCTGACCAAATGTTTAAGCCATGAATGCACTGTGGGATGGGTTTTGTGTGTGTGTGTGTTAGACCTGGCTATCTGCAAGACCGCCTCCTGCTACCAAACACCTCCCACCGACCTGTCAGCTCCCACACGGAGGGCCTCCTCAGGGTGCCATCGGCCAGGCAATGCCGGCTGGCGACCCCCAGGGGAAGAGCCTTCTCTGTGGCAGCTCCTGCCCTCTGGAATGACCTTCCCCCGGACCTACGGATAACCACGGACCTGCGCCAGTTCCGTCGGACCTTAAAGACCTATCTGTTTTGTGCGGCCAGCCTGGCGTAGCTTTTTAAATTGCTTTAGTTTTTAAATTGGTTTTAGTAAGGGTTTTTTAACAGGATTTAGATCAGGCCAATCCAATTAATATATTTTTAATTGTATTTTAATTGGATTTTATGCTCTATCTTATTGTTCTTATTATTGCCTGTACACCGCCCTGAGTCCCGCAAGGGAGAAGGGCAGTCTAAAAATTTAATAAATCTAAATCTAGATAGGATGATTTCCAAGATGTCTTTCAACTGTAAATATTAACGTTTCTATATCCATTTCCCTCCCCACCACTCCAAATCAGGCTTGCTATCATATGTCTTTTGGAATAATACCTTGTATTTGGCTTCAAGTTTTCAATGGGCAAATTAGTGCTTGCTGCAGTCTTGGTTGACCATTTGTTCCTGATGACATCTTCATAGGATGCACTGTAAACTAAATAACCTGCCAAGAGAAAGTTATCATGGATGTATTAGACCCCAAAAGTACTTCAGCAGCCTAATACACCACGCAGCATCATGTGGCAAAAGTATTTCATTAGTATGTTCAAAGCTGAAGGGAATTCCCATTTCTGCTAAGAAGAGGTAGCAGCAAAGCTAGGTGGGGAATAGGGCTCAATCAACATTATGCAAGTATGCATTAGCTATCTGGCTAAGTGCTTCCCACGTCCAATAAAGATGTGAGACACTTTGGATTCTACCAAAAAAAATGCTTCAAAATGTGCAGGGCTACACACTGCTCTCTGACTCATTAAAGCATCTGTACCTTTTCTGAAGATGATTATATGGTTCCTATAAACCTTTAAAGAACCCAAATGTCCATATTCCTAATGTCACTCTTTCTCAGCCCCAAAAGAAGGCAATGGCAAAGCACTTCCAAAGATCTTGCCAAAACACAGGGACTAGTCCAGGCAATAGCAATCACAATAGCACTTATTATACACCATTTCACAGTGCTTTACAACCCTCTCTAAGTGGTTTACAGAGTCAGCATATTGCCCCCAACAATCTGGGTCCTCATTTGACCGATCTCGGAAGGATGGAAGGTTGAGTCAACCTTGATTTGCTCAGAATCAAACTCCCGGAGTGAGCAGTGAGTTGGTTGTGGCCTGCCAGTGGCCAGTGGATCTGGCAGCAGAGTTGGACTGTGAGGAGGTTGGGGAGGAGCACAGGCCAGTCCTAGAGGCTGGGGAAGGCTTGAACAAGGGCTCTGCATCGAAGGCAGAGATAGGGCCAAGGTCTTCTGATAGGGATCAGGTGCCTATGGAGCTAGACAGCAGTGAGGCAGAGGAACAGCTAGAGCCTGTTTCCAGTGTGTGCATGCGCAGACCTGCCAGAAGAAAATAACAACTCAGAAACCAGAAATCTTGGGAGTAAAATCACAGGTGATTAGCCCCTCCCATAGGAAATAAAAGAGGAGAGAAAGGGGAATGGACTTTTGCAGGAAACAATTCATTTATTAGATTCGTATCAGGAGTGTGAAGACCTGTCTGTGAATCTCAGATATTCTGTGCCCAGTCTTTCTTTGCACAGCATCTCATTTGGAAAATATTTACATTGCAACTTTCGAAGATAGATGAGGTCTGTAGTCATAAATATTCCTTTGAAAGACTGTTTGCCAGGTCTTGCTGAATGTGAATGAGAGGAAGGGGTCCAGGACTCTGCTTCGTGCTTTTTGTGGAAGCCTAGGTCCGAACAGAGTTAGACCTGCAATACTGCATTGTAACCACTGTGCCACCAGTTGCTAGTAGTCAAAATTGTCTTGGTGGCGCAAATACGTTTGTATTAGTGGAGGCCATAGATAAGTGATATTAGGCTTCTAAGGGTATTGGACCCTTCAACATTGTAATTTTCTATCTCTTTAGCAGCTTTTAGACTTTCCAATCAAGTAAAAACTATGCATTTTGGTTCTGAATCTAGGAAATAAATTAGCAGTATTTATAAAAGCAAAATATAGAACACATACAAGACTGCTATGTATCCTCAAATGTGGCCCTTCTCCAAGTACTATCAGATGTTGATGTCTGATATACATTTATAAGAGGCAGGGACTTTTCATGGTGGCACCCTAACTTTGAAATAAGCCTCTTAATTAATAGATCAATCAATAAAGCCTCTCAAGAAACATAGAGAGACTTGTCTTCACATTATGATTATTTCAGTAAATATGTCAAGATTATTTTTTTTTACTTTGGTCATCTTAAAAAGAGATTAGTTCTGTGGTTTAGACCAAAATTTATTTCTTATAGGAAAAAATCCTGGAATACCATTGAATGAAAGACATCAGGGAATTTATTGAAAAATAAAATGCAGACAGGAAAATGTTCTTTTCAATTCAGCCTCCATTACCAGTCCAACCATGGCAGCAAGTATTATTGTACCTGTGACCAGATCTCCATGGGTAGGTGCAGCCCAGTCAACAATCACAAAAGAATGGCAGCCTTCCACAGCTACTATGGTGATGTTGTGAGGAGTTTTCTGAGGTTGCATCCCTGTATTCTTTAAGTTATTGGGAACAAGTTCATCCAGGCTGTCTACTTGGAAGTGATCTAGTGCCTCTGTCAAAGAACATGGAACAGCTGGATCTTTGTTTAGATAAGTCACATAAGGAGCTGGAAGAAATCACAAGGGGAGACCATTCAGTCAAAAACGTTTGTGGTTAGGATGGATTAGTAAAAGGAAAACTCAGATTTGATATTCAGACAAGTTTCCAAGATAATTGAAGGGCCAAAATGGGTTAAAATATACCAAAGACAGTTCCTAAACTTAGGAATTATCTATTTTCCTATCTATTATCTATTTTCCTTGCTAACTTTGCAAATTGAAAAAAGACTTATTTTCTGTAAAAGAAGGACACAACAATTTAAGGGGAACTATTTAAAAGATGCACAAAAATGGGCTTAGCACTGTACATATTTCTAGCAATGAATGGAGCAGGCAAATTTCTGTAAGTTTAGAATAATGAGTCCTTGAAACATGTCACATATATGGAATATTGTGTTTGTTTGTTTTTAAAACTACAAATTAGGATAAATTACCTGTTAATTTATCTGATGATGTTACCTGGTTTGAATAATGACATATCTGCAAGAAAACAACCAAGCTCAGAGAGTACCAAGTACCCTCATACCCATTAAAACACCTGTATAGCAAATAAAGGGATTTACAAAGCTCTGTATATTAGACAAAGTTGCAAGTAGAAGGTTGGATTTTAAAAAAAGAGCACCAGAATCTATCTATCTATCTATCTATCTATCTATCTATCTATCTATCTATCTATCTATCTATCTATCTATCTATCTATCTATCTATCATCTAGCTAGCTAGCTTGGCAGCTACAATTTTTTTTAAAAAGCATCAGCATATACAATTTAAATACCAATTAGGTATTCTACTATCATTCCAGTGTCAAAGAAATCCTCCATCAAGGAGTTGAATGATTACAGGCTGGTTGCTCTGACATCTGTAGTTATGAAAACCTTAGAAAGGTTAGTGCTGGCCCACCTGAAAACCACTGGCAGGTGATGCTGTTAATCTGGCTCTGCATTACATCCTACAACATCTTGAATCTGCAAGGACCTGTGCAAAGGTCCTTTTCGTCCATTCAATACCATCATTCCATATATTCTTCTAACTAAACTGATTCAGCTAGCTGTACCTGACGCCACTTGTAAGTGGTACATAACCTGTCTAACAGATAGGAAGCAGCAGGTGAAGCTAGGGAAAAATCACATCAGATACCTGTACAATTAGTACAGGGCCCACCAGGGCTTTGTGCTCTCTCCACTTCTCTCTATACCGACTGAATCTCAAAGGAACCCTCTGTGAAAGTAGTTAAAAGCCAAGGGAACAGGCGGTACAAGGGTTATGATTATGATAGTCTCAACTAGAGGTCTCTATATTTTTAAATATGTGCTTAGAATCTGAGTACTTAAGAGTTAATCGTAATGCTCAGAATACTGTAGAGAAGCTACACTATGGACCTAAACCAATTTTATGGTTATTTTTTTTCTCTCTGCAACTGAGATACGAAATGATTAAATGATCCCTGATTGGCTGCATCACAGATAGGAAACACATGAGGCTTCAATTGTACTTGCATGGCTGCCATCTTGACTTATGTTTTTAACCATACCTTGTCAGTAGTGGATTAAGGCTAACTGGTGCCCTAAGCACTGACAAATCTTGGTACCCCCTCCTTTGTATATACTGTACAAATGAAGCCAAGGTGTTGTATCCTCGACCTGCGACCGGTCTCGAGTTACGACCGGCCGCAGGTCTTCCAGGCTGCCTCCGGGAAGCCATGGAGACAGGCTGTAGCAGGCCGGCTAACCGACAGACGTGCCTGATTGGCTGAGGCGCGCCTGGCGGGAAGCCGGCTCTTGCCGCAGCCTGATTGGCTCCCCGTTTGACAGCTCCATATATAAAGAGCTGTCAAACGCGGGAGCCCCTGTCTACCGCCTATTTTCTGTGCTTGTGATTAGTTGTTCGTATTATATTTGCCTACAATAAAAGGCTGTTATTTGAGTAAACCTGGCTGGACTCCCTCTGTTCTCAACAACCCCAGAGAACTTAACACTGGCGACGAGGGCTGGGGCCAGGCAGAGCTCTACTAGCAAAAGGGACAAAAAATTTTCCTCACGGAAAAACTTTTTTTCCGTTTCTATCTTAATTTGGCGGTACGATCAACATGGGTTCAGTCCCTCCCTTCGCTCCATTCGACTCCTCGAAGGAGACCTGGGTCTCATTTATGGCACGGTTTGAGTGCTTCGTCCTGGCTAACGACTACGGGGCGCTGCCCCCGGCCAGGAAGTTGGGGCACTTCTTGGGCTGCGGCGGCGCGGAACTGTTCGCGACCGCCCGCACCGTGGCCGCGCCGACGGAGGTATACGATATGCCGTGGGACACCATGATCGAGCGGCTCTGGGCCCACTACGCCCCGGTTCCGTCGCGGATGACCCACCGCTTTGCCTTCAGGAGATGCCTGCAGAAGCCCAACCAGTCGGTGGCTGACTTCCTCAAGGCACTCCGTATGGCCGCCATCCCGTGCGACTTCGCCTCCGCTTTCCTAGGCGAATCGCTGCTGGAGCAGTTCATTTGGGGCCTCAGGGAGATCCGCCTCAGAAGGCGCCTGCTGGCCTGCGCAGAACTGACTCTGGAACAGGCGGTGGACGAGGCTCGGGCATTCGAGATGTCCGAGTCCTCGGTCTTGGACAGAGACTTGGACCGCCAACCGACTGCTCGCGCTTGCCTGGTGGAAGACTCCGACGACCTGGATGAAGAAGACCAGGTCGCCTACGTGCGGTCGGCTGGCCGCAAGCCACCCCAACCGTCTTCCGGCAAGTGCTTGGGCTGCCGGGGAAAGCACCCCCGGGCCGATTGCCCGTTCCGGGCCGCCACCTGCCGCCGCTGCGGCCGAAAATGCCACTTGGCTGCTGTCTGCTGCGCCGCAGCGCCCACCGACTCACCGCCCTACCCTGAGCCCCAACGGCGCACCGGAGACGATCGAAGGGGGCAAGCGGCCCAACCACCCGCCCACCGACACCCGGGCAGACGCCAACAGCCGCAGCCGTCCGGCTGCTTCGCCTTGACCGACGCACCCACCCTGCAGGAGTCCTTGCCCGAACGTACGCGGCTCCAGACTGTTGTAAAACTGGAGGGGTGGGGGTCCGCATGGAGGTGGACTCGGGCTCCTCTAGGTCCATCATCTCCCGGGCGCAGTTGGCCAAGATACGCCCCGGCCTCTCTCTGGACATTTTGTCCCCCCCCCTTACAGTCTTGCGAGACTATCAAGGGTCTTCTATTCCCACCCTGGGCCAGATCTCCCTGGGGGTGGAGTATGGGGCTTTCAAGGGGCAATTGCCCATCCTGGTGGTTTCCGACCCCCTAGCGGCCATCATCGGCCTGGATTGGTTTCCCGCCCTGGGCCTGTCAGTGCAAGGGGTGCATTCCGTCCCCGCCACCTCCCCCGTCTCCGGGGTTTTGGAGGAGTTCGCCGACGTGCTGGATGGCCGGCTAGGCTCCTACATAGGCACCCCTGTCTCCTTGAACCTTGACCCTCAGGTTGCACCCATTAGGCTCAAGGCCCGCAGGCTGCCGTTCGCCCTGAAGCCCAAGGTCGAGGCCGAACTTGACCGGCTGGTGGCGCAGGGCGTGCTCGAGCTCATTGACCAGGCGAGATGGGAGACCCCCATAGTGGTCCCCATCAAGCCCGACGGGTCAGTACGGATCTGCGCCGACTATAAGTCGACCATCAACCGTGGGCTCCAGGCGAACCCATATCCAGTCCCAGTTGTGCAGGACCTGCTCCATTCCCTGGGGCAGGGCCGCATCTTTGCGAAGCTGGATATGGCCCAGGCCTATCAACAGCTCCCGGTGGACGACGCGGCTGCGGAGGCGCAGACCATCGTCACCCACCGAGGGGCTTTCCGGTGTCGCAGACTACAATTTGGAGTGTCCGTCGCCCCGGGGATCTTCCAGAGCCTAATGGAGCGCTTGCTCCACGGGCTCCCAGGCGTGCTCCCGTACTTTGACGACCTTCTGATAGCTGCTTCCAGCATCTCAGAACTCGCCAAAGTGCTAAGGAAGGTCCTCAGCATTTTCATGGGCGCGGGATTAAAATTGAAGCGCAGCAAATGCGTTTTTGCCGCGCCGGAGGTGGAGTTCCTGGGCTTCTTGATTGATGCCCGGGGCATACACCCCACCCCCAAGAAGGTCGAGGCCATTAGGAACGCCCCTACGCCAGCCTCCAAGACGGAGCTGCAGGCGTTCCTCGGCCTCTTGAATTTCTACGCGCCATTCCTCCCACATAAGGCAACGCTAGCCGAGCCGCTACATCGATTGCTCGATCGATCCGCGGCCTGGTGCTGGGGCAGCCGCGAGGCGCATGCGTTCGCGGCTGTCAAAGCCACGCTGACGTCAGAGGCTGTCCTAGTCCAATACGATGACAGGCTGCCCTTGACGTTAGCGTGCGATGCCTCCCCTTTCGGTCTGGGGGCCGTCCTGAGCCATTCCTTCCCAGATGGCTCAGAAGCCCCCATTGCTTTTTGGTCCCGGACAATGTCTCCCACTGAGAGAAACTATAGCCAGATTGACAAGGAGGCTCTGGCTATGGTGTCCGGCATCAAAAAGTTTCACCAATACCTGTACGGTCGGACTTTTGCTGTCTTCACAGACCACAAGCCTCTCCTTGGGCTGTTGGCCGGTGACCGTCCGACCCCCCCCATCCTCTCTCCCAGGATGACCAGATGGATGGAGTTCCTGGCGGCGTATAATTATACGCTGTACTACCGTCCTGGCAAGCAGCTCGGGCACGCCGATGCCCTGAGCAGGTGCCCCCTCCCCAAGGCGGACGAGGAGCCGGTGCCGGCACTGTCCGTCTTGTCCGTGGCAGACTCCGGCCTGCCTTTGACGTCCTCGGACGTCACTGCCCGGACGAGGGCCGACCCTGTCCTGTCCCAGGTCTTCACCTGGGTCCTGCGAGGGTGGCCTCAGGGCAGCTTGGCCGAAGAGTTTCGGCCGTACAAGACACGCCAGCTGGAGCTCTCGCTCCACAGAGGCTGCTTGTGCTGGGGGGATCGGGTCATCGTTCCCCCCCCTCTCCATCACCAGGTGCTCCGGACGCTCCACGCCGACCACCCCGGCATAGCTCGGATGAAGGCGCTCGCCCACAGCTATGTGTGGTGGCCGGGCGTAGATGCGGAGGTGGCTGCCTGGGTCTGGGGTTGTGTCCCTTGCCAGTCCACCCGCCCCGCCCCTCCGGTCGCCCCGCCCAGGGAGTGGGACTTGCCCCGGAGCCCTTGGTCCAGGCTCCACATAGACTTCGCCGGCCCCTTCCGAGGCCAGATGTTCCTGGTGGTCATGGACGCCTACTCCCGCTGGGTGGAGGTCATCTTGATGGCTTCCACAACAGCCGAGAGTACGGTCAGAGCCTTGCGTCGCCTATTCGCGACGCATGGGTTGCCGGACATCGTGATGTCCGACAACGGGCCCCAGTTCCAGTCCGCCACCTTCCAGGAGTTCCTGGCCTCGCAGGGGATCCGCCACGCGCCAGTGGCCCCTTATCATCCAGCCTCCAATGGTCGGGCGGAAAGGGCCGTCCGCTCGGCCAAGGAGGCCTTGGGAAGGATGACCAAGGGGGACTGGCCTGCAAGGGTGGCTGCTTACCTGTTGGGTCAGCTTTCCACCCCTTGCCCAGCCACCCGGAAAAGCCCCGCCGAGCTCTTGATGGGTCGCCGCCTGCGGACCACCTTGGACAGGCTGCACCCGGCGTACAACGACGTTCATTGGGTTTTTTTCTTTCTCAACTTTGAGGTGCCTCCTTTGGGCCTAGTGCCCTAAGCTTAGTGCTTAGTTTGCTTACCACTGTATCTGGTAAACAGCAATAAGCAGCAACCTACAGAAATAATGAAGATAAATAAATAGCAGGCTTAGCAAGCAGGCAAGAATGCCAGTTTTTTTTTTTCCTGAGACACAAAGTTCACATTCCAGGTTTTATGAAGAATATTGTTACTCTAGCTCAATTTATCACTTTTATATTTTATAGCAATACGAAGGGTTCACGCAAACAGAACTTGTAAATTGATGCGCACACATATTACCTCAAAAGGTCAGCTTGAAGTTGAAAAATGTCTTTGCACTAGTCAGTGGAAATATTTATTCTGTTACAGTTTACAGTTCTTGTTAGAACAATAATTTTTCCCTTTCTCCTCATGAATGCCGTAAAATGTTTATAACAAAAATGTCAGTTAATCTTATTAGATTTTGTCACTCTTGAGGAATTATTTCCAAGAGTGCATTTATTTTTAAGCACTGAAATTGCTTTTTGTTCCCAAATGACCTAGTCTCTGTTGGTGAGAGTAAAGGAGGACTTCTTGATAGCCTGATAGATATTTCTTCAAAGGAGCAAAGTGATTAAAATTTACCACCTAAAAATCATTTGTCCAGGGAGAAACTTTACATGCAATTCATATATAGACTGCATTTTAAAAATGAAAGTAATTATATCATGAGAGGGGGAGGGGGAGAGGGGGAGAGATGGGGGGAGAGAGATTGTTACTGAGTGCTGTCATAAGAAAGAAAATTCAGATATTTCCTCTTGTGTTGCAAAACTTTTTTAAAAACTCTTTTTTTAAAGAGAACATTTGCTTTGAGAGAAATCTCTCTACTTGGCACTGAACCTCAAAGCATCGCCTTCTGATATAATAATAATAATAAACTTTGGATACAGTTCCTCTTTTCCTTTTTCACATGATGCAGTTCTTAATCCAGAAGTACAGCATTTTTCTATTATTTTTCAAAAATGCAAGTTTAGATTTGTTTTGTTCATAGATGTAAGGCATTCAAGGGGTGTGCCACTTACTGCATTATAAAGAACTTTAAAAAAACCATTATGCACCACAGCATAAAACAGAAAATCAAAGGCTTGCAATTACAATGAGGAGCAGAACGAGATGTCTATCACTTAGTAACTATGGGTATGTCCTGCCACTCTCTCTTTGTTATGCACAAAGGTTTGCATCTATGAAACAAACAAACAAACAAACCCGGAAGAAACTTTATTCACTCCAACCACTCTTTTCTCAAATTAGGTTTAGGGTTAAAACTGTGGAGCAGCAACATAATACATAACGTTAAAATCACAAGTCTGTATGAAGCTGAATCCACGTTAAAAGAAGGGAAATGAATTGCCAGGTGAAAGATGCTTACTGGACAGAAAGAATTATTTATACATTTTCCCCATATACTGTAGGCCAACTTCTACATTGGAACAAGACACTGCAGTTACTGTATAATTTCCACATCTTCAAGAAGCTGACGAATACTGTACAGATTTTGAGAAAAATATCCTCCTCTTTGCCAATTCCAGGGAGAAAATACCTTTAACATTTACCACAGAATATGCTTTATTTTTAGAAGGAGCAGATAATGACTCGA
Organism: Rhabdophis nuchalis; assembly: GCA_039707465.1. Lineage (NCBI taxonomy): Eukaryota > Metazoa > Chordata > Lepidosauria > Squamata > Natricidae > Rhabdophis > Rhabdophis nuchalis. Next base: position 316,912,355 of record CM077643.1, on the reverse strand, counting down.
TTTTTCTCCTCCAAGTTCTTTCGAAGAGTGTCAGAATTGGGAGAACTATGCTGTCAAATTCAGAATGAAGATCAGAATAATTTCTTCACAACAAAAGGCAACAATGTTTGAATTACTTAGTTTAGGGGAAATGTGTGTAAAAAGGAACAGAGCTGATTAAAAGCTAACAACCTTTGACAGGCCTTTTCCACTTCAAAGCTAATGTGGGAGAAGACTGCAAGAGCTTTTCATGCCCTCTCATGCAAGAACATGTACATTTCAAAAGAAAGTACACAAAACCAAAAAAAATCTCATGAGATTTTGTCAGTCTTGGAAAATCAGCATTTTAGTGCAAGACCTTAGATTTTGTAATCCTTGTACAACATTATGAAAATCTCACAAGATTTTTCCAGAACTTCAGAATTTTAAAGTTTTACTTTATTTTATCTTATGTGCAGGGAGGGAGAATTTCTATAGGGAGGAGGGTTAGATAAAAGTTCTGATGCTCACAGATACACTATGCCAGCCCTTCTGAAAAATGCTTAAGATATGAATTTGTAATGTTTTATCAAGGTGTAGAGAAATGTATTTTTATTCTTCTATTTGACTATGATTCTTATTATGATCTCAAAAAGAAAATGGTTCCCAGCTGATGTGCACAGGACATGTTTGCTATTAACAAAATAATATTGCTGAGAAGATGGAGAGTCAAATTTATTTATTTATTTATTTAAATTTATATCCCGCCCTTCTCCACAGAGGACCCAGGGCGGCGCACAGGAAATTTAAAAACATACAAAGTACAATAAATATAATTTAAAAACTATTAAATAAACCTATCCTGCGCTAAAACCAAATTTTAAAACCCAATTTAAAACTATCTAAAAGTCCCCATGGGAGGTTAGGCTAGGCCGGCTTGTTGAAACAAATATGTCTTAAGACATTGGCGGAAGAGGCGGAGGTCGGTGATGGTACGTAATTCAGGGGGTAGGTCATTCCAGAGGGCTGGCCCCGCCACAGAGAAGGCTCTCCCCCTGGGTGTCGCCAGTCGGCATTATCCGGCCGACGGCACCCTGAGAAGGCCCTCTCTGTGGGAGCGTATCGGTCTAAGGGATGTATGGGGCAGGAGGCGGTCTCGCATATAACTAGGCCCCGAGCCATGGAGCGCTTATTATTTAGCAAATATTTAGCTTCAGAAGCCCTTACTAGAGAATGGGTAATCTTTGTTTTTCAACCGAAGTTACAGACTTACCAGTAAATCGTTTCTTTCCCGCAGAATCATATTCTGATAAAGGATCTGTGCCTGTCACACTAAACTCTGGAAAGTTGTTTTCAGGCAATGCTTCAGTGGTGGTAATAGCAGTGGTAGTGGTGGTGGTGGTGGTGGATGGAGGCAAAGTAGTTTCAAAAAACTCATAATCTAGACAAAATGGAAAGAAAGAAAATGTGATGCATTTGTTTAAAGGATGCCCAAGCTTTGTCACAGGTCACTGAAGAAGCAGAAAAATTATTAGGTCCATACTTCTATTGCAGGAGCCTACCCAGCATCTCTGACCATTCAGCCTCATGCTTGAAGACCTTTAGCAAAGGAGAATTCATCCACTGTCAACTTACACTGTCAGGAAGTTTCCCCCTGAATCTCTTTTTATTTTTATTTTTAATCCATTGGTTCCAATTCTGCCCTCTGGGGTAACTGAGAACAATCTACTTGCTTTTCTGCTATCATATTTCCCCTTCAGCCTCTTTTCTGTAGGCTCAGTGTGCTAGGATCCTTTAACTGTTTTTTTCATAGTGCCTGGATCCAAGAACTCTCTGGAACTCTTACTATGCTGGTAATCCTATTTTAAGTTTGTTCCAATTGTTACTGATCTTTTTTAACTGTGGGGTTGCATAAGATTTCGTAACAAATGGACATTCTTTTAAAATTTACAGTGTAGCACTGGAAAGAATGTCTTGCTTAGTGAAGAAGTTCAACAGATGCTTTCTTGAACAGATCACCCTGTTTCAGCATAGTTTCTCATGAAGTGACAAGGAATGTTGAATAGTGACTAGAAAAGACCCAAGGCCAATATACAGGTAAATGCTATGGCCAACTAGGTCATTTATCTTGGTAAACAAAAGGGTCTGGTTATAAAAGCTACAAGAGACTCACCTTACACATTAAGTCATAGTGGGCTTTGGCCTTATATATAGCAATAGAGTTGATAAAACTAAAATGGTGTTACCAGCACATTCAGACCTTTCCTAATAGAGTGTATTCACTCTTAGAGCCCCAGATAATCACTACTATGGCCAGAGAACTCTACTTGCTTCTTGGGTTCACTTCTCTAAGTTAACATACAAATATAGAATTACAGAGTTGGAAGAGGTTTTGGAGGTCTCTAGTCCATTCTAGTCCAGGCCCCTGTTGATCAGGAGACCCTATACCAGTCTCTTCTTTAGTCTCCAGTGATGGGAGCACCCACAACTTCTAGAGGCAAAACATCTCCATTCTGAAAAGCTCTGCCCTTGAAAGTATTAGGAACCTACTATACATATTGTAGATCACTGCTAAAAACTCCTTCTTTACCCAAATCTTCCTGAATGAATGTTGCATAAATGGGTTCTGTTTTATTTTACTGTCACCTTTTAAATAAATATGTTGTTTTTATAGCACTTTTAAACATGTTTATATTATTGCAATAGGGATGCGGTGGCTCAGTGGATAAGATGCTGAGATTGTCAATTAGAAAGGTGGGCAGTTCCGTGGTTCAAATCCCTCAAGTAAAGGAGTGAGTTCCCACTACTTGTCCCAGCTTCTGCTAACCTAGCAGTTTGAAAGCACGTAAAAAATGCAAGTAGAAAAATAGGACCCCTCTTTGGTGGGAAGGCATCAGCACTCTGTGCCCCTTTGGCGTTTAGTCATGCCAGTCATATGATCATGGAAACGTCTTCAGATAGCGCTGGCTCTTTGGCTTTGAAATAGAGATGAGTACCACTCCCTAGAGTGTAGAATGACTAGCACAAATATATTATATTAACTTACATTATTGCATTTTGTTTCACTATAAACTCCTTTGATCTGGGAAGTGATATATAAATAAATTATGACAATGAAGTCCAAAGTATACTGTGCATGTCCAGACCTCCACTAAATATTATTACAAGTGGACAGATAGTTAATAATTGGGGAAAGGTTTAGAATGACAGGGTTCTTAGCATTTTACAATGATTGTGTGGGGTTAGATGGGATTCCTCCTGGGTGTCCTGCTGTTGCTTAATTTACAGTGATCTGTTTTATGGACAACTTTACTCATATAAGATGGTTTTCGTCTCCTGCTTGGAAATGTTTACTTAGAAAGCTTTAAATTTCTCGCTTGAATGGTCCAAGGAATAAAATAAACACAACAAAAAGTGTCCTTGGCCAATCTGATAGCCACTGGTGAAGGAAAGCAGCATTGTAATATTTTTCCAGAGGGCACAACCTCTGGAAGAACAAGACACAAAAATATGATCAGTATTATTAACTCAAGGAACAAAATAGATCACTAGGATATTTGCTCTTGATTTTTTTTTAACCTGCTTTGCCTTCTGTTGCGTAAAAAACAAAAAAGCTCCATGCCAAATTTTAATGACAAAAAGTCCATTTAAGCCAAGATTAAGAAACTCCTTCTGGTCTGTAATTTTTTCTTTACTTATTTTGTCCATTAAATTAATGGTATTATCCAAGTGTAATATTAAAAAAATGAGCATGAATAAAAATTAGGTATAAGAAAGCAGTTAATAGGCTAACTCTCAATCAGTACTCTCCCCCCACTCCAGCTATTAAATCTGCTTCCATCATCCTTTTTCTACATGGTTGGAACAAATGTCATTTAAAACTTTGTTTAAACACACAAATCTGTCTGTCAAGTTTATGTTTATGTACAAAATCATGCTGCCCGCAGAGCTGCTAATTTTTGTTTGGCCTGGAGACACTAAAATCAGAATTTGGAAATCAGCTTTCCTGTTTAGACATATTTAGATTGGAGTTCTGTCTAGGCTTCCAGTACGTTCTTAGACACACACTGGTATATCTTTCTGGAAATGCATTTCTAGAAGCATACAAGAAAGGTAAAACCCATTTTGGAAAAGGATTTTTCAAGTACCTTCATCATAAACCACATACGATTCTGTAGTTCCCCTTATATCTGCATCAAACCCTGAGAATACATCTATGGAAAAAAGAATACATTCAAACAGTGAAACAGATGGCTTTTGATTATCCATATCTAAGCCAATGGCTTTTATTGTAAAGTTCCAATCAAACAACAAATTGATCTCTATGCTGAACTGCTTTGGAAGAATAAAGAACAAGGTGGAATTTGTGGAGAGAAATTCAGGTGCATCATTTTTGCCAAAATATCACTTTCCATTTAACTAGCTGCCAATATGGTAGTGAAAAGGTGGGTAGGGAGGACATGTTTTGCCTACATTTTGCTGGATTTTGCCCTCACTGCAACATATCTGTTTTCCCATATGAATCAGCATTAGCTACTTACTTATAGGAAATTAATAAATAGAGGGATGGAAAGATGTTCCATGATTAATTATTGTTAAGAAGCACCCCCAGTGCTTCTTAACAACAAAAAACCCTTTTCTGCATTTTCTCAGTCTGCAGAAAGTTTAGAATATTTTTGCATAGTTAAACACATTTATCAGCAATCTATTTCGAAACATTAAGCTATAGATATTGATCGGCAATCAGCACAATGAGACAAAAGATGGCATATACAGACCTAGAAGCATATATTGTATCTCTCTGGAATAACTACTATATTACATTTTTAAAACTCTATATAAGACACTCGTTGCCACTCAAACAACAGTCTACTGCTAGAAAAAGTTCACATGAATCAGAATCATTGTTAAGGTAGTCATCTTCATATTCTCCAATGTGTTGGCTAAGATCAATGAGCATACTGGCAAAGGATGATGGGAATGGTTGTCTGGAAGATAGTACAATGTGGAAGCTGGTAAATCCAAACAAGTCCACTTCGATTATTCAACATTAGTTGCAACACAGCCTGAACAATGGCTTCATTTCTAAACCTAAGCTCTTCATCTTGAGTCACTTTCAGACTTAAGAAGAAAAATACAATTTTAGGAGCCATGCCAAAGCAAATCCTGGGAGGGGCAAAACAAAATTGACCATTCATTCTTCTAGAGCTGAGATGCCAATAATTCTTCTTTGGCATATATTGCCCATTTCATCTTTCTTCCCAGACTGAACTCAACATGTATAAAGGATAAAAATAGGATCATCTGATCATAAACGGTAGCCTAAAGGGTCGTTCACAGTCTCGGGAATTCTGAGTACAGCTAATTCAAGAGAATGCCTGCTTTACTAAACTTCTTTTTTTAAAAAAAGAATGCGGTCCAGAAACTACTGTTTCCTTAATACGCTCATTACTGTTCGTGTTTACGGGCCTCTATTTTCCAATAACATGATTTTCCAGAAACATGATAGCATGATAAAAGTGGATTTAATGTTGTCTATAGTTCTTCAAAGATGTTGAACCGTCTGGGATTTCACTGCCGCATCATTTGGACTTCCCAAATGTTCCTTGTCTGTGAAACACAACCGTCTCTGCTAAACTCATTTTTATAAAACCCCAAGGAGAAAATTGGACCAAAGGATTTGAATAAAACCCACAGCAGCATTCTTTTCACGCCACATTTTCCTGAGTCCATTTGGAAGTCGTCAATTGATCGGATTCCTGAGAAATGACAAAGTGTTTGTCCCAAAATGCCGCTGCATTTTTCCATCCTCAGAACTTTCTGGAAGGGCCACTGGAAAATTATATTGATTATATTTGGCGGGACTGTGGTAAAGCTGTTATCTATCTTCCAGCATCACACAAGGAGAAGTAGCATTCTTGCAACACATCGGCCACTGCTTCTGCCAACTAGCCAATTTAGAAGATGCTCATCACATTCAACGAGAGCTGCCCAGGGACACCTCAGTTGCTCAGTCGGTAAGTATCAAAAATAATTTACTCAATATCTGGCCTGTCGGCATGTCCATCTGAATGACTGGCAAACCCAAAGCTCTTGAAATCCTGGTCTTTTGAACAGAGTCAGGTGTTGTATATTCCAGACTGGTTCTTGAACAGCTGTGCTTTCAACCACGAATGACAGTGTGTAAAGAGCAACATTAAGGCCATTGGAGAAGTGGTAGCTGGAAAGATGAGAGATAGAGAGATTGCATTTCAAAATATGATTTAGGCAGATCTCTGCATATGCATCACCAAAAAAAAACATCTCTGCATAGATACACAAATAATTTATATTACAGAGAGAATTCCACTGACATCTGTGTTCTCATTTACTCTCTCCACATCTACATTTACATACCAACCCTTTTTCTTATTCTTTTTCTTAATTTAGAATAGGTATGTACTGCCCAATCCTAGAAGTTTTAACCTATGTCATGAAATGTTCAAGTGTTCTATATTGACTTTTTCAGTGTAAAACTAGTTTTTGGTTTTTGCACCATTCTTTATTATTAATGTACTGCTATTGTTGACAATCTTTGTTCCTGTTGCATATCTTAGCAGAGCAAATTACATACTCATAACTTAAATAGTGTTGCATGGAAGAGGACTGCATTATGTTGCATGTAGAATTGGAAGGCAACCTTCAAAACAGTTTGCAATGTAGCACAGAGGCGCAGTTTCTATAAACAGCGAAGTCCATGGCAGATGTTGCTAATCTCCGGTTCTAGTAAACCTTGTCATAGATCATACTGGGTAGGCTGCAGAGGTGAGTTGCTGCCGGTTTGGCCTGGATCGGCCAAACTGGTAGTAGCAGTGATGGGAGGCTCCACCCACCCACCTGCCCGGACATTTCTGCACATGTGCAGAAGTGTTGTGCGCACACGCTTGAACCAGTAGTAAAAAAAATTAGCAACCCACCTCTGGTAGGTTGTTAGAATTTGCAACTAACTCCACAGGGTTTGGTCAGTGGTTCCAAAAACCAATACGTAATGCTATTCAGAAAAATTAAAATAAAATATGTAAATATAGCTGACTTACCTAATACCTTTTTGGAGATAAGAAAACTTTGGCCATCTCTTGCTTTCACTTTGCAATTTTGGTTTATCCTTCAAAATCATGGTCAATTGCTTAGTCCTCTGACTCTAGTTTCTTCTGTGTTGCTTTTAAAGGATTCCAGATCCCACACTTAGAGGCAATTTTTGTAGGTAAGGTCTGGAAATAGTTTATCACCCTGCTAAATGTAAGTAACCATTTCATGATGTTACATTTATTTAATTATAGCATTTACTTATTTATCACTTTTCCCCTCTTTACAGCACTTACAGTATATGCCACTCCAATGAAAGACTCTGGGCATTTGACATATCACATCTTAACACATTCAATAATAACAGTCAATTAAACCACCCATAAATAAATGCAGCTGGCCCAATACTTTGCGTTCTACACCCCAAAGGTCCATTCTGCCTTCTCAGAAATCAACAGAAAGGGGGCTATCCTGGGCCCAGAGTATAAACTCTCCCTAAGGCAAGAGAGGGGCATGCGAGACCGCCTCCTGCCACATACATCCCTTAGACCGATACGCTCCCACAGAGAGGGCCTTCTCAGGGTGCCGTCGGCCGGACAATGCCAACTGGCGACACCCAGGAGAAGAGCCTTCTCTGTGGCGGGCCCAGCCCTTTGGAATGACCTACCCCCTGAATTACGTACCATCACCGACCTCCGCCTCTTCCGCCAATGTCTAAAGACATATTTGTTCCAACAAGCCGGCCTAGCCTAACCTCCCGTGGGGACTTTTAGGAAGTTTTTAAATTGGGTATTTTAAATTTGGTTTTAGTACAGGATGGGAATGTTTAATATTTATTTTAAATTATATATTTATCTTTGTATTCGTATGTTTTTAAATTTCCTGTACGCCGCCCTGGGTCCTCTGTGGAGAAGGGCGGGATATAAATTAAAATAAAATAAAATAAAATAAAATAAAAACACGTGATTTCAGCATGCGAGGACAAAAAGGCTAGCATCACTGGCATAGAACTTACCCTGATAAATGATCGATTATACTGATGCCCTGTCAGTGTGGGAAGTGATATTATGCATTACAGGGACTGACAGAAGAATTTTAAGTGACTTCTGTATGTTCAAGGTATATGAGAGCTAAGACACTGATTCTATTAACAGAAGAGCAGTCAGGTTTGAGAGAGATTACTACATGCAACATACACATACCCTCGGTGCTGATGAGATACAAGCTTAATCACAGAACAGGAGCCCAATTTGAAAATAAACTGTTTTGTATAGTTAATGTCTTTCTCCTGGAGTTTGATTTTTACTTAAAAACTCTCTATCTGCACCAAGGTCTCTATCTACCTAAAGCATGCTTTAAAAAAAAATTGGGCCATTTTGCTTTTTTACACAGCTTAACAATTTGTCATTGATATGAGAGAACAGGGAATTATTTCTTCTTCCTCAACTACTAATTCAAGCTTTTGAAAGCTTGAATCTTACCTGCTTTGTTAGCCCAGTAGCTGTAAAACAAGCACCTTTCCCCTATGTCACAAGTTTTGTTGTAGATATACTCAAAGATATTGCTGATGTTTAGCCAAAATAAGAGAGGGTACCTTCTGAGTAGCATTCAGGTAGACCATCCGAATCTAATACAAGATTCCCCTGTTCATCATTCTCTGTGTGGGTGCCTGGAGGACAGTTAGGTCGTGGTTTCTCTGTTGGTGGCTTAGTGGTTGTAGGTTCAGGAGTAGTTGTAGTAAGTGTAGTTGTAGGTTCGGGAGTCGTCGTAGGTTCAGGAGTTGTTGTAGTTGTTGTGGTATAAGGAGTGGTGGTTCTTTTAACCATTTCAAGGCCTATCAATGGCTTACCTCCAAGACTTACTATTGGCTTATCCTGTGCATTTGCTACAGGTTTGCTAAATCTTCCATGTCCAAACAAAGGTAAGCCATCTGGACTTACTACTGGAGCGCCTTTAGAATCTATCAGAAGACAAGAAGAGGGAATTGTACTTCAATCGCTGCCTTATGATATTAGGAATTGGAAAGTACTGGATTTAAGTAAGATCATTGTCTAGAAAACCGGACACAGGCCATTTAAGATGTGGGAACTATTGAACATTTAAATAATCACTCTCAGGGCTGTAGTTCCATTCTGTAAAACATACTCCAGGTGGTCCTTGACTTATGACCACAATTAAGCCCAAAATTTCTGTCGTTAAGTGAGATCTTAAATGAGTTTTGCCCCATTTTATGGCTTTTCTGGCCATAGTTGTTAAAGGAATCACTGCAGTTGATATGTTAGTAACCCATTTGTTAAGTGACCCTGGTTTCTCCATTGACTTTGCTTGTCGGGAGATTGCAAAAGGGGATCACATAACCCAGGGGCATTGCAACCATCATAAATAGGACTCAGTTGCCAAGCATCTGAATTGTGATCACATGACTGTAGGGATGTTCCAATAGTCATGTGAAAAACAGTCACAAGTCATGTTTTCAGTGTCGTTGTAACTTTGAATAGTCACTATAAGAACTATTGTAAGCTGAGAATTCCCTATATTTCATGTTTTCAGTTGTTTCATTGTAAGCTGCCTGGAGCCATGTAAAAGTGAGATGGGCAGGTATATAAATCAAGTAAGAAAACCAATAATTTATTTGCTTTCATGTTTTATCCCAATGTAGAATTCTTCTGGAAGTTTATTAGACAAAGTAAGTCTTAATCATACCCTAGAACATCAGAATACAACATACCAACGATAGTGCGGCCATCTCCGCCTAATTTTACTCTGAGAGGTTTTCCTTGGGAGTCTTGGAGATATCTCCCTTCGGCATTCAGCACCAACCCTCGGTCAAGATCTACAATCTAAAAGCAGTATGTTGATTGAAATGTCCTCCAACTCAAAGGAACATAAAATTAAATCTATCAGATATTTTAAAAGAAGATCTCCATACCCACTTTACTCCTTGTGGTCCACTTATTATTTTTTGTCCATTTCGTTTTCCATTATTATTTGGAACTAATTTATTATTTGGATCTGTTTTTGTCTTCAGGTTGGGTCTCCCACCATTACCTGAAACACACAGGGTGAAAACACACAGCATTCAAACATTTGGGGAGGAAATTACAATTCACGGCTTTAAACTCAAAACTTTTCAACATGACAAAATACCTTTTGTAAATGGACATGCATACATGAGTCTTTCGGGCATACATATAGGCTTAAATGAGGTTATCTAATCATATTGGGTTAATAAATGTATCTGTACAAAGTGTGTTTGCATGTTTCATATGGCCACTACTATTTTAGTGTGCGTTTACACCAGGGGTGGGTTCCAGTTTCTTCTACAGCTGGTTCACTCAGAAACATGCTTCGTCCCTGAGCCAAGATGGCGCCACATATGGTGCCGCCGATAGAACTGGTTTGGGGGTGTGGCTGGCCGAGTTACTACCTACTCGACTGAACCAGTCCAAACAAATGTAATGTGTAAACCAGTGGTTTACACATTACATTTGTACAGAAAACATGCTTATCACCAGTGGTGGGTTATTTTACTATTGGTTTGCTCATGCGCACGCGCACCACTTCTGCACATGTGCAAAAGTGTCTGGGTGGGTGGGCAGAGCCTCCCACCACTACCACTACTGGTTCGCCTGATCCAGGGAGAACCGGCAGAAACCCACACATTAAATTTTTTCACAAGATTTTTTTTTGCTTTGCTTTACAATTCTGTATACCAGGTGTCCCCAACCTTTGCAACTTTAAGTCTGAAGGACTTCAGCTCCCAGAATTCTCCAGCCAGCAAAGCTAGCTGGAGAATTCTGGGAGCTGAAGTCCTTCAGACTTAAAGTTGCAAAGATTGGGGACCCCTGCTGTATACTACCTAAGTGCTTAAAACCTATGTGCTATCTAATAAATAAGTTTCTTGAATTAACCTAGTATATGAAACATCTAAAAAAAAACATAAGGAACACCCATCTACCAGGAATCCAAACTATCTAATATGATTATTGATTCCTAGACAAAAATATGGATTTCTTAGTGAGAGAGGGTGACAAAATGATTTTCTCTGAAAGACCAGTTCAATGATATCTGTGGGCAGAACTGTGCAAAAGTTCAAAGGGACTGCAAGTCTTTGTGACACAAAACTAAGAGAATGGCTCCAAAACAAACTCGTTTCCTCTAATGAGGTTCTTACAGCCCAAATGTAAAACTTTACTCTTTCAATTTAAATAGAAAGTTATGAAATTTACCTCACCTTGTCTATGAGGAAACCGAAACTGATGTCGTTGAGAAGGATGTAATAATCTTGAGTTCTGTATTCGTTGAACAGGAGGCACAGAGGGAGAAATTGAGGAATGTGTTGGAGAAACACTAGAAGTCAAGTGACTATGAGAAGACACAGATTCAGATATATGTGGCACAGTCAAGCTTAATTTAGGCAAGGATTTCAGTTTATTAGAAATTTGTGAAGTCTTGGATGATGAAAACAAAATAGGATCTTTGTCTACATCTGATTGGTCATAGTCTTCATAATCATCATCATTATTTGAAATTGACTGATGTATTTTTGAAGAGGGCAGCTTTGGAGATACTTCAACCTTTGTAGGGGTTGGTTGGAAAAGTCCATGCTTTTTGTTTATTTGGGATGCTACCCTACTTGAAATTCTAGACCCAGGTGGATAATGAGGCTCTGAAAGGCGAGTTTGTTTCAAAGAAGTTTCTCTATTGTGTTGATAATCTCTGATTGTGTCTTTGGAAGAGGTAGATATTGGCTGTACATATTTAGATCTTTGGGAAGATGAAGGCAATTTATACATATCAGAGGTAACTTCAGTAGAAGTTATAACCCTTGACTCAGCTTGTTTTTCTGGTAACAACTGAGTTGGAGATCTTTCATCAGTTCTATCAAACCGAGAATTAAAATGCTTTGAAAGAGAACGGGTTCTTCCCTGAGACAAAGATGTAGGTACTCTTCTAGATATGGGAACTTCTTTGGCAGGTGTTAAAGGAGATCCTCTTTGTTCCTCTCTAACATTTGTTTCCTTCTCTTCTGAACTGTCATTATCAGTAAGTTCTTTGTCATTCTTTGAAAGAGGTATCAGGTCACTTCTTGAGTTTAAGGATGATCGGACTTGTGCCCAATCAGTTAATGCTTTTGAGGAACGAGTGTTTGGTTTCTTTGACAAAGCTGGTGTTTGTTTTGTCCTAGGAGATGTAGTCTTGATCTTGAGGTCATCAAGTTGAGACCAGGAAGTAGGAGAATGCAGAGGAAATGATTTTTCTGCAGATATTCTTGAGGAATCTGTATCTGTGGTTCCTTTTTCTTTATGATGGTTATTTTCTTGGGTGTTTTCAAGATTAGGTTTATTAGTAGGCATAACTCTGTGGGGACTCTTAGTTTCAGCCACAGATCTCCTTTTGAAATCATCTACTGAAGAGGAGTGCTTAGAAACCGGTGGTGAGTAACTACGGAGAGGAGTGGATGGTAGAGGATTTTCATTTTTACTTCCCTGTCTTCTATTGATATTGAAATTAGACCTAAGACTAGTACCGCCAGATGCTAAACGAGAACTAAATTGAGGATGAACTTTGGAAGACTGTGTAGTAGAAGGATCTTTGGATGCTTGCATTCTTGCATCGTGATTATTAGTAGCTCTATTTGCAAATCTGTTAGAAGTAATAACAGATCTATATTTGGATAAATCAAAGCGTTCCGACGTAGCCAGACCTGAAGAGGGCCTAAAATTTGATCTAGAATATGATGATCCTTGTTTCTCTTTATCGCCTTCTCTTTCACTCTTTTCATTTTCACTATCATCAGAATTATCTCTTCCCTTGGACTTATGTTTATCAGAAGATAAAACACGTGAATGAGGTAAAGTATGGGTAGCAGCAGCAGAAACAGCAGAGGTAGTTATTTTTGGATCTCTCAATGCATGGCGATTAGAATATGTGAGAGGCTTTGTTTGCACAGATGGAGATGAACCTCCCTGAGGAGAAGACGCCCTGGAATTTAATTTCTGCTCTCCTTTTTCTGTTCCTCTGCTCTCATCACTATCAGGACTATCTCTGGTATCGGGCGTAATCAGTTTATAAGAGAAGTGATGTGAATGATTTTGAGACTTTGGAGCTGCAGTTGGTAAAGGAGATTTAATTGATATAGAAGGAACATGCAATTTGGTGGGTCTATTATGAGTTGTCTTCTGAGATGCAGACAGTTGCTTATTTGAAAGTAAAACTGAATGACTCTCTTCTGGAATTCTAGGAAACATTGTTGGCTTATCCTCCAGATTGTCTAGTTGGTTGTTATTTTCATCATCTACAGGCAAATTATCTAAAGTAGCTTTAGGGACAGAAGAAAGGTTAGGTTTGTCCTGTCCTAGATTCTTTGTTTCATCCTCTGTATTTTTGGGAATGGAAGAAGATGGTAGTGATCTAGATTTATCAGTACTTGTTTGCCGTACCCTTACTAACGTGCGTGTCCTGTGAAGTGCTTTATCTGAGGATGTGAAAGTGTGTGCAGGTTTAATGATGGAATGGGACTTAGCACTCCCTTTAGCATTCTGAACTTTGGGTTGCATTGTTGATGCTGCCTTGACAGAATCAACCATGTCTTCTGTAGAATGAGAAGCCATTTTCAGCTCTGCTTCTTTCTTTGAACTGTCTAAAACTTTATTCTTAGGATCAGAAATGGGATCTTCTTCAATATTTGTTTGTTGATTTGTCTTCAGTTCATCTGTATTGGCTAAACAAAGAGATAAGAGAGAAGTAAACACAAAAATAAACAATAAACAATAAATTATAAAGGAAAGGAGAGAGAAACAAAGAAGGAAGGAAGGAAGGAAGGAAGGAAGGAAGGAAGGAAGGAAGGAAGGAAGGAAAGGAGGAAAGAAAATAAAACATATTGCATTGTAATTATCACAAGATAGTTTTTAAAATTCTAATTATGGTAAAATATTAATTCAGAATTGTCTACTGACAGGAATTAAAAGCTGATATGAATATTAATTAAATATTTTAAAATATGTGTTTTGAACATGAACATTTAGCTGAACACATCAATTTTTAAAGACTTCTAGACTTTATTGCTTTTTTTATACTTGAGAAGAGTAAGGGAGAGAAAAAATGTCAGTTACTCAGCATTGGGACGAACTAAATGCCATCTGCTGGATGAACACGTGTGCGCTGTGGGCACTTGGTCTGGAAAAGGTTAGCCATCACTGATCTAGGCTCTGAAATCTAATTGAAAATCCCTGCAGAACATTATGTCTTAAATGATATGTTTTAGGATCTATCCAACTAAGGGCTGCATGAGCCTGCCTGAGAAAGTTTTGCTCTGTCAAAAAAAAACCCATTTCATCAGAGATTATGTGCTGGAGGCCCCCATGGCAAAATGAGGTACAGTTGAAGCCAGTAGCGGGCAAGGCATTAGGAAGGTGTGCAGGAGATGACTTATGAGCGCCAATTGTTAATTTTTTTAAAAAAATCTTTTGAGCCAGCTGGCAGAAGAGGTGAGCTTCAATCAGTGGTGAAATCTAATTCCCGCCCTCACCGGTTCTGTGGACATGGTTTATTATTGTTGTTGTTGTTGTTGTTGTTGTTGTTGTTGTTGTTGTTGTTGTTAATAATAATAATAATAATAATAATAATAATAATAATTATTATTATTATTATTATTATTATTATTATTATTATTATTATTATTAAATTTTTATACCACCCTTCTCCCTTCCGGGACTCAGGGCGGTGTACAGGCACTAATAAAAGTCAATGATATAAAACATAAAATATGGTTAAAAATCTATTAAATAGCTAGCCTGACTAAAGTCCTGTTAAAAACCCTTACTAAAATAATTTAAAAACTACGCCAGGCTGGCCACATGAAACAAGTGGGTCTTCAAGGCCCGACGGAACTGGTGTAGGTCCGTGATTGTCCGTAGGTCAGGAGGCAGGTCATTCCAGAAGGCTCTCACCCTAGAGGTCGCCAGCCGGCATTGCCTGGCCGACGGCACCCTGAGGAGGCCCACTCTGTGGGAGCGGACTAGTCGGTGGGAGGTATTTGGTAGCAGGAGGCGGTCTTGCAGATAACCAGGTCCCTTGCCATGGAGTGTTTTGAAGGTGGTTACTAATACCTTGAAGCGTACCCGGAAAGCCACAGGCAGCCAGTGCAGCTCGATGGGGCTTGATGGGGGTGGGGTCATGTGACTGGGTGGGCATGGACAACTTTATTTTCACTTTCAGGTTTTTTTAAAGCTGTTTAAGGCATTTTTTCCCTACCGGTTCACCTGAACCAGCAGGGGGGGAAATGCTTTAAAAATCTAAAAAAATAGCTTCTGACAATTGCATGGCTCAGCTGTAAGCCACGTGAGCATCGGAAGCGATTTTATTTAATTTTTAAAGCACTTTTTCCCTGCTAGTTCGCCCAAACTGGCAGGGGGAAAAATGCTTTAAAAAGCAGAAAAAAACCTTTTCAGAAGCTTTTTTTTACTACTGGTTTACAGAACCAAGGACAATCATCCCTAGAAGTTTGGCCGAACCAGGTGGATTTCACCCCTGGCCTCAATGCCTAATATACCAGTCAGATGTTTTATGGAGCAGCATGATAGCTGCAGCCAGCAATCAGCTCTTAAATATTAGCAGCACCCCTCTGATTATAAGGGCAAAGTCCACTTCGCTGCTTTCACTCTTCCTCTTTTTATCACCTCATTTACCTGTCTCCCTTTTAAAAAACCTCCAAGGCGAACAAATTAGTAGAAGAGGGGGCTACAGAGATTTCAGAGCCATATCTGCCTTAGAACTGGGGTCTCCAACCTTTGCAACTTTAAGTCTGAAGGACTTCAGCTCTCCAGCAAAGCTGGCTGGAGAAGTCTGGGAGCTGAAGTCCTTCAGACTTAAAGTTGCAAAGGTTGGAGACCCCCGCCTTAGAAGATTTCCTACGCCTACTCCTCAAACTATTCAATCATCTGGAAAGGAGCAGGGATTGTTCCAAAATTATCGAGATGTGATAAATTTAAAAAGGAAACAAGAAGGGTGTGAACAATGGAGGCTCTGTACTTACTTGCTGGCAGGGCGACACTGAAGGCTTTCGACTGAGGGCCTTGGCCTCTCCTGTTTGCAGCACGAATTTTGAAAATATAGCGCTCGCCAGGTTGCAGACCCTCCACTGAAGCAGATGTGGTGTCTCCCGAGTAGGAAATGGACTTTGCGCCGAAAGGTCGGAGTGCCGGAGCGTATGAGAGAATGTATTCTGAAACAATTTGGCAGACGGTTGGTAGGAGGAAATGGAAAACAATCCTGTTTCCAGCGGAAAGACTGTATGGGTAGGATGAATTAGAACGTGCATTACTAAAATTAATACACTGGCAATGCACGTCAAGTCAAAAGCTGGGGTATAAAAGATGCTGCATTATAGAGAGAGAGCAGTGGTGGCCAGTTCTAATGCCCTGGGCAAGTGAATCTGTTCTGAATATATTAGTATACAATGAACACTCTGTGTGTGTGTGTGTGTGTGTACTAAGAATTTATTAAGTGTGTAAATCATGGTGAGATTCAAAAAGTTTTACTACCAGTTCTGTGGGTGTGGCTTGGTGGGCGTTGTGTGGCTTGGTGGGTGTGGCAGGGGAAGCATACTGTAAAATCTCCATTCCCTCCTCACTCCAGGGGAAGGATACTGCAAAATCCTCATTCCCTCCAGATCAGCTGGGACTCAGGAGGCAGAGAATAGATGGGGGTGGAGCCAGTCAGAGGTGGTATTTACCGGTTCTCCGAACTACTCAAAATTTCTGCTACCAGTTCTCCAAAACTGGTCAGAACCTGCTGAATATTACGGCCGGTGTGTGTGTGTGTGTGTGCATGTGTGTGTGTGTGTGTGTGTGTGTACACATATATACACATGCATATATACATACATACATAATGGCACACATTAACATAAAATTCCGATGCCCGGCTTTAGAAAGAAGGAATGCCACCTTCAGATGAAGATGATGATCAGATTCACCCACTTGGTGCATTATAATTGATGCTAACATATACAGGTAGTCCTCGACTTAGAACAGTTTATTTAGTGACATTTCAAAGTTACACTGGCATTGAAAAAAGTGGTGGTCATGTGATTTAAATGCTTGGTGATTGATTCATATTTATGATGGTTGCGGTGTCTTTTTTATTTATTTATTTTGTCAAGCGTGTATTAGATAACATATATAAGTATAAACATGATTTTGGATACATGAAATGGATACAAATAAAAAGAAACATTAGGACAGGGACGGTAGGCACGTTGGTGCGCTTATGCATGGCCCTTACAGACCTCTTAGGATTGGGGTGAGGTCAACAGTAGACGGTCTAAGGTTAAAGTTTTGGGGGTTTGGGAAAGAAACTACCGAGTCAGGGGCCATGTGATCCCTTTTTGCAACTTTCTGACAAGCCAAGCCAGATTCATTTAAAAACCAGCTTACTAACTTAACAACTGTAGCAATTCACTTAACATATGTGGTGAGAAAAGTCGTACAATGGGACAAAAGTAACTTAATAAATTTTTCACTTAGCAACATAAATTTTGGGCTCAACTGTGATCATAAGTCGAGAGCTACTGTATCTGTATGTGCTGTATATAATAATATAAGATGAACATATACTAAAATGAACAAATTCACTTGCCCAGTGCTTTTGAATTGATACTACCACTGCTATCTTAATCATGAAAAGATTATTGCATATACAAAATGGATGAAACTATCTAAAACCAAAACAAAGACGACACCTTCGTGTTGACTAAAGAAGTACAAGGACAGTGCCACCAGTGGTGACATCTAAGGCTTGATTTGTGTTACCTCATTAGAAAATTGTTCTTCCCTTTGCATTCCTGATTGCACAAGAGCCTGGCATTAGTATTGCTCATGGTTTTGTGAAATAAACAATGCTAAGTGAACTTATTTGCACCAATTTATAATACAGTACGACTGAATACTTTTCAAGTTTATTAAGTTTATTAAGAAAAATTTGCATTGGAATACTCAGAAAGAAGAAACTATAAGGGAGATTGGTTTTCATTCACCGTTCTTTATTCATCAGGCAGAATCTTTTCTCTCTCTATGGGAAAAATATATTCATACATGTAATAGCTCCTCATCACCTGTAGATTTATCATTCAGAATTTGTATGAAACCTGACAAAAGTCTTAGGAAATTTGAACATCAAGAAAGCAACATTAATTAACTATTCTAATAAAACTTCAGGCAATGGAATAACCATTCTCAATCCATCAATATCATAAGACTAATGAATATGCATCTTATATTTATGCATTTTTTTGTGTTATAACTTTCTTAAAACGACAGTTTCCCCTTTTCATATTAAAGATTGCCTCCTGTTTATTTCTCATGTTGGTCTTGCAATATGAAAAGAGCTGTTCTTGCAGCTAACAAAATATAATATTGATACCTATTAGCAACAGCACATCTTTATTGGATTAGGTATTAGGTTAAATTATTAAATTATAAATGTAATTTAATGTAATTTAAATGTAATTTAAATGTAATTTATAATTTATAAATAATTTTGTGCATTCTTTTATGGCTTATACAAATCCAATACCTAAGTTACAAACAAGCAAAGAACAGATTTTACATGAAAATTGAACAGGACATAGAACATTCTATAATTGGCTTCTCATTTTTGTAGTTAAAATGTGAATAATAAAAACTGGAAAGAGTTTCTGATTACAGAATGAAACAATTCTGTTGCTAGCTAGTTGTAAGTACTTGAGTTGGATGTAATTGTAATATCAGTTGACTGTATAATTATTTTTTTGAATGTTATCTCTACTCCCTTTTTTGCTCAATAAAATCTGCCCATGAAGTTATCTAATTTATTTTGATTTATTTCCCCCATTTACCTTTGACTTTTCCTTCACTTTCTGCAAGGGCATCCCAGGTAGCCACAACAGTAGGAGTTTTGCCTTTAATTGTCCACACATTGAGGTTTTCTGGGGCACTAGCAGGAGCTGCAAAATAAGCAGCAGTCATGAGAAGAGGGAGAGGGAGAAGAAAGGGAGGGGAGGGTGGAGGAAGAAAGAAAGAGAGTGAGTGAGTGAGAGAGAGAGAGAGAAACAGAGAGAGAGAGAGAGAGAGATAAAAGAAAGAAAGAAAGAAAACTCATAAATAAACACTTCCTTTACAATACAATAATACAATAATACAATAATACAATAATACAATAACACAATAGCAGAGTTGGAAGGGACCTTGTAGGTCTTCTAGTCCAACCCCCTGCGTGGGCAGGAACGTTATACCATTTCAGACAAATGGCTATCTAACATCTTCTTAAAGACTTCCAGGGTTGGGGCATTCACAACTTCTGGAGGCAAGCTGTTCCAGAGGTTCATTGTTCTAACTGTCAGGAAATTTCTCCTTAGTTCTAAGTTGCTTCTCTCCTTGATTAGTTTCCACCCATTGCTTCTTGTCCTGATCTAGATTCTATCCCTCTGTTTATGCAGCCTAGAACTATGTTGGCTTTTTTGGCAGCTGCTGCACACTGCTGGCCCATATTTAAATGGTTGTCCACTAGGATTCCAAGATCCTTTAATGTCCAATAGGCTTCCTGTTTCAAACCTTTCTTCACAGAGATGCTTCATTCCTAAATATTTGCCTCTAGAATTTTTTATTTCCAGAAATTCCTCTGGACTCTGAAGAGAGCACACCATTTTTCTTAGAAAACAAAAGTGATGGAGCGCTGCAACCTACTGTTTTTATTTGGAAATGTGCCCTCATGCCAGGAATAGGACACTAGCTAAAGACTAGGGGACTTTCTGATGGACTGGGGCTGATGAGTGGCAAACAGCATTCTAATCAAATGAGGCTCTGCAACAAGACTATAAACATGATGTAGCAGGTATTCAGTGAGACAGTAAGCATCCCTCTGGCGGTTATTTACAACATCCACAAGATGTCCTTCAATTTCCAAACATGCCCACCATTTGCAAAAGGCTGGGGACTCTGAAATAAGCAATATAGATGATGGATTCCCATTTATTTCACTGCTTGCTTTCCATACCACACGTTTACAGTGTAGTACAGGGGTTCCCAAACCTGGCAACTTGAAGACTTGTGGACTTCAACTCCCAGAATTCTCCAGCCAGCTCTTCAATTCTGGGAGTTGAAGTCCACAAGTCTTCAAGTTGCCAAGTTTGGGAACCCCTGTTGTAGTATAAATAATTCCGAGACGTTCTAAAGCCATCCAGGCATGTCAGTATAGTGCTGCTTTGTGGATAGGACAGACAGATAGCCAATGAAAGGCCCGAGACAGTTATTTTCATGGAGAAATGACTGGAGCAGCTCTATTGGTTAAAGATGAAGAAAATTCAAAGCAAGCTGACATCATGTAAAGCAGTATGCCTGCTTTGCCCAACTAGGTAGCATCTCTTAGCCAAATTTGGTTGATCTTAAAACAGAGGCTGAGCTTGTATGCCAGGCTGTGAAAGTAGAACTCCATCCTGGGAGAAGTAATGGCAAATCATGTTCATATTGTTGCTAAGAAAACTACCTTAACAGGATGGTTTTATTTGTTTTGGACTGGAACTTAACTATTCCAGAAAAGATTTACAGGCAACCATTTTGATTAATACTTAGTACATACCAGCTTCTGGGGTTCTTTGGTAAACTGAAACACTCCACTTGCCCTCCTTTTCTCCTTGTGAGATTTTAACTGCAAATTCATAC
The DNA here is from genome assembly GCA_039707465.1 of Rhabdophis nuchalis. Taxonomy (NCBI): domain Eukaryota; kingdom Metazoa; phylum Chordata; class Lepidosauria; order Squamata; family Natricidae; genus Rhabdophis; species Rhabdophis nuchalis. Next base: position 316,891,632 of record CM077643.1, on the reverse strand, counting down.
ATAGTGTCTGGAATTAATTTGTCCACCAAGACCCGCTTGTTGGATACTTGTTTGTAATCCCACCTTGCCGATTCCCCTTTCTCTCTGTAACGGACAGTGTACTGCCTAGAAATAATGTGACAGAAGGATGCAGGATTAACCAGAATCGTGAGAAGCAAAGCACAAAGCAAGGGTTCAAATATCACAACTTTACATATACAATGCACCCAATGTCAGTAACACCCCTAACGAAGGAAGACTCCGAGGCTTGAGTTTCCTCAAAGTTCCATTTTATTAGAAACTAGCTGTACCCGCCACACGTTGCTGTGGCCAAGTTTGGTTAAATGAAAAAGTTTCCCCTCATAGACCCTCTCAGCGACCCCCTTCCTTCTCTGACTCAGTTTCCCCTCCCTCCCCTCCCTCCCTCCACCTACCTACCTACCTACCTACTGCCGCCGTTTCAAGTGGCGAGGTGGGGGGGGCGGAAGGAGGCAGTGAGCGGGGGAGCATTGCGAGCGCCGGCATTTCCAGTGGCCAGGTGGGGGGGAGGCAGAGGGCATGGGGGCGTTGCGAGCACCGGCGTTTCGAGGGGCTTGGTGGGGGGGAGGCAGAAAGAAAACACAGAAGAGCTGCAGTTGTACATTTGTATGACATTTACCTGGTACCGGTGTGCCATATCCACACAATCTGTAGGTATCTTTGGTGCTGCACTTGTAAGGAACGTTGTGTGAAAATTTGGTGGCGATTTGTGCAGTATTTTTTTGAGATTAGCGGTTTTGAACAAACTCATAGTTAACTTTTTATTTATATAGATTTCATATTGGCACATCTGGGAAAACCCGAATCTGAAAGCTTCCAGATTTCCTCCACCCAACTGAAAGTTCAAGTCCTTGCCCAGCACCCCCATGTACAACACATGGTCCAATCAGACCCGGTCCCAACTGGAGATGCCTCCTAGTCACACCACTCCAGCTTCAAGGCAAGATGTCATTGACTCTCTGAGAAAGGAATGTTATTATGACTATCTATCTATCTATCTATCTATCTATCTATCTATCTATCTATCTATCTATCTATCTATCTATCTATCATCTATCTATCTATCTATCTATCTATCTATCTATCTATCTATCATCTATCTATCTATCTATCTATCTATCTATCTATCTATCTATCTATCTATCTATCTATCTATCTCCAACACTCCATATAATCCCTCCTTCCATTTTCCCACAGACTAAATGTGGCAGGCCTGAAGGCCCAATGCAGAAGATGGCTTCCAGGCCTGACACCCAACCTTTGAAGAACTTGGCAAATTCTTCAGGGATAACAATATTGAATATTCAGGATGTGAATAATCTCAGAATGAAATTCAGTTTAATACCTATTGAACATCACATTAAAGCCATCCAACAAGAGATGGCTTTGTAAACAACCACCTGCAGATTTTTCCATTAGTGAAAAAACTGTCTGTTCACAAGTTCATAGTAAGTAGTTAAAGAGAAACTAAGAGAGTCTACATCAGAGGTTCCCAAACTTGGCAACTTTAAGACTTGTGGACTTCAACCTCCAGAATTCTCCAGCCAGCTCTGCTGGCTGGAGAATTCTGGGAGTTGAAGTCCACAAGTTTGCCAAGTTTGGGAACCTCTGATCTACATGATTTGCAACTTAATATACTAGAAGATAATGATTTCATTTCCAACTGTCAACTCAAGAGCACTGGGTGTGCTATTTGGAACCCTGACACCAGCATTTGGCAGACATGTTTTTAAACATCTTTGCTGGCCTAGATACTGGATTCGTACTATTATATGTGGTGGACTTTGCCCAAAGACAAAAAAAAATGGACGAAAATATATACATGCTAAGAGAAAATGATAAAGCAACATATAGATTTAAAACCAGAATTATTTTTGTTAGGTATTTTCTGAGAAAAATATAACACAATATTTAATATTTAAAATATTTAATAATAAGAGATAATAAAATATTTAATATTTAATATTGCATGTTTTGATGGCAGTGAGAATTGTATTTGCACAACATTCGAAAATTGAGGAAATTCCTTCAGACAAAATATAATCAAAAAAATATTAGATTGTGTGGAAATTGCTAAATTAACATTAAAGATAAAGGATGAAGAAGACACAAAATATTTTTAAACCTGGTATTTGTTCTACTACTGGTTAGATAGTAAAAGTAGAAATTAGAAGTTGAAAGAATACTATTATATACAAGTAAAGTTTATTACTACTACTACTACTTCTACTACTACTACTGGTTAATCTTTGGTGAGATTCACAGCCTTTGGGGTTGGTTGGTAGCTCAACAACTCGAGTCCTAACCAAGGACGTAGGAACTGTTAAGGTAACATCAGAAGATATAAGCTGTTCCAAGTATGGTGGTTTTTTGTAGAATCAGAATGTTCAAGTCTGATAAATTTAGAATTTCCAAATAGCAAGGTAGCCCTTATTTATTATTAATTTATTGTTTATTTTTTATTGTTTAGTGTTATGTAAAATAACCCAGACAATACACTGTTTATTAAATACACACACACACACACATATATGTTAAAGAAAAATGTATAAATATTTTTTTTTAAAAAAAGATAATTTCAAATTACTGTTGACTTGCTGAAATTCTTGCAAGTCTACCCCTTTCAATTCAACAAATCTTGTTAAAGAATGCTTCACAAGTGTCTTTGCATAGAAGAAATACTTCCAGTTTGAGACAACTGCCAAAAACCTCACAATGGAGTTTAGACACCCAATTACTGTAGGTATATTGAATATGACATTAGGACTGTAAAGTCATATTGGCTCTGTGGTTATGGGGCAACAAATCAGTCAGATTTCTTTTTCCTTAAAGTATCGTCCGGCCATACTAGATTTCCAAAGCTGCAAGCAACAAGCTAGAATTGGCATACATATGGCAAGTCTATGTAAAGAGCCCAGATAATGCTTAGTACCTAGAGGAGATGGGTCTTTTCTGCTTTTCACTGGAGGGATCCGTCCATGTGACCAGTACTGAATGAGAGGACATGACTCGAACAGCAATGTCTTTCGTTTCTTCCAGTTCATCTTCCTCTGAAATGAGACAACAGGATTTATGAGTGTTTGGGATATGAATATGGAAGTTGATTTTAAGAAGGGAGAAGCTTACATAATCACTGGGGTAGGGATTAGTTCCAAATTCTTCTAGACAAAGAGTCAGCATTCTGACTATTGGCTAAGAATCCAACATGTGAGAAAATAGAGTTTGAATTGGCTTTTCTCTTCCTCCTCAACTTTCAAAAGTAGAAAAATATCAAATTCCCTCCCTTTTTTTCTAAAACCACCAAAAATTGCTGTGGCAGCACTTCACTGATTCTAAGAAAAAAGATTTATTTATTTACACATTTATTTGTTTATTCCGCCAAGTAGTCTACAAAAGCCCCTGGGTGATTTACCATATAACAATATGAGATAAAAGCAATACAAAAGTAAAAAATTGTCAGTATAACCAGACAAGCACCTGGCTTAACTATCAAGGCTGTTTATAAGAGACTTTGAAGGCTTAAACAAATTACAAAATTTCTGAAGACAAAATATTTTTTTTCCACTCAAAGTGAACAGAGCTATCCTTTGCCTGTAGTATCTACCACTTCCAACTACTGTGTAGCAGCTGTCCTAATTGATGCTTGACGGAGGAATTGAGGCTGCAACACAGAGAATTTCTTGGGAGCCATTATTCCAATATATTCCAAGATTGTCTTCCCTTGTGTTAAGTTTCATTTTCTAGCAAAAACAAAAGGAAGTCATTATGCAATAATATGATTTGCTAGTTTTCACACTGATTTCCAAACTTACCTGGGACTTTCCTCTTGGTTAATACAACCTGATGTACCGGTTGAGTCCGCCCTTGGAAGTTCCTCGAATGTGGTGAAACCAGATATACTGATTCAGATGCTGCACACAACAAGAAACATACGCACAATTTTAATATCTTTATTATAGCAAAGATTAAATGTCAACAATATTTGGCCTGTTAAGGATCGAATAGAATAGAATAACAGACTTGGAAGAGACCTCGGAGGTCTTCTAGTCCAACCTCCTGCCTGAGCAGGAAAATCTACACCACTTCAGATTAATGGTTATCCAACATCTTCTTAAAAACATCCAGTGTTGGAGCATTCACAACTTCTGGAGACAAGTTGATTAATTGTTCTGTCAGGAAATTTCTCCTCAGTTCTAAATTGCTTCTCTCCTTGATTAGTTTCCACCCATTGCTTCTTGTTCTACCCTCAGGTGCTTTGGAGAATAGTTTGACTCCCTCTTCTTTGTGACAACCCCTGAAATATAGGAACACTGCAATCATGTCTCCCCTAGTCCTTCCTTTCATTAAACTAGACATACCCAGTTCCTGCAACTGTTCTTCAAATGTTTTAGCCTCCAGTCCCCTAATCATCTGTTTCAAAGAATTGAGATTGATTGCCCTTGACAAAAACTGCAGTCAGACCAAGCACTAATATCAATTTTGTCAGCTATTGTGGGCAAGGGTCTCCATGGCAAGAGTAAAACAATGTCAAATTCTCACATATCATTTTTAGGGACCACATTCTGAAGTGAAACTCCAGATAAAACTTAAAAAAGAAAAGAAAAGAAAATTCCCCAACCTGAAGCTTCATTTTTTTAAATTCTTATGACATGAATGCCATCTACCCCTCCCAACTAATTAATGAATTTAATAAATAGCTAGCAATATATGCCAACATTTATTTATGATGGATGTAAATTAGAAGTGGAATAAACCTGGATTACAAATGTTCCACTTAGTTGTAACACTGGAAAAATACCTCTTCTTTGAGATATTTCTGCAATTTTAATCAAGTCTTTAATTAGCAATGTATGTGCCTTCCTTTATGAGTACCCCATCATATTTCCTCTTTTTTATAACATACAATTGTTATTTTATTGCTTGGTGGCCATGGAGGAACTTTGGCTTAACTCAGAGGTCGTATTCTATTAGTTCGGACCAGATCACCCGAACCCGTAGCAGAAATCATGGGTGGCTCCGACAACCCGCACCCGGCTCTATGACATCCCATTTAGGCCCTTTTTTTCATGAACGGTCACATTTGCAAACCGGTAAGGAAGGTAAGTATATACCACCCCTGGCTCAACTTTGTTCTTTGCAGTTTAGCACTACTACAATCAATGATATAATCATTTGTTATTGATCATAAAATTGATGGTAGTAGATGCGATCAATTGTTCTGGTGAATGAAGTATCAAACGCATTATAAAGGAGAAAAGACTAAATGGTTTTTTCATAACAAATAAAACAACATAACAGTGAGAACAATAAGCAGATGGTCAAAAACTTTCACATAGACACACACCTATTTTTTTAGCATAATGGGCTCTTTCTTCTTTTGGCATAGATTTAAAACTCAGTTTCCTGTTGCTCTCCCAATATCCATGACGATAACCTGGGTATCTCTGCGGGCTTGAGTTTGCCGAATGGGATGGTCTCCATGGAATGGACGACCTGCCAGATGATGAACGGAAGCGTGTTCTCAAAGGTCTGTTTGGCACTTTCTTTTCTTAAAAAAATGTAAAAAACACACAAACACGCAAGTAAACAGTTACTCTGATGCATTCTTTCTGCGTCCACTGGAAGAACAACTTTACAAAATTGTAGTATTTATTTGTTGAAAAAGGAACTGCTAACATGGGGATCTTGAATGAAAATAGAGAAATCTACCTACCTACCTACCTACCTACCTATCTATCTATCTATCTATCTATCATCTATCTCATCTATCTCATCTCTCATGTCTGTTTGTCTGTCTGTCTGTCTATCTCATCTATATCATGTCTGTCTGTCTGTCTGTCTGTCTGTCTATCTATCTATCTATCTCTTCTATCTATATCTATATCATCTATATCATGTCTGTCTGTCTCTCTATCTATCTCTATATCATATCTCTATCTATCTATCTATCTATCTATCTCTATCTTTATATCATCTATATCATCTATATCATGTCTGTCTGTCTCTCTATCTATCTCTATATCATATCTCTATCTATCTATCTATCTATCTATCTATCTATCTATCTATCTATCTATCTATCTATCTATCTATCTCTATCTTTATATCATCTATATCATCTATATCATATCTGTCTGTCTATCTATCTATCTATATCATCAATATCATGTGTCTGTCTGTCTATCTATCTATCCATCTATCTATCCATCTATCTATCTATCTCTATATCTATATCATCTATCTATCTATCTCTATATCTATATCATCTATATCATGTCTGTCTGTCTGTATCTATCTATATCATATCATATCATATCATATCATATCATATCATCTCTCTCTCTCTCTCTCTCTCTCTCTCTCTCTCTCTCTCTCTCTATATATATATATATATATATATATATATATATATATATATATATATATATATATATATATATATATATATAGAGAGAGAGAGAGAGAGAGAGAGAGAGAGAGAGAGAGAGAGAGAGAGAGAGAGAGAGAGAGAGACGGAAGCACCAGCCTGAAGATGATGAATGAGATTTCATCGAAACGTCGTGAAGATACTTCCAATTCTACGCGGGAGAAAACCCGAACAACCAAAGACCTACATACAAACACCCGTGAAAACCTCAGAAAACATATATATATATATATATATATGAGAGAATATTTTCACAGCTCCTGTTCAAGGGTCCCTTTAAGGGGAGGAGACTTAACGTCATCCCTCTCTGCCCTTCGACTCAACCTAGAGATCATCCAGACAGAGAACCAATTAGTTTGCTGCTGTGTGAAATTTTTTAGATATGTGTTAGATTTTTAAGGGCTGAAAATAAAGAGACCAGGATGGATCCATTTCAGGCTTATTAGCCTTCTTCAGCTGGCCATACTCCTTCTACTGGGATTTGAACCGGTGCTTTCCAGCATATGAGGCAAGCCTTTCTATGCCTTGAGCTATCCGGTATCCCTGGAAGGAGTATGGCCAGCTGAAGAAGGCTAATAAGCCTGAAATGGATCCATATATATAATCTATATCATATCTATCTATCTATCTATCTATCTATCTATCTATCTATCTATCTATCTATCTATCTATCTATCTATCTATCTATCTATCTCTATCTCTCTATATCATATCACGTCCGTCTGTCCGTCTATATCTATCTATCTATCTATCTATCTATCTATCTATCTATCTATCTATCTATCTATCTAATCTATATCATCTCTATCATGTCTGTCGTCTGTCTGTCTGTCTGTCTGTCTGTCTCTCTATCTCTAACTCTATACCTGTCTATATTTATATCATCTATATCATATCATCTGTCTGTCTGTCAATCATCTATCTATCTATCTATCTATCTATCTATCTATCTATCTATCTATCTATCTATCTATCTATCTATCTATCTATCTATATCTATTTTCCAAATTGCTGACCAAACCAAACTAACAATTCTGGCAGTTTTTGCCAAGAATTTTGCTCTGGAAAGGATATAAATAGAGCCCGTTGCTGCTTTTAAATTCTTCAGGGTGTCAAAGACATCTGGAATGCAGATCGCATAATGCAGTTAGTCTTAAGATCCACAGATGCTATTAAACATTTTTTTTGTTACACAGATGAAGGTGTAGAAATCCCTGTGGCACTGAACTCTGAAACCAAACCTGCAGCTCAGAAGTAAGAATTTATGCAAAAAGAAAAATGTGCTGGAATCAAGGCAAACACATTTTTTGAGTTCTCACTACACCAAATGGAACTTGAAATGCCCAATTAAAAGTTGAGAGAGAAATGTCCAAAATCCACGTAAGGGCCTGGAAAATAGGGATAAACTCCTGGTTGCAAATCCAGATTTTTTTCAGCTGGACTCACCCCTTTAATTTTCACAGATAATTTCCCTTCTCCAAGCAACAGGCTGTGCATCAGGTGGTAGCATTATATGAGTTTTGTCCACCATTCCTAATCACCCATGGAAGCTAAGCAACTGCTCACCCAAGGAATACAAGATATGGTGTTATCAAATTAACAAGCTGCCTCTCCATGGCAGAAATTGGATAAATCAGGGTGTTTGGGGAAAAACAAAATATTTACAGAACCTTATTTTCCCCAGAAATGCATTATTTAAAGCCAGGCACAATTAGTTTGCAATTCACATTGCAAGGCAAATACTCTACAATCCCATTAAATCAAGTGCACCTGCCTATGTAGGCACAAAGAAAAAACATTTCACATGAATTATTACACTGTATATTTTACAGGGATAGCAGGTCCACTTATATTGGCCCTAATAAACAGATTCCCAGGAAGGTCCCATATCTCCACATGAATTTTCTCTTAGAAGACACAAGACCTGCTATTAACTGCATGATTGCCAATTTTTACATTGCTGTAATAAAAATAAGATATAGAATAAAATAAAAAATATTAGACATAACCAGTTCTTATTCTAATTTTCTTTGCCTTATTTCTTATTGTCTGTAAATAAGACAATGTATAGTCTGTAAATTTTAATTACTTGACATAGTTTTAGATAATTTTAGTCCTGGGATTTCAAACTATCCATATCAGAGTTACCCTAGGGATGCCTCCCCTAACTACAACACAAAAAGATTTGTCCATCTACTATGCAACATATCATACAGATCTTTTTTCAAGGTTCATATGAGACATCTACTTTGTCCCACTGAATCACACTCACCCAATCCCAAATTCTGATAATTAGGCGATAGAGACACTACAAAAACATTGCAAATTTTTAGACTGTGTTTTAGCTTGTTTATTCACTTGCTCTGTTCTTTATCAACAAATATATTCTAGTGGAATATATTGAAGAAGAAAAGAACTATCTGGATAACTAAGAAGAGCTACCTGGATAACTGATATGGTAGGTGTTTTGTATACTGCGTGTGCATTTCACAGCAGCTGCCCTAAATTCAACTTCATTCTACTCCCAAAACGACGCTATAGGACACTGCACACCACAACTAGACACAAGGACAGTTTCCCCCGAATGATACCACTCTGCTTAACAACTAATTTCCACAACACTGTCAAATAATTTACTAAGACTGTATTACTATTATTCTTCTCTTCCTTACTAGTATCTATCTCTTCCAACTTATTACTAGAACCTTGTTGCTTGTATCCTTCCATTTATATTGTTTTTGTTTCCTAATACAATTTGATAACTTTATTCGCAACCTTGACTATCACTAAGTGTTGTATCTTTTTATTCTTGATGAATTTATTTTATTCTCCTTATGTACACTGGGACATTTGATGTATTTCAAATATGTAGTCATAGAGGTGGCACTGTTTAGTCAACAATCTTAGATTTCAGAGGAGGAGGCTGTTCTGCTGCTAAATTTGTACTTAGTTTCCTCAATAGCAATAGCAATAGCACATAGAGTTATATATCGCTTCACAGTGCTTTACAGCTCTCTCTCTATGTGGTTTACAGAGTCAGCCTATTGCCCCCAACAATCTGAGTCCTCATTTTACCAACCTCATAAGGATGGAAAGCTGAGTCAACCTTAAGCCTGTGAGATATGAACTGCCAAATTGCAGGCAGTCATCAGTCGGCATAAATAGCCTGCAATACTGCATTCTAACTACTGTGCCACCATTATGAAATCCCAAGATGCAAGCTAAATTAGAAATTTGTGAGTTGATATTGAATTTGCTGAGGACAACTGGAATAGCAATCACAGAGAAAGACAATGGCAAACCACTTTTGTATTATGTCAAGTAAGCTATATGAACATGCCCCTTCTTTCCTAGAAAACAGTTCAAGGGAGTCCTGAAAAATACAATATGAACTGGCTTTAATGTGTCACATGACAAAAGGCTTCTTTTTGTAGCTGTCCAGTTACATTTGGCTGTCTTAAGTAGAAAAGAACATTAGACTAAGTATAGAATAGCAGTTATTTCCAAATGACCAAATCATTGAAAAGAAACTGGTGGAAATAAGCCAAGCTAAAGATCTGTTAAGATGATAAAAATCAGCTGGTGCAAAATCAGGATTTCAGAATAGGAAATTAAAGACTTCTTAGATATCAAATTAACAATAGAAAAGGAGTAATTTTCCCTCCAAGAAGAATACATTGTTATTTTATACGTATAATTTGATGTGGAACATTCCAACATGCCTTACTCTATGAAATAAGCATGCATGCTCAGATGGAACCAATGGTACACAGATGCACCAATATGTTTTTGGCACAACATAACAATCAAAGAACCAAATACATTTCTGATATGCTACAAAATACATAAGAGTGAGTCGATGTGTTTATACACAGCAACAAAACAAATACTTGTTCATTGAGGAACATTGTATAACGTAACTAGAGGCAATCTAGGTAGACACCGTTTATATGGTGAGCCTGTAATCTACAACAGCTCCCAAGATACATTAGCTGCATTTTCAGTATTTGCCAAGCATATATCCACATACCATTACTTCCCATAATAAAACTGTTAGTTGAAGTATTGTACAGATGATGAAAAACCACAATGAGAAAAGGCCAAAAAAAGAGCAATCGAGAGGCAAGGCATGCATTTAAGTTGGCTGAGCTACAGAAATAAACCACATGAGTTGAAAGAAAAAAAACATCACCAGCCCAGGTTGTTAATGAGAAGATTTGATATGTAATCTTCTAACCACAAGTAGATAGACACAAACACTAGCACATTTAATGGAGATGAAATAAGAGGCAATATAATGAATTCAAGATCCAAGCCATTAAGATATTGCAATAGTGGAGAAAAGTTGAAAGGGCTCAATCATGTGGATGTGGAAACCAGTGATGATAAATGAAGTGGTAGGAAAATTGCAAGTCATATGTAGTGTAGCCAGAGAAAAGAAAAGAACACAGACATATTGTTTTAAACTGAAAAGGCTATTCAACTAAAGGCTATTTATAGGCAAACCTAAACATTGAAGGTGGGTGGCTTAAATTCAGGTACAAACAAAAAAAATGTGCATATTTATGTAAAACAAGATGGGCAACTATGGCCCCTCTATCACCTGTGGACTTCAACTCCCAGAATTCCTGAGCCCACCATGTTAGCTCGGGAATTCTGGGAGTTGAAATCCACAGGTCATAAAGGGGCCATAATTGTTCACCCTTGATTTAAAAGAAATACATCCAATTCCACCATAAAACCATATACTAAAAAAAAACAAAAACAGGACGAGATAAAATGAATAGCACTTATCAAGGCTAGCAATCTACACTCCAATTTAATGAACATACCACTGAATGCCCCACATAAGGAAAAGTGCTCTTTAGATGTACTGAACAGTTCAAGGGATCCATAATAAGAATGCTGAGTGAAAGTGAATTGTATGACTTGTGAGAAGACTCGTGAGATGACTTGCAATCATCTGACAAAGGATTAGTTTCAAGCTCTCATCAAGCACTTCAAATAATGTCTCAGAAATTGTTGGTCATTAAATAAGGCCAAAGAAGGATCACTTACCTATATAAGAAGATACATAGCAATTATCCATTGAACTACTCTTTGATAAGCTACACAGGAGAAACTGTTCTCATTTTACTACAGTGATCTGCAACTACATAATGCCAATCATACAGGGCCCTCTAGGAAAATCAAAATGATGCTTGGATCATGATTATGCCGTCAGTCTGTCCTACAGTGTACAGTGGGAAAGTAGCTACATGTATGCAACGGCATCTTTGCATTTGCCCTAAAAGGTCCCAAAGTTAGTAAAGCTACTTTTCCATTAAAAGAGGGTTCTCCAACCATGACAACTTTAAGACATGTGGACTTCAACTCCCAGGATTCCCCAGCCAGCAAGTTGCCAAGCAGGGAAACTCTGACTTAGAATCTATGCCATGCGTCCACTTCCTACAGCATATTTGTCCAATTAGGCAAATATGTTGTTTGCCTTCTGCTACTCATATTCTTCCTTCTCCCACCAAAAATCCACACACTTTGCACGGCTTCCCTGCTTTACCTTTGTTTACAGTAACCAGGGAGTTGCTTTTAATCAGAATCTATCAAGCCAACTTTAAATCCCTACTTTGAGACCTCAACCACTGGACGACATGAAGCAATTATTAAGATATTCAGTATGATCTTTATTCTTTTCTGCTTTAACCTGTATGCAGAAGGAGGAATGCTGGTCGTCCCGATTGCTTAAACTGTTTGCACAGGATCTGGAGTACCAAATCTCTAAAGCAAGGGCCCCCCAACTCCAATCACAAGTCCATGGACCGGCACTGAACCACAGTATGCCAGAAACCAGGCCATGCAAATAAGCAAACTCTCATCCATGGGATGCAGGTAGCACACAAAATCCGCCCCCTCTGATCCATGGATAACCTCTCTCCACGGAACCGGTCCCTGGCGTTGGTGGGTCCACTACCATAGGATTCCTTTGATGAAACTGCAGTGCATATATTGTGTACTTGGAACAAAGCAGGGGAAGATGGGGCTGAACTCAGCTGCCAAGGAGGATATAATGGGAAAGAACAGCAGAGAGGTGATACTAGATTGGTATAAATGCTCCATGTGGAAAAGCTCTATTTTTCCTGGAAAATCTAGCAAAAAACTAAATGCTTCTTAAGCCTAAAAGAATGTGTACGTTCCCTCCCTCCTTAGCACACCAGAAAATATTCTGAAACTCCCATGAGGGTACAATTCTTGTGGATCCAGTTAACCATTCGTGTGTACATTAAGCAGCTTAATTTTTTTTTTTTTTACATTCTTGGCAAGTGGTTCAACCACCGTTGTATCCATGTTGCTGGCAAGCAGATCAGTCATAAAAGTGATTACTGACTTTTCTGCGCACAAGAAAAAATGTCAGTAAGATTTTTATCTGATGCATGGTTTGAAAAACTAGAGTTCCACAGGCAGACTGTTAAATATCAGTCTATTTGATACTCCTCCAAAACCCCACAGAGATGTTGTAATAAACCTGCCCATCTGCCAGTGAAACTGAATTTAAAGATGCTGTGGCTCGTAATATATATCTCACCTGGATATAGCAGTAGCTGTGAATCCTCTTAAAGAGTAATTTTGCTGGCAACTCTATTAGGTCAACCTTCCATAATGGTATTAAATAGCCATATCTGAAGGTTCTATGGGCTTGGCGCTTTCATATCCTGCTATAACTCCCTGGTTTTCACTTTGCAATAAATGAGACTTATTACTGATCCTTGACAAAGACTGAATACATTGCTACTGGCCACATAATTTAATTCAACTTCTGCTGGTCTGGTTTGGCAGGAAGGAAGTCTGCAATCGATCAGCTTCTTCTGCACCAGTTATAGACACCCTCTTCCAACTGGAACTAGTATAAAGACTCTTCGTGAGACAGAGGGCATGAAAAAAACTACAGCAGCCAAAAAGCCATATGGAAAGTAATCCATTAAATCCAGTAAACAAATGTGGCTGTAGACAAGGATTTGCTTCTCTATCCTAGTTCTCTTTGGAGGTTTTTTAAAAGGGAAAGTATGGAATGTACTACTGTATAATGGGTCTTAATATGCATTCCTCCCTGTGTGTTTTTTTCCCCAATCTGGTCTACCCAATTATGGGGTGGAGCATAATGCTTCTGATTTTGCCTTTCAGCCCCAATCCAGCAGCCTTTGCAGGCAGTCACTTTCTCAACAAACAACTATTTTTGTGTTGAAAGATTAAGAACCTTAATCTCTCCCCTGGTATAGCCGTCAAAGCAAGGAGAGCTTTGACCATCTGCCAAATATGCAAGTAGCCTGGGTTCGAATCCCAGAAGGGTATAGCTAGCTGATGAGAACTAAATAGCTACATAGCCTGAAATAGATCTATACTAGTCTCCCTTTATTTCTTTGTTGGTAAATATAAATTCAACATTCCTCCCCATAGATTTTCTGCCCATTGCATTTGCTTGATAATCTTGTATCTAAGACATGGCATTCCTACCCAGCCCAATGAACAATGGAACAAGCTGCTTGATTGATGGGAGAAGAACCGCTTGTTTCTGTCTCTCACTTAGACCTGCATCTTCTCCAGGACTTAAGTCTTTGTCTTAGTCACTACATAAGAAAGAGGAAAGAGCAGCAAATCATAGGAAATGAAATTAGAAGGAGCTTCCAGAAATAAAGATGGAAGAGAAATTTTGCTGAACAGAATCTTTAGGAAAATATTCCACTAAATATGTGGAACTTGGAAACCACATATAAGTTGAAATCTACACTAGGAACTTTCCAAAATATTTGAAAATTTAAAACATGCATTCAGAGAAAGCATACATGAAAACACAGTACTCTGCCAATAACTTGGTGTTGATTCTTAGCAACACAGATTTTCTTCATGGCAATATATTCCTAACTTGGTCCTTTAGGTCAGAGGTCCCCAACCTTTGCAACTTTAAGTCTGAAGGACTTCAGCTCCCAGAATTCTCCAGCCAAGTTGCAAAGGTTGGGGACCTCTGCTTTAGGTCTTCCAATCACCACTGTAACCAAGTCCATCTTCTTTTCTTCCATCTTTTCCAGCATTACAGATTTTCATAATGTGTCCAAAGTAGGATAATTTCAGCCTGGTTATTTGTGCCTTGAGTGCAAACTTTGAGTTGACTTTTTCAATGATCCATTTGTTTGTTTTTCTCAATGATCCATTTGTTTGTTTTTCTTGGAATACGTGGTATTCTCAGGAATCTTCTTCAATACCCAATTTTAAAAATGACAGCACTCTTTCTATCCTATCTTCTTCAAAGTCCAAAAATGGAAAAAGCAATGTATTTTCATATAGAAAAACTGGTCGACAAAATACCCACATTAGGACAAGTGTAGACAAAAATATGAATGTCCAGCAATAAAATTGGTATGTACATCAGAGCATCAATATCAATACTGATGCAAGCTTTTTCTGCCAAATTTGCAAACTAGACTGGAGGTCAGTAAGTTAAGAAATTAGGGAAACCAACATGAACAGAATTATCCTTTCTTACTATGAATTAGCTCTAGACCAGGGGTCCCCAATCTTTTTTGCACCAGGGACCGGTTTCATTTTAAAGAAAATTCTGCGGACCGGCTGGCATAGAGGAGGAGCGGGGGGGAGGGGGAACAGGGGGTGCATGTGCACGTGGGGGGAGTCGGCTCACTTGGCCCTCTAGGGTCTCCAACGGCGCGAACGGCCGCACCTGTGCTCTCCCGCATCCGGTGCGCGCTCTGCCCAGGGGGCTGCCCCCTCCTCTCTCCTCCTCCTCTCCGACCCTGCAGCCCGGTTCCTATCAAGCCACGGACCGGCACCGGTCCACAGACCAGGGGTTGGGGACCCCTGCTCTAGACTTTCACAGATGATATCAATGTCGTATAACACAAAGGCAACCCTATCATTAGTAAAACAGCTGTCTCAAGAGACAGATATTAAGCTGAAGAGTAGGGTACAATGTCACCTGTTCTGCACTGTGCCCTAAGTGTTGTCTCCATTGTATTTAGTGGCATGTACCCTTAAGTAAACATGTGCCAATACAAGAAAAATCATAGGACAGAAGAAATGGATCAATCCAGAGTAATTTAAGGTCACTTGGCAGACACCTCCACTGGATCACTTAGGAACCTAAGGCTATTCACATTATAGATCTCTAGCACCATCCATCCACTACTGTGAAGATACAGTACATGCCTAAAGCAGACACAGTTTATATTGAGGGTATTCTGGGTCAAAAAATATCTCTTAATTTATACAGAAAAAGGAATTTATTCCAGCTTTTATGTATAAACCACACTTGTACATCTGTTTCTCCCAAAGGTTTTTGTTTTTGTCTTGAAAAGAGCAATTATACCTTCTTCCTTAAAAATCTAAATCATTCAATAGCCATACCACAGCTATTTAGTCATTATATTCAAAGGTCTGCCAGCTCAAGGATTTCATCCAATGGATTCTTAGATCACCCAAGTACTCAGAAAAACTGTAGAGCTAACAAATTAGAAAGCCAACCTAACCACCGTCCAATCATTTTTGACAGAGACCACCACATTTTCGAAAGCAGAAGTATTTGATGTGACAAGTAAACAAAACAGAATGAAGACCTGTGGTGAAAGATAGGAAGATCAGAAATGATGTAGAATATCAGTATTAATGCAACTCAGGGGTGGATTGCTCCTGTTTTTACTACCGGTTTGCTTTGTGCGCGCTGCGTGCACATGCACAATTTAATGTAAAGAACGATTTACAGTGAACTGCGCATGCGCATGGGCACTCACTACTAAACAACATGCCAGCAATGGCAGCGGCGACCAGGGAACCGGTTCGGGGATGTGGCCAACCTGGGTCGCTGCCGGTTCTGCAACCCAGGCCTAAATTCCACTACCAGTTTGGCAGAAACTCACCTCTGATGCAACCTCTGAAATACAGTGAATGCTAAATGCAGTGAATACAGTAGAACAGGCTTACGCAGAATAATTCCACAAGAATAGATGAGATAATCTGTTTTAAGAAGCAGGCTAAACTTGTATATTAAAAAAGCACAGTTTTATAACTCTCAAATCTCCCCTTGAAGAATCTTGGAAACTTTCATTTTGGAAACTGGTAGCTAAAACCAAACACTGAGGGTGGGGGAATGCTTATGAAAAGCTTCATAAAGGTATCAGATGTGGAGAACAGCTCATGACAGCTGCTAGAAGTCCAACATCACCATTCACATGATTCCTGCTGCAAATCACCAATGACATATCATGCAAAGAAATATATATTGTCAGGCATTCCCTGAACATATGATCTTTTTATAATTTTAGCCGCACAGCCAAAAAGGAGCATGGTCTCCTATGCTTGTGGATCTTCTTTATGGAACAGTATCTTCGTCTCCTACGTGTGTTTCAAGCTCAGAGGCAATATATGCATCTCAGACATTCTAGTGCTGAGGGCTATATGAGGAAATGAATTTGCACAGAGAAACATAGAGCCAATTAGATGTAGCAGTGAAGGTGATCTTAGACCAGTGATAACTAACCTTTTTGTTGTTGCATGCTGAAAGTGTGCAACAATGCGTGTGCACGTGCCTACATCCATAATCCAATGTGCACATGACACACACACACACACACGTGTGTGTGTGCCCTGCCCCCCGTGCATGCCCCCCGCACCTTGTTTGGGCCTAGCAGGACTCCCTGCAGCCTCCTGGGACCAAAAATGGTCTCTTGCATGCACGGCAGAGACCCGAAAATCAGCTGGCAAGCAGGAAGTACACACAAATGCGCAGTGGAGCTGAGCTAGGGTGATGGCTCATGTGTCCGCAGAGAGGGCTCCATGTGCCACCTGTGGTACATGTGTCAAAGGTTCACCATCACATCCTTAGACCATAGAAGGACCACTCTATGTCCTTTCTGGACATAGACAAGACCTGGCAATAGCTAAGAGCAGAATAGTTGAAGAAAGAGACAGAGGGGCTAATACTTGCTGCAGAAAACTAAATCTTAAGAACAAACGCATAGAAAGCCAGGATTGAGAAGACAGTAACACACAGCAAATGCTGCCCCTGCAAAGAAGCTGAAAATAATAATGGTAAAGAATCTACAGTAGTTAGCTGCTGCAAGAAGATCATACAAACTGACTACAAACAACAGCATGACAAAGTTGCAACAATGGTGCATTAGAATATCTGCAAGAAATACCATTTGCCTGCAAGCAAGAACTGGGGGACGACAAAATAGATGAAGTAAGAAAAAATGAAGAAGATAAATGCTTTGGGACTTTAGAATTCAAACAGACAAGCTTCTGCTACCCCACACTTAACAATTATTGATAAGAAAGACAAAAAAAGTCAGGAGACTGGACATTGCAATACCTGGAGACAGCAGAAGAGAAGAGAAAGAACTGGAGGTGGGGTCATAAAACATAAACAACTGCAAACAGAAACAGAATGACTGTGGCAAAATAAGCAAAGCTAGTATTAATAACTGGCACCTGAGATACAATTCCAAAACGTCTGTAGCACCACTTGAACACTATAGGCATTGACAAAACCACCATCCATCAATTACAACAGGCAGCTTTATTTGGAAAAGCTTACAACCTGTGATGATACATTTAATATTATTAAGCAACATTTGCCTATCCCAGATCTTTGAGAAGGACTCAATAGATGGACAAAAATGCAAAATCCAGTCCAAAAATCTTGCTGATTGTGTGATCAACTGCAATAATAATGGAAGTGACAGGACCTGTTGCCTTCTTAGTAGGTAACTCGTGTTAATCAAGTATGAATTAATTCATAAATCAGTGACATCCCGTCTGCAATTTTAAACAGCACAAAATTTCACCTCTAACAACTCATGCTTTGCTGGCAACATTTAATCCGCATTATTTTGCATTCAATGTTTGTTACTATACATGGTTTTGCATGGTATTTTTGAGCCAGTTGTCAACTCCAAAGTCAACAAAACAGTAAGGAAAGCCATACATATTTGGATCAGTTTATGATTCAAAGAATAATTATATTCCATTTGTCACAGTAATTCAAATGAAAAATGGGTGAAATTAATGTCTTCCCTGTTACTAGTTACTAGGCCCAAAGTTGGTCGTATACAGTAATAGATCTTTTAGTCCATGAATGAATTACGTTTATGCTATCTATCTTTTTTCCTTCTTCAATTCAGTCTTCAGTTCTGGCAACTGCCTGGCTAAACTTCTGAGATTTTTTTAGGGATTTTTTTTTAATATCCCGCCCTGGGTCCTTTTGGAGAAGGGCGGGATATAAATTGAATAAAATAAATAAAAAAAATAAACTCTAATCCTCCTGATCCAAACCTATATAATGACTCATTCCTTGCAACGTTGTGGAATGGGATCACCACTGTAAGATGAACTACTAAAATATGAACTTAGATTTCTTTTTCATTTTTTGGTGAAATAGGGAAAAAGCGAAAAAGCTGGATACAATGAAATAATTGTGATCAAAGAATGCATCAAATACACTTTTATTCATCTAGCAAAAACAGAATTTCTTCATGTCTATGTCTGGTAGCTTTTCATTCTGAATGAAGGATATCCACAAGTTTTCTAGTTAGTACAACTCACCATGCAGGGCTGCTGTTGTGGGGGGAAAGAAGAGGCATAATCAGTGGTGGGATTCAATTTTTTTTACTATCGGTTCTGTGGGTGTGGCTTGGTGGGAGTGACATTGCTTGGTGGGCATGGCTTGGTGGGCGTGGCAGGGGAAGGATACTGCAAAATCCCTGTTTCCTCCCCATCAGCTGGGACTCGGGAGGCAGAGACAAGATGGGGATGGGGTCAGTCAGAGGTGGTATTTACTGGTTCTCCAAACTACTCAAAATTTCCACTACCAGTTCTCCAGAACTGGCCTGAACCTGCTAAATACCACCTCTGGGCATAAAATTGTGTCTTAAGTAATGCACATTCCAGTGTGTTGAGAGAAATTCATTATTAGATGTTCTCCTTCAAGTCCTTTTAGAAGAAAATTAACATTGTTCCCTAAAACTTTACCCAAAACAATTAATGGATAAAAGTCTAACTTTAGAACTCAAAACAAGGACAAGCAGAGCATTTTATCCATCAAGGATGCTCCATTGCACATTTTACAGAAGCCTCATGACCATGTTGGGCTATGATGATAAGACCTGACTGTCAAATATTCTTCCACTTCGTGTTGTAAGAGGGCATTTTTTTGCCCACCTAAGAAAGATTCGTGTTTATAGAAAGGTTTTCCACTCCATCTCTACCGTGCAAGTTGAATTTTCCACTGGTTCTTGCCAACATACTCTCAGAAATCTGAAAAAATGTCAAGGAACAAAATATTCAAGCTTTAACATGCACTTGATGAAGAAATCTAACATTTTCTTAATTGTGTTTTTAACAATAAACACAACCAATAAATCAATAGATGCAGTAGATTTCTAGGGATTAGGAAGCATCCTCCTTTGCCAAAGTCCAAACTATATAATATCAAAACAGGCAAATTATAAAAAAAACATTTTTATCTTGGTAAAATGTAAGTTGAGGTGTATTTTGTTCCTTTCTGCATTGCCATTTACATTAGCCACAAAACCATCTGTTTTACAGAGATAATTTTGAAAGTTGTTTCCTTAAAGCCAAGTTTTGATTTAAAAATAAAAAAACCCTGAAGTTATTTTCACAATGAATGTTAATATATTTGGGTGCATATTTTACCCAATAATGCATTTATATGTCACCGTATTTAAAAATTTTAAAAATGCACCTCATTAAATACTTCATTCAATATTTTATGTATTTATTTACGCATGGTCACTCAAGCCCTCGTCATCTCCCATCTGGACTACGGTAACGCTCTCTACATGGGGCTTCCCTTGAGGTGCACCCAGAGGCTCCAGCTAGTTCAGAATGCAGCCGCGCGGGGGATTCTGAGAGCCTCCAGATGCTCCCATGTAACACCTCTCCTGCGCGAGCTGCACTGGCTGCCTGTGACTTTCCGGGTGCGCTTCAAGGTGCTAGTAACAACCTTTAAAGCGCTCCATGGAAAGGGACCTAGGTACTTGCAAGACCACCTCCTACCAAATACAGTGGTACCTCGGTTCACGAACTTAATTCGTGAACTGACTCTGGTCGCGAACCGAATTGTTCGTGAACCGAGGCACAGTTTTCCATATGCTAAAAGCATAGCAAAAATTAAAAAAAAGTCACTGAAAGTACTCACAGTGTGCGTGCTGGGGCTTTTTTCTGTATTTTCTTCTCTCTATGATCTTCCTACAGGAAGTCACAACCATGTGACAGCCAGGAATACATTAAAAATGGCCGCAGTTCTTGTTTGTGAACCGAAGCAGAGTTTGTGAACCGAAGCACATTTTGAGGAAAATTTCTATTCGTAAACCGAATTGGTCGTGAACAGAGGCGTTCGTGAACCGAGGTACCACTGTACCTCCCTTCGACCAGTCCGCTCCCACAGAGAGGGCCTCCTCAAGGTGCCGTCAGCCAGTCAATGTCGGCTGGCGACCCCTAGGGGGAGAGCCTTCTCTGTGGCAGCTCCTGCCCTCTGGAACGACCTGCCCCCTGACCTCCGCACAGCTACGGACCTGCACCTGTTCCACCGAGCCCTGAAGACCCATCTTTTTCGTACGGCCGGCCTGGTGTAGCTTTTAATCTGGTTTTATTGGGGTTTTTATTGTGCATTTTAGAGCAGGCTTAGTATATAATTTATTTTTAGCATAGGAATTTATATTGATGTTTTTATTATTGCTTTTTATCATTGCCTGTTCACCGCCCTGAGTCCCGTAAAGGAGAAAGGGCGGTATACAAATTCGAATACAATTACAATTATTTACATTTTATTGTTTATTTATTTATAAAAGTGAGACTTTTGAAAATTGTTTTTCACAAAGCAAGACAATTCTTCGGTGTCTTCGAAAGATAACTAATATTTTCTGTTATACATTTTCAAGACAAAAATAAATTTCTTAGATAAAATGCTTTAAGAAAATGACAGACATTGTCCACTGAACTTAAGGTTATATTCCGCGGTTTTTCATAACAAGAAAGAAAGACTGGGGGATGGGGGGGCGGGGGTTGAAGGAGAGGAGAAATAAATATACTGTGATTTTGATTGATTATATGCCATTGTTTTCAACTCCTCACGGCCACACGGATCCATTTTCTTCCTGAGAATCTTTCCTTAACCTTAGTCTTTCAAGGCTTCAACAATACACTCATCACCACTGTCATTGAGTCTATCCACTTTGTGGCTGGACATCCTCTTCTCTCTGTTTCCATTTTTTACAAAAAATTTGAACCTTCTCCATAGAGGTAGGTCTTCACATAATGTGGCCAACCTGGACAATTTGATCCCGGTCATTTGTAAAGTGAAAACTCTGGGACATTTGCATATTTGGGACTTTTAAGGCCTGCCTGAGACAGAGGCCTCAGGTTACCCATTGTTAAGGACAGAAACATAGACAATGTAATTTAATTTTCTAGTTCAAACTCCTGGAGATTTTCTTGCCCAGCGGAAACCAGACCGCCTACATTAACTATGTTCACTGAAGGAGAGCCCATCACCTTGCAAGTCACTCTTCCTTTGAGTCATGCTTGACTTTATATCATTGCCTCAATCAAATTTATATTCCTAATATTTCACAACCAAATCAGGTGACCTGATTGAAGTCTATAAAATCATGCACGGTGTGGACAAAGTAGAAAAGGAAAAACTGTTTTCCCTATCGCACAACACTAGAACTAGGGGGCACTCCATGAAACTTTTGGAAGCTAGACCTCAAACAAATAAGAGGAAGTACTTTTTCACCCAGAGGATCACTGGTCTATGGAACTCCCTGCCAGAAGTGGTGACAGCTGTCAGCCTCGACACCTTTAAGAAAGGATTAGACAAGTTCATGGAAAACAAGGGTATCCATGGCTATCATTATGGATGCCTAAGGACACCCTCCGGGTTGGAGAGATAGGCAGGATATTTCTCAATGCCTTTTGCAGGGAATCATAAGTGGACGGCACCCGGAGAAGCCCCGCTCTGTGGGAGCGAATCGGCCGTGAGGATGTATGGGGCAGGATCCGATCCTGCAGATAGCTAGGTCCCGAGCCATGGAGCGCTTTAAAGATGATAATTAACACGTTGAAGCGCACCCGGAAGACGACAGGTAGCCAGTGCAGCTCGCGTAAGAGCGGTGTTACATGGGTGGACCTTGCGGTCCCCATAATTGCTCGCGCGGCTGCATTCTGGACTAGCTGAAGCCTCCGGGTGCACCTCAAGGGCAGCCCCATGTAGAGAGAGTTACAATAGTCCAGTCGGGATGTCACGAGAGCATGAGTGACTGTGCGAAGGGCGTCCCGATCCAATAGGGGGCGCAATTGGCGAACCAGGCGAACCTGGTAAAACGCCCTCCTGGCCACGGCTGTCACTTGATCTTCCATGGACAGCCGGGCATCCAGGAGGACACCCAAATTGCGCGCCCCATCCACAGGGGCAAGATGTTCGCCCCCTATGGCCAGCGATGGAGTGAGCTGGTTGAATCGGGCAGCCGGAAACCACAGCCACTCGGTCTTGGTCGGGTTGAGCTTGAGTCCGTTACTTCCCATCCAGATCCGTACAGCTTCCAGGTACTGGCACATCACCGCTACGGCATCGTTGGGGTGGTTTGGGGTAGAAATGTACAGCTGTGTATCATCAGCGTACAGATGGTACTCTACCCCAAAACCACGGATGATCTCACCCAGCGGCTTCATGTATGTGTTGAACAGGAGGGGCGAGAGGACCGACCCCTGAGGCACCCCACATGCGAGGGGTCTCGCGGTCGACCTCTGCCCCCCTGCCAACACAAATTGCGATCGGCCAGAGAGGTAGGAGGAGAACCACCGTAAAACGGTGCCTCCCACCCCCAACCCCCCCAGCCGATGCAATAGGATACCATGGTCGATGGTATCGAAAGCCGCCGAGAGGTCTAATAGGACCAGGATGGAGGAACAACCCCCATCTCTGGCCCTCCAGAGATCATCGACCAACGCGACCAATGCCGTCTCGGTGCTATGCCCGGGCCGAAAGCCGGACTGGCGCGGATCTAGATAATCAACTTCCTCCAGGTGACGGGGAAACTGTTGTGCCACCACACTCTCGACAACCTTCGCCAAAAAGGGAAGGTTGGAGACTGGACGGTAGTTGTTCAAAAGAGCTGGATCCAAAGAGGGCTTCTTAAGGAGGGGCCTCACCATCGCTTCTTTTAGGGAAGCAGGCAAGGCACCCTCACTCAAGGATGCGTTGACAACCTCTTGGAGCCAGCCTCGTGTCACCTCCCAGGATGCCAGTACAAGCCAGGAGGGACACGGGTCCAATAAACATGTGGTGGCTCGCAGTCGCCCACGTAGCCTGTCCATATCCTCGGAAGTAACGGAGTCAAACTCCTCCCAAACAAGATCTCTCTCGTGGCATCCCACTGGGCCATGAATGGGGGCTAGCTCGTTCTGTATCTGAGCGATTTTCTCCTGCAGAAAAATCACAAATTCCTCTGCTCTACCCTGTAACGGGGCTTCCCGCACCCTCTGTTGAAGGAGGGAGCGGGTCACCCTAAACAGGGCGGCAGGGCGGTTTTCTGTGGATGCTATGAGAGTAGCACAATGGTGATGTTTGGCCACTCTCAGCGCCACAATGTAAGTCCGTAACTGGGCTCTTACCTGTGTCCGGTCAGATTCAGATCGAGTAGACCTCCATCTTCTCTCTAGGCATCTCTTGCGGCGTTTCATCACCCTCAGCTCCTCGGAAAACCAAGGAGCCAGGGTGTTTCGCCGCCGCAAGAGAGGCCGCAAGGGCGCGACCCGATCCAAGGCTCCCGTGGTCGCAGTATTCCATGCGGCCACGAGGTCCTCCATCGGGGCGCGGGCCAGGGGTACAGGAAGTGGCCCAAGCGCCGTCTGGAACCCATCCGGGTCCATCAGGCGCCTGGGGCGGAACCAGATTGGTGACTCAGGTTCCGCCTCCCCGCGGAGGGGAGCAGCGGTCGGAAAGTCGAGCCGGAGAAGTGAGTGGTCTGTCCATGACAAGGGTGTGATGACTATATCCCCTATACCCAGATCACTCTTCCATTGGCCTGAGACAAAGATGAGATCCGGTGTATGTCCACCCTCGTGAGTGGGGCCTTGAATTAGTTGGGTCAGGTCCATGGCCGTCATGGAAGCCATGAACTCCCGAGCTGCCTCGGATGATTCGCCCACCGATGGCAGATTAAAGTCCCCCATGACTAAAAGTCTGGGGGTCTCAACTGCCACCGTAGCGATCACCTCGAGGAGCTCGGGCAGGGCTGCTGCTACAT
Organism: Rhabdophis nuchalis; assembly: GCA_039707465.1. Lineage (NCBI taxonomy): Eukaryota > Metazoa > Chordata > Lepidosauria > Squamata > Natricidae > Rhabdophis > Rhabdophis nuchalis. Next base: position 316,866,858 of record CM077643.1, on the reverse strand, counting down.
AGCGGGGAGCCAGGTATACAACCAGCAAGCCCAACTGCCTCCCTAGGCCCCACTTCACACAGAGGGACTCACAACCGGTGGTCTGTGGCACAACGGTCTCTCTCGGCTCAAGACCTTCCTTTACAATGACCGCTACCCCACCGCCCCTACCTAGGGCCCGGGGCTGATGAAACGCGCGGTAACCTGGTGGGCACATTTCAACGAGGGGGAGTCCACCCTCGTGGCCCAACCAGGTCTCCGCAATTCCCACCAGGTCCGGCTCCCCCTCTGACACAAGGTCATGAACGAGGGGGGCTTTGTTGACAACGGACCTGGCGTTGCAGAACATCAGCCGCAGGCCCTGGCTCTGTACTCCCTGGCCACCTAGCCTGCGGGGGTTGAGGCACTTGACCGTTTGTAGCCAACGGCTTCGCGCCCCCAACCGGGAGGGTAACACTTGTCTCCCCTCGGACCTGCCTCTCCCCACGACCTTCTGGATGGAAATGCCCTCTGTCGGAACGACTAGAATCTCCCCCCTCCTAACGGAACCCTCCGCTTCCCTCCGTCGCCCGCTGGCCTGGCTCTCTCTTCCCTCCCCCGCCTCTACCTGTCTATACCCTCCCCCCTCCCTGGTACCCCCTAAAATAGACATTAACTTACAAACTAAAAAACCCCTAAGACTACGCTTCTTCCACCTCTCCAGATTAATAAATCCTTCATCAAGGTGGGCCCACGTTAGAGTGGAGGGCCAAACCTGCGAGAGCGGGGACTCTCGCAGTCGTAGCAGATCGGTTCTAGGGCAATGTTCTTAAACATTGCCCTAGTCAGATTCTGCTTAGCTTTTTGATTAGATCAGGCTGGCTTTACACTACCACCTAATCTGGGATCAGCCTAAAGTTCATTGCCATCAGCAAAGTCATAAGTTTGAAACAAAGATGTAGGTTAGGATTTTAAGTACCCATCAAAACGAATTTTGAAAATATTTATCTGTTTTAAAAAACCTAAATTATTTCCAAATTTCAAATAGCTCCTCCATGTGCCCAGTTTTGATGCCAAGGCTTTTACGTGCTCTACAGCTAATGAAAAAACCATGATGTGGTTGGACAAAGGACAGTGGCATTACTTCTTTCTCTCCTATCTTTTTTTTTAAGCACAATTTTTTTTAAAAAGGATGTATATTATAGAAAAGAAGCATTGCAGTTTCGGAACAATATTTAAAGCTGGAAAAAGATGAATCTAAAGCCGGTTAAAGGATCCTTTGTTTGGTCTATATTATAGTCAATAAACTCCAAAGTCATGGAAATTGCAATATAGGACATGAATGGAGCATAGAAATAAAGTAAATAGTAGCAGAAGCAGAAAATTTCCATTTTCCATAATAAGAATCCAATGTAACTTTAAGACCCTTTCAATATTCTGCTCCTGGCTCAGGACCAACATTGTTCGGCAGACCTATCCAAAACTACTGTTGTTTTCCTTCCCTTTTTGCAAAGTCTTAGTAAACCCATTCACTAAGATTAGTAGTTAAATACTTCAATCAAAAATCTCTTCTTTTGTTCAAGCTCTTGAATGGTTATTATTCAAAGATTGCCCAGCCATTCATCCTTCTAAATATTAGCGAAGCTTCAGAAGTAGGATTCGTACTGGTTGGCAGAAATGCTGCTCCATTTTGGACAGATTGGAAGGTCCCTGAATGAAGTCACTCCAGAAGATGACCGCCGCCAGCGCTGCAATGTTACGCGCCACGGTGAATAACGCGGGGGCCCCGCAACCCAAAAAATAGCTGAGCTTCCTGGCAGGTGTCATTTCTCCGAAATCACTCGCTATCAAGAAACATTCGAATCGGGCTAAGAAGGACGCCCACGATTCAGTTGTCGAGTCGAATGGCGCGAAAGGCGTGAGGGTCGCCATCTTGCCGGTCTAGCTGTACGATAAGCCAAGAGGAGGAAAAAAAAACGAGAATTGTAGCCGTCAAAGATGAGACGAAGAAGAATCCTGGACCGAGTCCCCAGTCCGAGTCCCCAGTGTTAGATGGCCGAAGGAGAGTCCAGACCGGTAGGATTTGTAAATGCCGTTTATTGGCTACAACAATAACACAGAACAAAGTCGGTAGCAAGCACAGTAGACAGGGGCTCCCCTGCCTGACAGCTATTTATACTAGAGCTGTCAGGCAGGGAACCAATCAGGGCGCCCAGCGATCCCGGCTCAGCCAGCAGCGTCTTAGCCAATTAGGCGCGACTGGCTGTTGCCGGGCTATTTGAGCGGGAGTCATTACTCTACATTTACTGTATAATTTTTCATAGGGTAGTTTGTTAAATTTAACAGATTTTGCTAGGATTTGTCTTATTAAAGTCTTGCACAGAGCACAAGGATGAAAGCTCGTGTAATTATGTAATAAAGGTAAAGGTTCCCCTTGCACATATTTGCTAGCCGCTCCCGATTCTAGGGGGTGGTTCTCATCTCCATTTAAAAGCCAAAGAGCCAGTGCTGTCCGAAGATGTCTTCATGGTCATGTGACTAAATGCCAAAGGAGCATGGAACGCTGATCCAAAGGTGGTCCCTATTTTTCTACTTGCATTTTTACATGCTTTCAAACTGCTAGGTTGGCAGAAGCTGGGACGAGTAACGGGAGTTCACTCTATTATGTGACGCTAGGGATTCAAATCGCTGAACTGCCGACCTTCTGATAGACAAGCTCAGTGTCTTAGCCACTGAGCCACCGCATCCAACCTTTACCTTTACATAATTATGTAATATTGTCTGGAAAGCCAAGTTAAGCAGCAGTTAAGACACCAGGCTAAAAATCAGAAGACTGTGAGTTCTAGTCCCACCTTAAGCACAATACCAGCTGGACTTAGCCACTCTCTCTCTCAGCCTTAGATAGGACGCAAGAGCAAACTATTTCCAAAATCTTGCCAAGAAAATTGTAAGTACTAGTCCAGTCAGTTGCCAAGAGCCAATAACAAAGTCATTCTCTTGCAGGAGCTTCTTCTCCTTTCTTCCCCTTTTTCTGAGTTTAGCCATCTCTTAAAACAAGCAGAGAGAAAGACGCAGAGGTGACACAGAGCGAATCCATAGCTCTCTACCTATTCCCTACTGCTCCCTTGTGGTCACTAGGTCATGAAGTGCTGAACAGTCTGTGCCACTGGAATTGGGCCTCTAATAGGATGGACATGATTCATAATCTTATTTTATGTTGCTTTTCCCTGATTTTCTCAGTATGGCTTACATTTCTTGGATTTCCTGATCCTCTTTAGCTTTCCAAGATCAAACAAGATAGGCAGTGGTGGGTTTCAAATTTTTTAGAACCTACTCTGTAGGTGTGGCCTATTTTGTGGGTGCGGCTTGGCAGTCATGTGACAGGGTGGGAGTGGCCACCTTTTAAAATGTGGTGAAACTCATTTAACAACGCTCTTGCTTAGCAACCAAAATTTTGGACTCAATTGTGATGATAAATTAATCCTTCCTTCCTTCCTTCCTTCCTTCCTTCCTTCCTTCCTTCCTTCCTTTCCTTTCCTTTCCTTTCCTTTCCTTCCTGTTGGGTCACTGGCAGCGGCGGGTCAGATTTACTTCCAGGTACGCCAGTGGAACCCCCTCTCACCGGTTCTCTAAATTTCACCAACCGGCTCTCGCGAGTAGGTGCGAGCCTGCAGAAACCCACCACTGAAGATAGGCCAGGATAGCAGAGGTGGTATTCAGCAGGATCTGACCAGTTCAGGAGAACCAGTAATGGAAATTTTGAGTAGTTCAGAGAACCGGTAAAACCCACCTCTGACTGGCTCTGTCCGCATCTATGCTCTGCCTCCCGAGTCCCAGCTGATTGGGAGGGAATGGGGATTTTGCAGTAACCTTCCCCTGCCATGCCCACCAAGCCATGCCAGGCCACACCCACCAAGCCACGCCCACAGAACCAGTAGTAAAACAAAATTGAATCCAACCACTGCAGGGTAGTGTTTTTCCACACTTAGAATTTTAAGATGAATATGCCAAAGGTGTTTTTTTCAAGAGGCAACTGGATTTCCTGGTGTTTCTTTGAAGACGTTTCACTTCTCTTCCAAGAAGCGTCTTCAACTCTGGATGAGAAGCAAAACATTTTCAAGGAAAAACCAGAATGTCCAATTGCCACTTGAAAAAGCACCTTTGGGACAACCATGACCTGGATGACTGAGAATCTCCATAGACATTTAAGATGAGTAGATTTTTCAACTCACAACATTTCCCAGCCAGCATAAAGTCCACATCTCTTAAAGTGGCCCAAGTTTGAGAAACACTGGATTGGGGCTGCCACTTGGATGGGCAATCAAATAAAAGGACATTGCAATAGTCAAGATGTTTTATTTTTCCTTTTTTTAGAAACAGTAATTGCAATGATAATAATAATTGCAATAGTTATGGAAACTGCTATGGAAGGAATGTTATTAGAAAATTCTCTTTTCCCTTACATGTCAATGCATGCCAGCATTTGGAACTTTTGCACCATTTAAAAATAAAGTATGCTGTATTTTTTTCCTGAAAATTATTTCATTCATAAATTTTAATAGGGCAATTATTCATTAAAGGAATGTTTCATTACAACAGTTGGCAAAACTTTCACATTTTTCGGAAAGAAAGAAAATAAACAATTTTTAAAAGAAAAAATGGCCAAGGATTTAATCCCTTTCTCAAAATTACAGGTAGTTCTCGAATTACAACCCCAATTGAGACTGCAATTATGGTCATAAGTTGTGACTGTCACTAAATGGGTCATTACATGGCCAAGCCCAATTTTATGACCTTTTTGCAGTGGTTGTTAAGTGAATGCAGCAGTTGTTAAGTGAGCCCATTGTAAACACTGATTTTTGGCAAATACATTGTAAATCATGGTGAATTAATTAAGAACTATCCCTGACTTACGCACCTTCCGCCATGCTCTCAAAACCTTTTTTTTTTCCAACAAGCCGGGCTGGCATAAAAATGAATTTTAAATTACGAATTTTTATTAATTTTAATCGGGGTTGTTTGGTTTTTTTAATTTTGAGGCCAAATTGTTTAATATGTTTTTTAAAAACTTTTTAACTTTTATATATCTGTTTTACTTTGGCTGTACACCGCCCTGAGTCCTTCGGGAGGAGGGCGGTATAAAAAACTAATACAACCTAAAACCTAAACCTAAACATGACCGCAGGATGCTGTCAGTGGCCATACATGCAGGCCAGTTGCCAAGCACATAAAATGTGGTCATGCAACCGGCAAGGTGGGCATCAGAACTTTGAATCTGGGCTTATAAATACCTTTATTGGGGTGGGGTGGGGGGTCTGTCGTACCTTTGAACAGCCTCTGAGCAACCAGTCATAAGTTGAGGACTATCTGTATTTCATTCATTAACATTTCCTTCAAGCAAATCAAGAATAGATATTCAATAAGGGATGTTTCTCAACCTAGGTAAAAGTCTGTAGAGATTCTCAGTCATCCAGGTCACGGTTGTCCCAAAGGTGCTTTTTCAGGAAGCAACTGGACTTCCCTGTTTTTTTTCTTTGAAGATGTCTCACTTTTCATCCAAGAAGCTTCTTCAGCTCTAGCAGGATAATGGGGAATGGAAGGATTTATACATCTTGCAGACAGTTGGTCATTTACATACTTTTAGAGGGTCGTTGAAGTGCCTGGAGGTTTATGTGTCCTCAGGGTTACCTGAGTGGTGCTCCTGGTTTCTGTAGTCTGCTATTTTTCCTCTGGAAATCCATTCCTACTCCCACATCATTCAAAGGGTGTTCAGATTACCAGCTGCCTGAAAGAAATATAAATCCTTCTATTCTCCAGTATCCTGTCAGAGCTGAAGAAGCTTTTTGGATGAGAAGTGAAACGTCTTCAAAGAGAAAACAAGAAAGTCCACTTGCCTCTTGAAAAAGCACCTTGGGTCAAGCTAGGTAATCTATGGACTTCAGCTCTCAGAATTCCCACACTGTCTGGGGAATTTGGGGAGCTGAAATCCACACTGGTCTACAGCAGCTTTCCTCACCAGCTGCCTTCCAGAGATGCATTTCTTAATCTCATATTGGGAATGATTCTTAGCCAGGCTAACTGAGAACAATGAGATAATAGTCCAGCCAGCACATCTATAAGATCTATCAAAGATAAAAGGGTGCAGCTCTGCAGGAAACTGGCAGAACCAACTGAAGCTACAAATTTACTGACACAGAGCTCAGCAAAGAACATATTTTTGGTCACCTCTCCCAGGTATATCGGTGTGCCCTTCGTTGCCTATATGCGACATCTGGAGGTGTGAGAAGGAGGGAAAAGTTATTTCCAGAGTTGTTGTTAGTTGCGAAATCGTATCACGACCCAATGGACAATGTTCCTCCAGGCCTTTCTGTCCTCTACCATCCTCTGGAGTCCATTTAAGCTCATGCCTAATGCTTCAGTGGCTCCAACCAGCCACCTGATTCTCTGCCATCCCCTTCTTCTTTTGCGCTAAATCGTTCCCAGCATTAGGCTCTTCTCCAGTGAGTCCTTCCTTCTCATCAAGTGGCCAAAGTATTTGAGTTTCATCTTCAGGATCTGGCCTTCTAAAGAGCAGTCAGGGTTGATCTCCTCTAGGACTGACCAGTTTGATCGCCTTGCAGTCCAAGGGACTCGCAGGAGACTTCTCCAGCACCATAGTTCAAAGGCCTCAATTCTTTGGCGCTCAGCATTTCTTATGGTCCATCTTTCACAGCCGCACATTGCAACTGGGAAAACTATATGCACTTTTGCTGGCAGGGTGATGTCTCTGCTTTTTAGTATGCTGTAGATTTGCCATAGCTTTAGATGTTTCCAGAGTGGAGTATCTAAAGCTGTGCTTGCACCATCTAATTTGCAGGTGGTCGATGAGATAGAGAGGGTGGGATGTGGGCATACTGTTTCTTTGGAAACAGCTAGTAGGCAATGGGACTGTGTGGGTTTGTCTTAACAGGGTTTAATTCTGAGTGGACAAGTAGAGGTAGTCCTCAGGTTACAACCACAATTGAGCACAACATTTATGTAGCTGAACAAAACATTGGTTAAGTGAATTTTGTCTCATTTGATGACTTTTCTTGCCACCCTTGTTAAGCGAATCATTGCATTGTTTAAGGTAGGAACACAGTTGTTAAGTGAATCCGGATGCCTCATCGACTTTGCTGGTCGGGAGGCTGCAAAAGCTGATCACGTGACCCCCAGGGCACTGCGACCGTCCTAAATATGCCAAACATCTGAATTTTGACCACGTGACCGTAGGGATGCTGCCACGGTCGTAAGTGTGAAAAACGGTCACAAGTCACTTTTTCAGTGCTGTTGTAACTTCGAACAGTCACTAAATGAACTGTTGCAAGTGGAAAACTACCTGTATAAGATTGCACTGTGATCTTGCAGACTGTAGACTGGCCTTAACAGATGTGCTGGGCTATTATCTCATCATTCCTGGTTAGCATGGCTAAGCCTTGTTCTAATAATAATAATCTTTATTGTCATTGTAATAATAAAATTACAATGAAATTGGTTTGAGCACCAGGTGGAATACAGAAAGCAGTGATAGCCACAATAGGAATCTCTCTCCAGGCAAATGAAAAGGCCGACAAATGACAGTTGAAATAAAATGGCCGACAAATGACAGTTGAAAAGGATCAATTGTACTTTGTCTTTTATTATCCATTTCTTCAAATCTGTTTGGCATTTTAGGAGTTGGTGGAAGAGGAGCACGTCTCTTTTTCTTTTTTTGTTTCTTGTTGCAATGAACTTTGAGGAATCGCACTTGGCATTTTTTCTTCTCTCTCAGCTTTCCCAATAGAAAAGGATGGAATAACTGGTAGGGGTGGTGCTCTCCGTTTCTTCATTTCAATTCTTGCAGTTGCCCTTGTATATTCCCAAGAGATAATGATGTGCCACCGTTACAGAACATAAACTTCGTGAAGAATCTGCGATCATTGCTTCATCAAGGCTTTGTTTGCGATACAACATGGGTTTTAAAAATTCTCCACTACCCAGATCTAGGCATCATCTTGAGGATTTCTCTGCCTGAAACTTGTTTTTCTTACTTGTCCTAAAAAAATCCGAGTAATCCTTTCTTTCTTTAACTGATGTGTCACAATCAGTTGATATGTTTGTTTCTCAATAATTCACAGTAGGTTCAAAGCGAGTTTTTGATGGAAAAGTCTGCTGTGACACCAGGAGCTCAAACCCGCTGCGCCTAAGCGCGCCACCATCTTGGATGGATATGAGATTCTAAATATGAGATTAAGAATTGCACCTCTGGAAGGCAGCTGGCGAGGAAAGGTGAGGCCAAAATTGGCTGTTCAAGTGGAAAATATCACAGTAAACATAAGAAATGATCATTCATCTGGATGTCCTTTCACTAAATTCCAGATTTTTGAAAATCTAGAATTCTTTCCAAGCACGTACAGGTATTCCTTGACTTACAGAATTCTTTCATTTAGTTACTGTTCAAAGTTACAACAACACTGGAAATAGTGACTTAGAATCATTTTTTGCACATGACCATTGCAGCAGCCTAACGGTAAGGTGATTTATATTCAGATGCTTGACAGCTGACCCCTATTTATGACTGTTGCAATGTTCAGGAGTCATTGAAAAAGTCAATGGGGAAGCCAGATTCACTTAACAACCGTGTTACTAATTGAACGACGGCAGTGATTCACTTAACCAATGGGGCAAGAAAAGTTGCAAAAGGAGACAAATTTACTTAACAAATGTTTCACTGAACATCAATTTTGGACTCAATTGTGGTTGTACGTTGAGGACTACCTGTACAGGTAACATTTGGATTATGACTGTAATACAGGGGTCTCCAACCTTTGCAACTTTAAGTCTGAAGGACTTCAGTTTCCAGAATTCTCCAGCCAGCTAAGCTGGCTGGAGAATTCTGGAAGCTGAAGTCCTTCAGACTTAAAGTTGCAAAGGTTGGAGACCCCTGCTGTAATAGAGCCTTCCCTATCCCATTGTAAATTGTTAACAGTAAAAAAAAAAAATTGGTCAGTCATGATTTTACAACATTTTTTGCGGCAATCGTTAAATAAATGCAGCTGCTTAATGCAAACCAATAGATCATAACGGGCACAGTCGTTGCCGCAAACCATAAGTTATTGCCAGTTTTGGGTAATGCTGTTGTGTTATAAAATTTGGTCACCTTACTACAGAATGCAAACACACAGCCGTAAATGTAGCCATGTTGCGGAGAGCCCAAAGTGCAGTCAGGTGATTGCAGGAGAGGGGCGTCCATTGAAACGTCGGATCCAGGTCATAAGTCCCTTTCTTTAGGTAGGTCATAACTTCAAATGGGTGCTAAGCAACCAATTGTAAGTTGAGGATTACCTATAACAGGGGTTATCAAAGTTGATTTCATTAAGGGCCGCATCCCTTCTGAAGGTATTAGCTCAGAGATGAGTGCGAAGTGAGACCTTGCTTAATGTCAGGTCTGCCTCTAACGATAACCAAGAAAGAATTCACTCAACTCCATTTGTAAGGATTAAGAGTACTTTTACTGGTTATGAAAAGATAGCAGTGAGGTAAAGCAAGGTCTGAGACCCAAGTCGCAAAATCATACATATCAATATATGTCCAACCCCCTTTCCCCAACAACCCCCACCCCATTGTACAATGCGCAATCCCCTTAGATGGCATGTGGGTTGCATCTCCAGGAGCATCATCAGGATGGCATGCAAGACCGTTGGCCTTGAACACCGCACGGCCCCAGCCAGTGGTATGCGAAGTAGATGGTGAGAACATACTCCCTTCTCCAAATCCCCCTCCTGCACCATACAGTCCCATTCCCAATTACCAAAGCCCCTCCCTCCCCATTTCAATGGCAGCCGAAGCAAGCAACAAAGCGGAGGCTGACAGTTGTATTGGACCTCGGGTGGGTGGGGTTGTGTGGCATGGGTAGGCATGGCTGGGGTGGGCGTGGTCAGCTTGACGTCACTCATGTCGGGGGACACCTGTGGCGGCCTGGGTTTTCAGCTGTGACAGCCTCCTGCAGCCCTCTGCCCATGAAAACAGAGGTCGGGAGAGCCACACATGGTCCTCCCCAGCTCCATTTTCGCTGGCAGAGGCACCATGGGCCTGCCCTTCACTATTTCCAGGGCAGTCCCATGGGCCAGATTTAAACCAGATCCAGCCCGCGGGCCTTTAGTTTGACACCCCTGACCTATAACAAGTTCATTTGGAACTGGTTTGGAACTGAACAGAATAGAGCCACCAATTATTTTATCCTTCAGTATCTTGCGAATGTTTCTAGATAACAGCAAGGACAAAATAAAATCAAAAATTCCCTGCTCATCCAATTGGTTTGTCCACATTATTTTCTGATCTGTGCATCCGATTATTGTGACTGGGTTAACAGAACAAAGCTGAGGTTCAGCACGAGACTTTGGACAAAGACCAAACATATACAGATTGAAGAATAATGTGAAGATTATGTATGTATGTATGTATGTATATATGTATGTATGTATGTATGTATCAGTGGTGGGTTTCTGCAGGCTCGCGCCTACTCGCAAGAGCCGGTTGGTGAAATTTAGAGAACCGGTGAGAGGGGGTTCCACCGGCGTACCTGGAAGTAAATCTGGCCCGCCGCTGCCAGTGACCCAATGGGAAGGAAAGGAAAGGAAAGGAAAGGAAGGAAGGAAGGAAGGAAGGACGGAAGGAAGGAAGGAAGGAAGGAAGGAAAGAAAGAAAGAAAGAAAGAAAGAAAGAAAGAAAGAAAGAAAGAAAGAAAGAAAGAAAGAAAGAAAGAAAGAAAGAAAGAAAGAGAATTTATTATCACAATTGAGTCCAAAATTTTGGTGGCTAAGCAAGAGCGTTGTTAAATGAGTTTCACCACATTTTAAAAGGTGGCCACTCCCACCCTGTCACATGACTGCCAAGCCACGCCCACAAAATAGGCCACACCTGCAGAGTAGGTTCTAAAAAATTTGAAGCCCACCACTGGTATGTATGTATGTATGTATGTATGTATGTATGTATGTATGTATGTATGTATGTATGTATGTATGCTTGGAGAACCAATAAATGGCATCTGAATGAGTTGCAGGTGCTTTAACTGTAGATCAGGGATGGGCAAACTTTGCAACTTTAAGTCTGAAGGACTTCAGCTCCCAGACTTCTCCAGCCAGCTTTGCTGGGAGCTGAAGTCCTTCAGACTTAAAGTTGCAAAGTTTGCCCACCCCTGCTGTAGAGTCTCTGGACAGGACATTCCATATTATGCTAGGCAGCTAGGGTGTTCCAGCAGCCACTCCCTGAAAGCCACTGTCCTGCAATGTGTATTTTTTCCCAAAAGAAACAGAGAAGCTGAAAAAAAATGCAGTGGGAACTCTTCAGGAGTTGCCACACCTACCTTTATGATCTAAGGCATCTTGCTGGAAAGAACCACATTTGTATTGACACAATTTATGCCTGATGAAAGATACTTCACAGTGCTTTTTTTTTTTAAACCACCATGACATAACTGGTATCCAAAACCTGGGAGAGGGGAAACCTCTGAATAAGGCCCATTTGTTTTTGTTTCAACTTTCCAACCTGACATCATGAACTTACTGTATTTTCTCAAGTTGATGATGTTTCCTTGATTCTAAAGGGATTTAATTCCAAGCACTCTGTCTTGCTTAGGATTTAGCCCCTACCTTAACAATCCTATCATCATATCGTGGCAACGAACTGGCCCTGTGGGCAAATATGCAGTAGGAATTCCTATACTTTACTCCCAGCTCAACTTGTATGGGCATATACAGCTACTTACCATTTCTGCCCTCCCTGCAAGAGAAAAGTACATGCTTTTTTTTCTACACAGATCAAAAGAACCAAAAATAAAAGCAAAACAAGAGTGGGAGGTGGGGAACATTCTTTTTTTATACATATAACTTTATTTTAAAAAACGAGTAAGAACTAATATTTAGAATACAGAAAAAAAGAGAGGAAAAGAAAGAAAAAGACAACATCATCAGAGGGAGGGAGGGAGGGAGGGAGGGAGGGAGGGAGGGAGGAAGGAAGGAAGGAAGGAAGGAAGGAAGGAAGGAAGGAAGGAAGGAAGGAAGGAAGGAAAAATAGGCTTTTGATTTTCTTTACAACAGTTATAAATTAACTTCTTACTCATTGTTACAATATGACTTTTTCTACAATCTATTTTTTTCTAGTCATTAAAACCATATGTCGCAATTTCATTCCCTCCCCCTTTTTCACACACAGTCTGTAGGGGTTTCCAGTAAGCATTAAACTTAGATAATGTCTTTTCTCTGATCCAAGTTGTCAATCTGGCCATCTCAGAAAGTTCCATCAACTTCACTATCCATTCCTCCATCGTGGGTAGGATTAAATTTTATCTCCTTTGTGCTTACAATAGTCTTGTTGTTCTAGGAGCCGTATATAAAAACGAAGTTCCGTGACTTTTCCCCAACTGGTTGATCAATCAATCCCAAAAGAAAAGCCTCTAGTTTCAGTTATATATACCTCTTTAAAAAAATCTTCTGAATTAATGTCTGTAATTGAATCTAAAGCTTTCTAGCTCTTTTGCACACCTACCAAGCATGATAAAAGACCTTTCTTGCTGGTTACACTTCCAATACAACTTTGAAGTATCTTTACAGATTCTAGACAATTTTTTTCCAATGACATATATCAATGATACATAACTTTATTTTTAAAAAAATGGATGTGGGGAATGTTCTGAGCAGAGGAAAACAATCCAGACCCTGGAAATCCTCTCCAACAGCATGCGTGGCAAGTTCTCCTTCAGTCATTCCTCACTGTTTCATTATTATTATTATTTCCCTCCAAATCTTATTTCCGATCACTAACCATTTCTCTTCCGGACTTAGCCTAGGCATAGTTACCGCAAATCTACCCTGCAGCATTCGGTGAGGAATGCTATCCCTGAATGGCAACCTTTGCCTCGTAAACAGCTTTGTGTTTGCTTTTACACTTAAGAACAACTGGTTCAGGTTTCGCATCTCTGTGGGGCTGCGCAGCCAAAACAGATGTGGAAGGATTACAGAGGTGGAGATCTGAGCTTTGGAAAAGTGAGGATGTGTATGGATTGTGTGGTGTGGTGAGTGTGTGTGTTAAGCTGTGATCCCATGTACACAAATAAACATTTGCTCCATTGCATTCCTAGGAGGTTTTCTTAAAGAAGAAAAAACTTTTGTGGAGAGCCATGCTCTATCAATCCACTTTTAAAAGAAAAAAAAGAAGACAGTGCTGGCCAATCACTTTTGCCTGTTCATTCTATGGGATGCAAGAAAACCCAAAGTCCAGGCTTGAAGACATTTGCCCCTCCAGGAAGCCCAATTGGCTGACGGACCCCAAACCAGGTGGAGATAAGAGCTCAGCCGGGCAAGAGAGGGCGATAAGAATTGGGAAGCGCTACATTTCTTGCTTAGCAAGATATTCCTAAGTGGCTGGCATTGTGACTGTCTTGATCCCTCCAGATACACTCCAGATAACAGATTAACAGAGTTGGAAGGGACCTTGCAGGTCATCTAGTCCAACCCCCTGCCCAAGCAGGAGACCCTGCATCTGCTTCTACCTAGGATTGAACTCACAACCTCCTGATCCCCTCCTCCTTGGCCAATATAGCCAACTGGGGAGCATTGGAACTGTAGTCCCACGCATCCTGGGGTGCCATGCTGAGGAATGTAAACGAGGGGGTCCCAACCCCTTCTGCAAACTACCCCAGGGGGCTCCCAAGTTCCCTCCCTCTCCATAAGGGCGCCCGCGGGCCCGCCGTCGAGAGAAACGAACCGGGGACTGTACCTGGGGAGGCAGAGTGGAGCAAGGCGACGAGGAGCACCAGAAGCGTCCCGACGGTGAGCCAGAAGGTCCGCGGAGCCGAAGCAGCCATGGAGCCGGTGGGCGCAAGGGGCCAAAGGGGCGCCTTGAAAGCTGCCAAAGGGAAGGTAGGGAAGCGGTGCCCGCAGAAGGTGGCTGGGAGCTGACGCCGACGGGCCGGTGCAGAGTCCGCACTCTTCCTCCGCGCTCCCCCCTCTGGTTCCCGCTAGCAGAGATCAGCCTCGCTGATCCGTTGCCGTCTTTGCTCGCCCCTTCTCTTCAGCGCTGTCCCCGCTTCTCTCCGCAGGGCTGCCTCCCCGGCCGCCTGTCTCCTCCTGCTGGCCGGTGGCGCCATTACAGTCTCCGCGAGTCGAAGTAAAGTAAACGAAAGAGGGTTCCGTTGGGGACAGAATCGGCCGGAGATCGATCTTATGATGTGATCACTGGGAATCTCCATCACAAAATCAACCAGAGAGCAGCTGTCCAAAACAATGGCCCTGCTAGGCCGAGGAGGTTTGCTTGCCATGTTGATTGAGACGGCAGGCGAGGAAAGTAATAGGTCTGAAGGCAAAGTTTTTTAAAATGTGAAAGACAAAGAACAACAAGGGATTCTACGTTCCTTTTTCCTGCTCTGTTTTCGGAATTCATTTCATTGCATTTTTATTGCTCCTCTTTTAAAGGACCACGTACAGGCCCCAAACTTTTATCCATACAACAACCTTGCAAAGTAGTATGTTGGACAAGAAGAACCTGCTAAATTTCTAGACCAATCTAAGTTCTGCCTTGTTTTAATCATGATTGTTGACTTGTTTTGTTTTCTTCTTAATGCCCTGTACCCCTGTGATTTTAGTTGTTTAGCAAATTCAAATATGTAGGGCTATAGTAATTTTTATTATCACCCTTTAAGTTATAGTAAAGAAAAAGGTTCTACCTGTTTTCCCCAAAATAAGACCTCCCTGGATAATAATATAATAATATTGCAATACAGCACCAGCCATGAGGTGACCATCCTTGCCATCTCCTACACCTCAAAAATAATAAGAACTCCCCCAAAATAAGACCAAGTACTTATTTCAATGGTCAAAAGAAAATATCCAGGAGTGGGATTTGGGGGGGGGGGGTTCTCTGAACTGTACAGAGTCTTAGCTAGAGGTTCTCCTGAACCCCGCAAACCTCCAGCAGCCCACCCCTGAATATAACGATGCCTTCAAGATAGTCAGAAGAGCAAAGAGGCCATTTGCTTGACAGCTTGGCTTTCACCCTCTAACCCAGCGTTTTTCAATTTGGCATCTTTAAGAGGTGTGGACTTCAATTCACAGAATTCCCCAGCCAGCATGATCATATCAAGGCATTCTAGGAGTTGAAGTCTACACCTCTTAAAGTTGCCAAGTTTGAAAAAACACTTCTCAAGACTATCTTACTATCTCGTAAGTGTGGCAATGGATACTTTCCTATTGTCAGTATTGATGTAAGAATCGACCTCCTGATTCCTTTGTCTCTGTACAAAGAATTAGGAAAAGCCACTATCCACTGAATGAGTGGCAGATCAAGGAAGCAAGTGAAGAATGTGCATAGCGTAAAGAACAAAACTTTTGTCTTTGTGCCAGACATCAGGATGAAAGTACGTAATTCATGTGAAGACATTACTGTGCAAATGTCATCAACCTGGTGTCATTATGGTTTGTGTAGATTATGTTGGCTTCATCTTGTTAGTTTTCTCAATGGGCTACAAAAATCTTAGGGTGGCCTTGAACTTGTCTCTGTATGAAAGGGATTTAAGTGTAGGAAGGGCTCCTGTTGCATCACTCAACTCTTTGGGAGTCAATGAGAAATACAATTTAATAAGGAGTAACAAGCCAAAGTAGGTTTTAAAAAATAAAACAATTCTTCTGACCCAACTCTGGTTTTTTTTGATACATAGCTTGGCTAGAGGAAATAGAAATCACTCAAGGGTTTCCAGTAAGGTCTTTACATTTTGAAATTTCTTTCCTTTCTTCTATCTTTGTTTATTAAATTTATATGCTGCCCATCTCACTTTCAAGTGTCTCTGTGGTTTCCTTCATCAAAATGGAAGAGGGGGAAGAGGAATGCATGCTTTATTTTTTGATTGGGTAGGTTTATGGAATCCGTCTTTTTCTGGGAAACAAAACTTCATTATTACAGTGCTAAGAATTAACTATGGGATACCACATTCCTGTGACCTTCTGCTTAAGGCATGTAATATTCTTGCAGCCCCACAGACCAAATTCTAGTGGAAGTCAACAGAAGAGCTGCTTAAGTTATTCAGGATGATGAGCCGCAATATTTTTTTTTCTCCATCCCAGTTAGCCTCGTGTGCTGCTGTCCCCACAAGAGCTGGACAGAACAGAAAGGAAAATAATAATAAAAAAAGAATTTTCCATGATATTTCTCAAAGGAAACTGTGAATATATGGAGGGAACAAATGGCAGACTGTAGCAGTGGGGGGGGGGGGGGAAGAGCTGCAGGATTCCTTTACACCTGCTTATCTCTACAAGCTTTGCACCTTCAAAGAACATTTAAGTGGGAAATGAAAATGAAAAATGGAATTGTTAGGGGTAAAAAACACCCCCGTTGGAAAATAAAGGCGGAATAGTGCAATATACCAGACAGCAAGAGATATTTATTTTATTTTATTAAATTTATACCCCGCCCTTCTCCTACAAAAGGACCCAGGGCGGCGCATAGGAAGATTAAAAATCAATACATACATAAACACACCATTATTAAAACCTTATTAAACTTAAATTACCCCATGCTAAAAACATTTTAAAATCCTCTAATTAAAATTTATAGCTAATAAAAAGTCCATATCGGGTGGTTATGCTAGGCCAGCTTGTTGGAATAGATGCATTTTAAGACGCCGGCGGAAAAGGCGGCGGTCCGTGGTAGTACGGAGTTCAGGGGGCAGGTCGTTCCAGAGGGTTGGGCCTGCCACAGAGAAGGCCCTTCCCCTGGGTGTCGCCAACCGGCATTGCCCGGCCGACGGCACCCGGAGAAGATTAGATTAGATTAGATTTTATTTTTCTATACCGCGTCCTCTCCCCAGGGGGACTCGGAGCGGTGCACAGGGAAAATTAAAACAACATAAAATATATACATGAATAAATACAATAAAAACAAATTAAATCAACTGTCCCTGCACTAAAATCCCCATTTTAAAATTAACATTCCCTAACCCCTGAGGTAGAGACTAACCTAGGCCGGCCAAGCAGAAAAAGTGAGTTTTTAATTTCTGATGGAAGGAGCGGAGGTCCGTAGTTGTTCTAATGTCGGGGGGAAGGTCGTTCCAGAGGGCTGGGCCCGCCACAGAGAAGGCCCTTCCCCTGGGCGTCGCCCGCTGACAAAGTCTAGTGGACGGCACCCGGAGCAGTCCCTCTCTGTGGGAGCGAATCGGCCGGGAGGATGTATGGGGCAGAATCCGATCCCGCAGATAGCTAGGTCCCGAGCCATGGAGCGCTTTAAAGATGAGAACTAACACCTTGAAGCGCACCCGAAAGATGACAGGTAGCCAGTGCAGCTCACGCAGGAGCGGTGTTACATGGGTATACCTTGCGGTACCCATTATTGCTCGCGCGGCTGCATTCTGGACCAGCTGAAGTCTTCGGGTGCACCTCAAGGGGAGCCCCATGTAGAGAGAGTTACAATAGTCCAGTCGGGATGTCACGAGAGCATGGGTGACTGTGCGAAGGGCGTCCCGATCCAATAGGGGGCGCAACTGGCGAACCAGGCGAACCTGGTAAAACGCCCTCCTGGCCACGGCTGTCACTTGATCTTCCATGGACAGCCGGGCATCCAGGAGGACACCCAAGTTGCGCGCCCCATCCACTGGGGCAAGATGTTTGCCCCCAATGGCCAGCGATGGAGTCAACTGGTTGAATCGGGCAGCCGGAAACCACAGCCACTCGGTCTTGGTCGGGTTGAGCTTGAGTCCGTTTCTTCCCATCCAGATCCGTACAGCTTCCAGGCACTGGCACATCACCGCTACGGCATCGCTGGGGTGGTTTGGGGTAGATATATACAGCTGAGTATCATCAGCGTAGAGATGGTACTCTACCCCAAAACCACGGATGATCTCACCCAGCGGCTTCATATATGTGTTAAACAGGAGAGGCGAGAGGACCGACCCCTGAGGCACCCCACATGTGAGGGGTCTCGGGGTCGACCTCTGCTCTCCTGTCAACACAAATTGCGATCGGCCAGAGAGGTAGGAGGAGAACCACCGTAAAACGGTGCCTCCCACCCCCAACCCCCCCAGCCGATGCAATAGGATACCATGGTCAATGGTATCGAAAGCCGCCGAGAGGTCTAATAGGACCAGGATGGAGGAACAACCCCCATCTCTGGCCCTCCAGAGATCATCGACCAACGCGACCAATGCCGTCTCGGTGCTATGCCCGGGCCGAAAGCCGGACTGGCGCGGGTCTAGATAATCAACTTCCTCCAGGTGACGGGGAAACTGTTGTGCCACCACACTCTCAACAACCTTCGCCAAGAAGGGAAGGTTGGAGACTGGACGATAGTTGGTTAAAAGAGCTGGATCCAAAGAGGGCTTCTTAAGGAGGGGCCTCACCATAGCCTCTTTTAGGGAAGCAGGCAAGGAACCCTCACTTAAGGATGCGTTGACAACCTCTTGGAGCCAGCCTCGTGTCACCTCCCAGGATGCCAGTACAAGCCAGGAGGGACACGGGTCCAATAAACATGTGGTGGCTCGCAGTCGCCCACGTAACCTGTCCATATCCTCGGAAGTAACGGAGTCAAACTCCTCCCAAACAAGATCTGTCTCGTGGCATCCCACTGGGCCATCAATGGGGGCTAACTCGTTCTGTATCTGAGCGATTTTCTCCTGCAGAAAAGTCACAAATTCCTCTGCTCTACCCTGTAGCGGGGCTTCCCGGACCCTCTGTTGGAGGAGGGAGCGGGTCACCCTAAACAGGGCGGCAGGGCGGTTTTCTGCGGATGCTATGAGGGTGGCACAATGATGGCATTTGGCCACTCTCAGCGCCACAATGTAAGTCTGTAAATGGGCTCTTACCTGTGTCCGGTCGGATTCAGAACGGGAAGACCTCCATCTTCTCTCTAGGCATCTCTTGTGGCGTTTCATCACCCTTAGCTCCTCGGTGAACCAAGGAGCCAGGGTGGCTCGCCGCCACAAGAGAGGCCGCAAGGGCGCGACCCGATCCAAGGCTCCCGTGGTCGCAGTATTCCATGCGGCCACGAGGTCCTCCATCGGGGCGCGGGTCAGGGGTACAGGAAGTGGCCCAAGCGCCGTCTGGAACCCATCAGGGTCCATCAGGCGCCTGGGGCGGAACCAAATTGGTGACTCAGGTTCCGCCTCCCCGCGGTGAGGGGCAGCGGTTGGAAAGTCGAGCCGGAGAAGTGAGTGGTCTGTCCATGACAAGGGCGTCATGACTATATCCCCTATACCCAGATCACTCTTCCAGGCCCTCTCTATGGGAGCGGATCGGTCGGAGGGATGTATGGGGCAGGAGACGGTCTCGCATGTAGCTAGGCCCCGAGCCATAGAGCACTTTAAAGATGGTATTTAACACCTTGAAGTGCACCCGAAAGGCTACAGGTAGCCAGTGCAGCTCGCGCAGGAGAGGTGTTATGTGGGACTGCCTTGCGGCTCCCATGACCACCCGCGCGGCTGCGTTCTGGAATAACTGTAACCTTCGAGTACACCACAAGGGGAGCCCCATGTAGAGAGCGTGGCAATAATCCAGCCTAGACATCACGAGTGCTTGAGTGACTGTGCGAAGGGTGACCCGGTCCAGTAAGGGGCGCAATTGGCGTACCAAGCGTACCTGGTAAAACGCCCCCCTGGCCACGGCTGTCACATGCTCCTCCATATGTTGCTTTAAGCACACAATAACTATCGAACACTGATAGTAGAAAAAATAAATAGTCTTTACTTTTGTAGTAACTAAAATACTTCTTCCAAACAGTGATACTAATTCTTCCAACAATAAACAGTCCTTCACCAAAACACAGTTATCCTACAGTAATGCAAACAATGACACTTCTTCAGTCTTCAGCTCCTCCTCAGTGGCAATTAGGAAGCAAAGGAAAGCAAAAAGGAATGAACTGTGTTGCCAGCTGCCTTTTTAATGATTGAGTTGGGAAGCACAGCCAATCAGATTCCACATAGTCCTTAAAGTTACATATACTCTTTAAGAATCCTGGCTTATGCATATTGTCAACCCAACATTAGGATAATTATCCTAACAGAAATTCCTCACAAAATGGAAACAGTAAATTAAATGGGGTGCAATGTTTCCATAAGCCCAAACTTGTATCCATGGCCATGTGTAATCTCTTTTGTTCTGTTACACTAACTTTTGCCAAAAGAGTGGGGTGGTGGTGGTGATGGAGGTTACAACATCAAATCATATGCATAATTTAAATGTTTCACCTAAAACTGGCATCACCTCCAAGAAGGATTCTCATTTTGGCACTATATTTTTTTGGCTCCACTAGCTCTCTCTTTATTTGTTCTGTACATGACTATACTTATCTTTACAATATAAGTAGTATAGCATCACAGTTCTGCTAACATGGCTGCTCATATAATCTTTTTAGAGTTTGTGTTCCACTTTTTTCCCCCCAACAGAAATTCAAGTGTGCTTTTAGGCAGTAACATTTGGCTGGTGCCCTGATCTTTGCATTACATCTGCTTCCTTCTGGGTGTTATTCTGGCCATGGTCCCAAGAAGAATTTGTCTTTGCTTACTGGTTTTCTTCTCTCTTTTCGTATCTAATCATGAAGGCACTGTTTCTTGTAAAATATTTTGTTCTGCATCACTACCTACTCTTGATCAAATTGTCTTGGTTCTGGTCAAAGCATGGACAGGTTGTTGGACAGGGAATGCCAAGCTTAGTTAAAAGTCCACAATGGATCATAGCTGCTAAGTGCATGGAGAAGCTTACTCCAAAGGTAGGCAAAAGTGTATTTAAGGAGGTTGGACAAAGGTAAAATTCTGGATGAGAAGAGAGGCAGAGTTGGGTGGTTGAGTTAAACATGCCATCAGTTTAGAGTCCTGGTATTGCCATAAGAGATCAAAGTCCATCCCCCACCCTTGGAATTTCATTGACTCTTATCTAGCATCAAAGAAGTGCTGACCAACTGTTGACCAGATTCTTGTGTAGAAGCTTGAATAAATCTTCTATGCTGCAACTTTATGAATAACCCTGACCCTTTGTGCCTAACAAAGTCCCACCAATGGGGAATCATTACCCCCCCCCAAGCTCCCATTTTATGATTGCAGATTTCTTGTGTGCCACAGTTAAACTAGATTTTAAAAAACAAAACAAAGGCAATGTAAGGATGCAATGATATCATTCCTGGGTCAGTGGAAAATGAATGGAATGGAATGGAATGGAATGGAATGGAATAGAATAGAATAGAATAGAATAGAATAGAATAGAATAGAATAGAATAGAATAGAATAGAATAGAATTGGAAGGGACCTTGGAGGTCTTCTAGTCCAATACCCTGCTTAGGCAGGAAACCCTACACCACTTCAGACAAATGGTTATCCAACATCTTCTTAAAAACTTCCGGTGTTGGAGCATTCACAACTGTTCCAATGATTCATTGTTCTAACTGTCAGGAAATTTCTCCTCAGTTCTAAGTTGCTTCTCTCCTTGATTCTCTCACTCAGATGCGATTCAGGGAGCATTGCAGATATATAGTGACAGTAGTTCAATATATTGACAAAACAGTTTAAATAATCCAGCATTGGAAAGTAGTGGTTTGTCTGGTATTATATGAATTCTACCACAGAATATTCTTGGAAGATCAAGAGGCCAAAGACATGGTTCATATTTGCAGCAATTGCCAACCAAACACAAAAAACAGCAACACAATGCTGTTTGATGCCAAGTCTCCCATAAATTACATTTCTGGGTGAATGATAAAATAAAAAACCAGTTGTTTCCTGAAAGTTCTGTGGAAAACAACTATGTGCAAATCTGCTCTTCAGTGTCAAAAGAGTGGTTCTTCAACAAATTGCCATTAAAAAAATAAGTAAGAGTGCCACTAAACGTCTTCAAAACATTCTTACCTACTGAGATAGCAGATGTTTTTTTTAAAAAAAATGATTGGCAGATTTTTTTAAAGAAATCTGTCAAAAGAGCAATACATCTAGCAAGTTACAATGCCCAGCTTTAAAGTTCAGAATAACTAAGTGTCTTGTAGCTCATACAATTCTACTGATGTCCACAAAGCAAATTGATGAATGGATTGCATGCATACTAAACTTTTCTTGATGGAGCTGACCAAGGAATTATATTCATTAGAGAATAATCAGGAAAATACCAGTCTTTTGCCAATGCCTCAGTGTTAACAAGAAATCTACTACTATTGTGACCTGAATTTAAAAATGCTCATTCCCCCCCCCCCCCCCCAGATTGTTTTCACAAAGCACATAAATCCACGTTTCACTCTTAACAATGTTGGCAGACAATAAAAGGAGATCATTGAACCTTGCAATAAGACTGATGGGAAAAATAGAAAGAACACATACATAAATACCTATGGAAACGGCTGGCAGATGCCACAGGGATAAGGAAAGAACAGATGAAACACACAGTTCATGTGCCTTTGGTATAATAAGGTTGGTGTGCACATGCTTCAAATAGATAAATCTGTTTCATTTATTTAATAAGTAAATAAATCTGTTTGATTTCCATAACTTTTTCCCCATCTCTGTAATTTTAGCTGTAGTTCTATTTCTGCCATTTTTTAAAAATAGCTTGGGATTTGTTTATGAAAATTTACATGAAAAATTATATGTATTTTAATTATGTGGTGATTCATGTCCTTTCCCTGTTTTCCTTAGTATTTTGTAATCTCCCTAATAATATGGACTTTTTCCTGCACTTTTTAATATGCCAAAATCAGAGAAAAGTGAAAAACATAGGAAAACTGCATTCCAGCTCCCGAATCCAGCCAATTCATATGAAAATATTAACAACACGAATGCTTAGCCCATTCTTAGCATCAATCATAACACTTACTATCTTCCTTGAACAAATAATATAATGATGGGCAGATGTGAGAGCTGGAACTAGCAGGATCAGAAAGCTAGGGACAAAACGCTAACGATTTCCCAATATTAACTATTTCCTCTACAGAAAAGTGACCAGTTCTCCCTTTGCTAGAATGACTAGGCAGGAGAAAAAGATGTAAAATGTCAAGTTTGGAACTGCTTGGTGAGCATCCCCATATAAAACTCATTGTAATATTTTATTTTATTTTATTCGAATTTATACCCCGCACCTTCTCCAAAAAGGACCCAGGGCGACGATTTAAATGGAGGTTGAAAAACTGATGCCAGCAAAGCAAGAAATAAGAGCTAAGACCGTCATCAAAACTCAATGCTCTTGCCATCAACTTCCAAAAATGAGAAACGAGCAAAAAAGTCTGTAACAAAGAGACACCAGAAAGAAAATACAGCTTTAATCATGGAGCTGATATAGAAGTATGGTGAAAATGGTGGAAAAAGTCATAAAAAACAAAACACACAGGTACAGTATATGTGGTACCTTACTCAATAGTAGTAACTATGGGAGGGATCTTAGAGTCCTAGTGGACAACTATTTAAATATGAGTCAGCAGTGTGCAGCAGCTGCCAAAAACGCCAACACAGTTCTAGGCTGCATAAACACAGGGATAGAATCAAAATCATGTGAAGTGTTAATGCCACTTTATAATGTCTTGGTAAGGCCACACTTGGAATACTGCATTCAGGGTCGACAGAAAGTTCTTCAGCTGGACAGACGTGGGGGGTGTGGGCTCATAAGAACCTCACATGAACCCTATCTGACAAACCATCTCCGGGGGTTCTTTTTTGAACCAGAAACCCCCCTGGAGAGGGGGGTAAAGAGGGTAGCATTTCATCAGACACAGAGGGAAGCAACAGGTCCCTCGCAGGTTGGAGATTTGCCTTATGAATCAGAGTCAGAGAGGCAGTCTGCAATATGGCTGACAAGATGCTGACTTCTTGTCAAAGCAAAGGAACAGGAGGTGGGGAAGCGATGAAAGGGTGGTAAGAAAGTTTACCTAACCCACAGCCATAAATCAAACCTGGAAAAGGCAAAGAAATCTTGAGATAAATATTGATGGTCAGATTGGGATTTTTTCAAAAAGAAAGAAAGAAAAAAAGAAAGAAAGAAAGAAAGAAAAGAAAGAAAGAAAAGAAAAGAAAGAAAGGGAAAATGGAGGGTTGAAACACCAGCCCTCCCAAAATGTTATTTATTTGAAACAATTTTGAACAGATAGGAGAAAGCAGAGAAATGACAAACCCACTTAAATATAAACTCTAAACTTGGTTTTGGATTTGAAATAGAAACCAAACATTCTGAAGGGTTTATTCTGTTTGAATTTTTTCCAACTAATATATCTTAACACACACATACAAAAAGCACTTCTTCTTACTGATAACTGATAGCCTAACTTTGACTGTGCGGGAAGTTTTAATTAACCAACTGTCATAAATCAGAATTTGGAAAAGTAGGAGGCAAAGAGAAATACCCAAATCTGGCTGATTGCAAGTTTGTTCCAAGTGATATATTGTGAGCAGCTACAAGAGACCGGACCTGGCAAGGGAAAGAATAATAACAAAATCAAGAACTGGGAAATACGAAGGTTTGTTGTTGTTGTTGTTGTTGTTGTTGTTGTTGTTCTTCTTCTTCTTCTTCTTCTTCTTCTTCTTCTTCTTCTTCTTCTTCTTCTTCTTCTTCTTCTTCTTCTTCTTCTTCTTCTTCTTCTTCTTCTTGCTTGGCAAAAGATTCTCTTCTCTTCCGGTTTGAATTAAATTTAAGGTAGAACAGAATCTCAAAATAAGACTTGTATAACTAACTGCAATTTTGGAACTGGACATTAAAGAAGAACAAAAGACTAAGATGGCTCCCATCGTTCTTCCCACAGCAACTGAAGTAGATAAATTTAAGGTGGAACAGAACTCTGAAATAAGGAATACTGCATTCAGTTTTGGTCACCACAATGTAAAAAAGATGTTGAGACTCTAGAAAGGGTGTAGAGAAGAGCAATGAAGATGATTACATATGAAGAATGGTTGCAGGAACTGGGTGTGTCTAGTTTAATGAAAAGGACGACTAGGGAAGACATGATAGTCATGTTCCAATATCTCAGAGATGTCACATAGAGGAGTGAGTCAAACTATTGTCCAAAGCACCTGAGGGTAGAACAAGAAGCAATGGGTGTAAACCAATCAAGGAATGAAGCAACTTACAACTAAGAAGAAATTTTCTGACGGTTAGAACAATTAATCAGTGGAACAACTTGCCTCCAGATGTTGTGAATGCTCCAACACTGGAAGTTTTTAAGAAGATGCTGGATAGCCATTTGTCTGAAGTGGTGTAGAGTTTCCTGCCTAAGCAGGGGATTGGACTAGAAGACGTCCAAGATCCCTTCCAACTCAGTTATTCTGTTCTGTTCTGTTCTATTCTGCTCTGTTCTATTTATGTTTAGATTTGTTGATTTTGTGTTTCTCAAACTTGGCAACTTTAAGGTATTTGGACTTCAACTCCCAGAATTCCACAGCCGGAAGTCACTGACTTGTCTAGCATTCATTATTGAATCTTGTCCTGCAAAGTTTACATTCCTAAAAGGAAGATTGAGTGCCATACTCAGGATAAGGCTTTGTTGAGATAAGCAATAAGACCACAACCCCTCTATGGCCACTCAGTCTCCATTCAGAAATAATTGGTGGCGCAGAAGCTATTAACAAGAAAACTGACAATGTCCCAAATGTGCTTTTTCAAGAGGCAACTGGACTTTCTGGGGTTTTTTTTTGAAGACATTTCACTTCTCATCCAAGAAGCTTCTTCAGCTCTGGCTGGATGGTGTGGAATGTCAGAGCCATCCTGTCAGAGCTGAAGACGCTTCTTGGATAAGAAGCAAAAGGCTTTTAAAGAAAAAAACGGAAAGTCCAGTTGCCTCTTCAAAAAGCACCTTTGGGACAACCATGACATGGATGACTGAGAATCTCCATAGACAAAACTGGCAATGGTGAAGCTAGAAACAGTTTTGTTGTTTACTAGAATATATTACTATATTTTTTATTGTCTTGATGTTTTGTGAGATGCCCAGAATCATGTGAAGTAAAGCAGCATCAACTTGAATTAATTAATTAATTAAGTAACATCTTAATAGAATTCACACGTAATGTAACCCCTCTTATCCAGCGTATGAGGATATAACAACTCTGAAAACTCACCTGTTTCATCTGGAAAGAAGTAGAGTTGGCCAATATCAGCACACACCTCAAGAGATAGGTAGAGTAGATATTAAAGATTTGTACTTAGTGCCCTATAAGCTTTTCCCAATATTTTTCTTTTTTTCCCCTGTTTCAACGTTCCTGTTCACTACCTTTCCAACCTATTCTCAGATATGACTTTGAATGTATTTAGATCTTAAAGAAAACAAGCAAGAACAACCTTACATCTTTGTCACTAGGGGACACTCCAACCCACAAAAATTAATAGGGCAATGAATGAAAAAGTACAGAAGGAGGAACAGTGCTGACACTGGCCTAAAAAAGACATGGATGCCTTTTATCAGACCATAAAGATTTGGGGAAACGTTCTTTGGCCCCTGAAGTATCACAAGATGTTTCTTCAAATGGATACAAGGTTGGTGGGTACCCAGTTAAACTAACTGGAAGTCAGTTCTGTTTATAACAGTATATAAATATAATAAACAATTCAACTGAAATTATATCAATTAATGTAAAGCACATATGAAGCCAAATAATTTTTTTTTTTAAAAACCTTTATTTATTCTTATTTTTTGCATAAAATTTGGCATGACACTTATTAAAAGAAGGAGAAACCAATCTATCTTAAGGATTTCCTGAAATGTGACAAGAATTCCTGCTGATTGCCCTTCTCTGCACTCTTTCCAGAGTCTCCACGTCTTTTCTACATCGTGGCGACCAAAACTGTATGCAGTATTCCAAGTGTGGCCTTACCAAGGCACCATACAGTGGCATTAACACTTCATGTGATCTAGATTCTATCCCTCTGTTTATGCAGAATAGAACTGTGTTGGCTTTTTTGGCAGCTGCTGCACACTGCTGGCTCATTTTTAAATGGTTGTCCACTAGGATTCCAAGATCCCTCTCACAGTTGTTACTATTGAGCAAGGTACCATCTATACTGTACTTGTGCATTTGGTTTTTCTTGCCTATATGTAGGACCTTACTTTTTTCACAATTGAATTTCATTTTATTAGATAGTGCCCAATGTTCAAGTTTGTCTAGATCCTTCTGTATCCTAAGCCTATCTTCTGGAGTGTTGGCTATTCCTGCCAGCTTGGTGTCATCTGCAAATTTGATGAGTTCCCCATTTATCCCCTCATCCAAATCGTTGATGAAGATGTTAAAGAGTACTGGGCCTAAAACAGAGCCTTGGGGGACTCCACTGCATACTTCCTTCCATGTAGATGCAGTTCCATTGAGGACTACACGTTGAGTGCGGTTGGTCAGCCAGTTGCGAATCCATTTGGTGGTGGTGCTGTCTAACCCACAATTTTCTACTTTATCTAATAGTAGGTTATGGTCTACTTTATCAAATGCCTTACTGAAGTCCAGGTAAATTACATCAACAGCATTCCTCTGGTCCACTGATTTTGTCACTTTGTCAAAGAATGCAATTAGATTCGTCTGGCATGATCTGTTTTTGACAAACCCATATTGGCTTTTGGCTATTACTTTGTTTGCTTCTAGGTGTTCACTTATTTGTTGTTTAATTATCTTTTCCAGAATCTTTCCTGGTATTGAGGTTAGGCTGATGGGTCTATAGTTTCCTGGATCTGTTTTTTTTCCTTTTTTGAAGATGGGAACCACATCAGCTCTTTTCCAGTCTTCTGGCAGTTCCCCGGTGCTCCAGGATCTCTGAAAGATATAGTTCAGTGGTTCTGAGATCTCGTCTGCCAGTTCCTTCGGAACCCTGGGGTGTTATCCATCCGGTCCTGGTGATTTGAACTCGTCCAGGGCAGACAGGTGCTCACTTACCATTTTCTTCCCTATTTCAACTTGTGTTCCTAATCTGATTTTTGTGGTGCTGTTTTTGATTGGTTGGACTGTTTTATCCCTTTGTGTAAAGACAGATGCAAAAAAAGAGTTAAATAGTTCTGCTTTCTCCCTGTTGCTTATCATCTTCTTGCCATTTTCTCCCAGCAGTGGAGCAATTGTTTCCTTTTGTTTCCAAGTTAAGTCCAGAACTCTTAATTGCACAAAAATACAAGCCAGCAATCAAAAGTTTATCCCCCCAAAAAATCCACTGCCAATAAAAAAGAGAGAGAACTATTTACTTACTTTATTATTATCATAGTGAACTTATATTTAGCAACATTTCATTCTTTATTTTGTTTTCTTGCATATTGCTTTTGTAATTCCATTAACAAAATTTACATTACATTCAGGAGTTTCAATAATGGGAAGTGAGAGGGACAAAAGGCAGAGCAGGACAAGATCCAGATGGAGAAACTTCTCCTGTGGCAGCTTTATTTATTTGAATGGTTTATTGATTGACTGAGTGAATGCATTTATATTATATCGTGTTTCAATCCAAGTCAAGTCTCAGCAGTTTATAGAATATCAACAGCTTTAAACATCAGTGATGATGGTGATGTGCCTTCAACTCAGAGTATGTTCTTAGTAACCATACAGATAGATTTTTCTCCATGACAAACTGTCTCCAGTTGGATCCTTCTTCTAATGGTGTCCCCATTGAATTTGTAAGGGAGTCCATGCACCTTGCTGCTGGTTCACCTTGTCCTCTCCTTCCTTCTGTCTTTTCCAGTGTTAGAGTCTTTTCCCTAATAAGGTGAAGGTTCCCCTGCACAAGCGTGGTCATCTCCATTTCAAAGCCAAAGAGCCAGTGCTGTCCAAAGACATCTCTGTGGTCATGTGGCCGGCATGACTCAATGCCAAAGGTGCACAGAATGCTGTTACATTCCCATCAAAGTGGTCCCTATTTTTCTACGTACATTTTTTACGTGATTTTGAACTGCTAGGTAGGCAGAAGCTGGGACAAGTAACAGGAGCTCATCCCATTATGCGGTGCTAGGGATTCGAACCGCTGAACTGCCGACCTTCTGATCAATAAGCTCAGTGTCTTAGTCTTTGTTCTCACAACCTCATCCTGACAAAGATAACTATTTCTTTAACTTTAAAATGAATATCAATCTGGTAGATTGAAAGCTTTGTGTTCAGCAATACATTTTTAAAAACTTAAAACTAAAACAACTACAGGGAAATATATTTTCACTCTTCTATAAGAATATAGCAACATCCAATTACCAATAGTAATAATATTAACAGGTAATAATAACAGGTAAATGGAAAAGAGGAAAAGCGTACATAGAAACTATGAAATTCCAACATTCTGCAACCTTCAAACTGGGCAACCAAATGGAAAGTTCAAAGCACTGAGCTAGAGCCTAATTTTATTTCTTGAAGTACAGATTTCATGTTCTGGCATTGCTTATGACTTCGATGAATGCAAACCAAACTTTTCCTTTGTTTTTGACTTGCATCATGCAATTGGCAATATCTTTTAATTTATTTGGACCGCCTGATCCAAATCGATGGGTCAGTAGCTTTTAATGTTTTTTTTTCATTCCTGTTAAGCCCTTGAATTGATATACAGTTCCTAAACTGGTCAAGTATCCAAGATGAACAGCTTGGATTAGTTCAAGGTCACAGAACTGTTCAGGGAAAATTCCATCAGTTTTTTTTTCCTATTGGCTGATGCTGTTACATTGAAAGGAAAACCTAACAGCCAAGTCTCAGTTCTGGAGCTGAATCAGCAGAATAATCCAGATAGAAAGGAAACAATGGAAGGCTCAAATGATGTTTAGACCAGACTTTGTGTCTTCGTTAAGTTTGACAGCATATACTGTAAACTATTGAAATGAACGATTCTTCTTGCTGTATAAAGAAAATACTCCAAATAAATGTATCCATCAATCATCTACGATAAGGTGAGAAAGGGAAATTGCAAAAATAAAAGGAGAACACTGTGGAATTGGCAAAAGGAAGTAGATTCATTGCCTAAGTATTGTCAACCAGGAAATTTCTGATTATTCATGGGTTTTGCTTTCACTGAAAAACTATGGTTGTTAAGGTTATGCAAAGAATCCAGAGGAGCCTGGCAAAACATCCCTTCTCAAAATATTGAAACAGCCATGAAATCTTGAAGGCTTCTTTTAATTAAAAAATTGGAAAGTTGGCATGTTGCAAAGCAATGTTCCAGCCTCAAATAGTAGTAGTAAAGTCTCCTCCAAGATGAGCTCAGCTCTGTGTGACTTTTTGGACATGGTCCTGTAGTTTTTATGACAACAATATGTGAGTGATTTTGCCACGATCTTCATCCAGAATATTTTCAAGTTCTCACTCTAACCTCAAGTGTTTCCTGATGGTCTTCCATCCAAAATATTAACCAGTTTGGACCTATCTTAGCTTTTTGAGATAAATCAAGTGGAAACCCTTGGAGGATATCAACACCCAGGAGAACTGACAATAAATACAGATGATGTGGGGCAGTTTCAGTAGTGGATTTCAAAAATTTTTAGAACCTCTTCTGTAAGTGTGGACTGCTTTGTGGGAGTGGCTTGCCAGTCATGTGACCGAGTGGGAATGGCTTGCCAGTCATGTGACTGGGTGGACGTGGCCAACGTAAAATGTGGTGAAACTCACTTAACAACGCTCTTGCTTAGCAACCAAAATGTTGGCTCAGAAACTCTGGCATTTGAAGTACACACGTCTTAAAGCTATCAAGTTACAAGACCCTTGCATCTCTAACCCTTTAGAAAAAAACCCCCAGGGGTGTTCAAACTTGACAGCTTTAAGACTTGTGGACTTCAACTCCCAGAATTCCTCCTCTCGCTCTTCATCTTGATGATGTGGGGGCGGGTGGGGGGAGGGAGCCGGAACCGGTTCTAAACGACACTGTAGATTTGTGGAACCTCTTCTATAGAAGAGGTTAGAACTGGCAGGAACCCACCTCTGGGCAGCTTAGGGCTGTGCTGGAAAGCTTCCACAACAATGACAGGAACAAGTTGAAGAAACCGAGGCTATGTTGGAAGGAAAGATGGGAGTAGCAGCCACACGTTATCTTCTAGTAAATAGCGACTTGTTTTGCTCACCAGGGTAGCCATTTTATAAGTATGCCCATAACATGCACTTAGAGTTTCAAATATGCCAACTATTATAAAATGATTAAAATTTGTGTGAGATGAACTTGATCATTGCAATTCCCTGTTTCAGATCAGCTCTGATCGACTGCTGGCTCCCTGCTTGGATGTTCTGGAATACTTAGTAAGACACAAAAGGGAAACCATTAATTCATATCAAATCATCCAAGTGCAGCCAAAATACCTGGATGGGTTCAATAATAATGATACACCAAAAATAAAAATAAATGTATAATTATTTTAATTGCTTTTTAAAAGAAAAACCATGTTTTTCAAAACCCTCATCTGATGCTTTTCTATCCACTCTGTAATTTCCTAGTCCATCTGTTAAGAAAAATAGGGGTCACTCTGTAGCAACTAGAGTGAGGCAACAGGGAAAAATAAATGAGTTCAATTGATGGCAATATTAGATTAATGGATTTTCTCTCCTTCTACTCTGCAAGGTTATAGTTTGTGCCATTACACAGGTTCCCTTTCCTCAGGGGGTTTGCTAAAAGCTGGCTCAGCTAGTGAAATAGCTAACACCTGTTTGGGACTTATTGTTCTATCTGTTTTGGGGAGAGGGGTTATATAATTGTATGCTTGTAACACTAAAACAGTGACACTGTGGCTCAGTGGCTAAGACGCTGAGCTTGGTGATCAGAAAGGCCGGCAGTTCGGCGGTTCAAATCCCCAGCGCCACGGCCAGCAGTTCGGCGGTTCAAATCCCCAGCGCCACGTAACGAGTGAGCTCCCATTAATTGTCATAGCTTCTGCCAGTTCAAAAGCACTTAAAAATGCAAGTTGAAAAATAGGGACCACTTGGGTGGAAAGGTATCAGCATTCCGTATGCATTTGGCATTTAGTCATGCCAACCACATGACCACGGAGATGTCTTCGGATAGCGCTGGCTCTTTGGCTTTGAAATGGAGATGAGCACTGCCCCCTAGAGTCGGGAACAACTAGCACATATGTGCAAGAGGAACCTTTACCTTTAACACTTAAACCATAAAGACAGTTAGGCACTGATGGGAATTATACTTTTCTTCTTTTCAATATTTTAATCTTTTAAAATAATAAAGTGTTAATAATTTTAATCATATTATACAAATATTACTTAACTGAAATGAAACAATTGTGATTAGAATAAAAACATGAGAACAAAAATAGATCTGAAATATGAAATCGGATGTCATATTCTCCTTCTGAATTGAACTAACTCCAAATTGATTGTAAAGTCACCCAGAGATGTACAGATACATGTTTTAAATAAAACTAACCAACTAGGCCATTGACTTACTATATAAAGAGAAGTTCCATCATTTAATTGTCTTCTGTGCAAGGCTTTCATGCAGGGACTTCTGTGGGATTTACACATCTGGACTCCCAGATTCTATTTATCTCTCCAAGATCCTCAGGAGAAATTCCTGAGTCTGAGAGAAACCATTTTATGAAGCAACTAGCCTCCAGCCTATTTGTTTCTATTGCATCTTTGTTTATATTGTTCCACAACTTTCCTCATAAATTTGGGGATTATGAAGTATCTTTAGGATTTTTTATTTATTTATTTATTTATTTATTTATTTATTGGATTTATATAACCGCACCCTCTCCCCAAAGGGACCAGGGGCGGTGCACAGGAAATTAAAACCACATAGTATCACAAATATAAATAATTAAAACCAAATTAAATAAATTATCCCTGTGCTAAAAGTTTAAAAGTATTAAAACATTAACCCCATCTAAAACCCAATTAAAACAATTTGAGTTACAGCCTGTAGGCTAGGTAAATGGCTTAGGCCAAACCGGCCTGATGAAACAAGAGAGTCTTTAATTTCTGGCGAAAGGCGCGGAGGTCCGTAGTTGTTCTAAGGGTAGGTCGTTCCAGAGGGTTGGGCCCACCACAGAGAAGGCCCTTCCCCTGGGCGTTGCCCGCTGGCATTGCCTGGTGGATGGCACCCGGAGAAGTCCCTGGCGAAAGGCGCGGAGGTCCGTAGTTGTTCGGGGGTAGGTCGTTCCAGAGGGTTGGGCCCACCACAGAGAAGGCCCTTCCCCTGGACGTTGCCCGCTGGCATTGCCTGGTGGATGGCACCCGGAGAAGTCCCTCTCTGTGGGAGCGAATCAGCCGAAGGGATGTATGGGGTAGGATGCGGTCTCGCAGATAACTAGGTCCCGTGCCATGGAGCGCTTTAAAGATGGTAATCAACACTTTGAAGCGCACCCGAAAGACCACAGGCAGCCAGTGCAGTTCGTGCAGGAGCGGTGTTACATGGGAATACCTGGATGTTCCCAAGATCGCCCGCGCGGCCGCATCCTGGACTAGCTGTAGTCTTCGAGTGCACCCCAAGGGGAGCCCCATGTAGAGAGCATTGCAGTAGTCTAGCCGGGATGTCACAAGCGCATGAGTGACTGTGCAAAGGGCGTCCCGGTCCAATAGGGGACACAACTGCCGCACCAGGCGTACCTGGTGGAACGCCCCCCTGGCCACGGCCATCACATGATCTTGCATAGAGAGCCGGGTATCCAGGAGGACGCCTAAGTTGCGTGCCCAATCCACGGGGGCTAGATGTTTGCCCCCTATGGCCAGTGATGGAATCAACTGGTTGTACCGGGACGCCGGAAACCACAGCCACTCAGTCTTGGATGGGTTGAGTTTGAGTCTGTTACTTCCCATCCAGATCCGTACAGCTTCCACACATCGGGACATCACTTCAACGGCATCATTGTGGTGGTTTGGGGTAGAAAAGTACAGCTGCGTATCGTCAGCGTAGATATGATACTCTACCCCAAAACCACGGATGATCTCACCCAGCGGCTTCATATATGTGTTGAACAGGAGCAGCGAGAGGACCAACCCCTGAGGCACCCCACAAGTGAGGGGTCTCGAGGTCGACCTCTGCCCCCCTGCCAACACAAATTGCGATCGGCTGGAGAGGTAGGAGGAGAACCACCGTAAAACGGTGCCCCTCACCCCCAATCCCTCCAGCCGATGCAATAGGTGGTATCAAAAGCCACCGAGAGATCTAACAGGACCAGGATGGAGGAACAACCCCCATCTCTGGCCTTCCAGAGGATCAGGTACCCAACCTGCAATTTCCAAAGAATAAATCTGTACTGAGTCCTGAATAGGATCTCTAACCTCAGGTGAGAACCTCTCATCTAGCTTTTCTTCCCCCAAAGAGGCTCAGACAAGATTACCTTTGTGCAAGTCCATTTAATTATTTTATTTATTTATTTTGATTTTTATACTGTACCTATCTCCCCGAAGGGACTCAGGGCGGTGCACAGGAAGTTAAAAGTAAAAGTACAGACATATAAATAAGTAAAATCTAATTAAATTGAAAGTGACCTGTGCTAAAAAATACCCTAAAGAATTACCAGCGAATTAAAATCAATTTAAAACAATTTAAAACTCAGTCCATAGGGGTGGCCTCGGGGACTAGAATTTGATTCCTAGTAGAGGGTTTCCATAGAATAGCATCTGGTTATGTACAATATATCTGAGGAGTCCCAAATAGGATGAAACCAGCCACACGCTGCCTCCTGGTGATCAGTAATGCAACAAAATTCCCTCCAAGGGGGAGGATTATAAGTCATATAAAACTTTGTACATGGGGACATTACATAATGTAACATCTATACATACCATTCCTTGTCTCCTCTCACTTTTAGACAGGTCTCCTTTCAATTGCTCTCTCTCTCTCCACTTACATCTCTCCCTCTTTTTTATGACACTTACATTTGCCAGCCTTTCTGCTCTGTTGAGGCAGCTGTGCTGGCTTTTTTTTTTTTTTTTGGTCTACAGTTTGGTACAGAGCAAAGCTGCAATCGCATTTAGCAGAAGGCCTTTAGGAAACAAAGCAGGAGGGTGGGAGAAGATCAGACTTTTGCTTACTTCTTTTTAAAAGATATTGTGATACTAACTTGATATTTTCTGTGCCTTTCTTAGTGTTCTAATTCCAGCAGTTGCTGAGTTAATGAAGCCAAACCTGGGTAACAATAAGTAAGTAATAAGTATAATCTTTTTGTCATTGTACTTGTTTACAACAAAATTGGTTGTGTTTTTGCTTTAGATATGTAAAGGTAAAGGTTTCCCCGCACATGAGTAATAATGGTTTCTGGCTCTAGGTGGCGGTGCTATTCTCCATTTCTAAGCCGAAGAGCCAGTGCTGCCTGAAGACGTTTCCATGGTCATGTGGCTGGCATGACTAAACGCCAAGGGTGTATGGAGCGCTCATACCTTTCCACCACACCTTCCCACCAAAGTGGTCCCTATTTTTCTACTTGCATTTTTAATGTGCTTTCGAACTGCTAGGTTAGCAGAAGCTGGGCCACGTAACGGGAGCTCACTCCATTACATAGCGCTGGGATTCGAACTGCTAAACTGCCGACCTTCTGATCGACAAGCTCAACATCTAAGCCACTGAGCTACGGCATCCCAAATATATTACTGGCCCCCAAAGGCTATGACAAGGAAGGGAGGGAGGATATAGAAGTCAGTGAGGCCCAGATTAATTCTATTACGTTTCCATTTGTATCAGAGCAAATGGTTGAGATTTATTATAGGTGGGAAATCAAAAGGCTATCGTGCACCAAAATTAACACATGAAAAGATGCTATCTCTCTTCAGGAAGCAAAATTAATTCTGTTTGTTTTGAATTGGCATTTGACTGTCTGTGTAAGCAAGCAGTGTGGCCTATTTCTTCTTTCCTTGTTTCTGAGAATTAAAATGGCATGGTGCACATGTTTTCTTATAAATTCCATAGACCAAAAGACATATACATACATAGCACCCTGCACGCATTTTGCAAGGAGTCAAGTGTTATTGTGGGTTCCTTGTGTTATCAGCCCCTTGCTGATTCGGGAGAAGTTCTACCCCACAGAGTAATAAGATAAAATGCTACATCTGCAATAATTGGTGTATTTGGGGACTGCACATCTTAGACATACCTTTGGGAAAGAAATGCCCAGGCTGGCTATTTTGCTTGCTTGCTTGCTTCTTTCCACATAAGCTCCTAAACCAAATAAATACTTGAATGTCTGGGCAGAAATAAAGGGTTTGCCTCTATTTCATAGAGAAAGTTATTGCTTACTCTACAAGATCCTGTACGGCAGGGGTCTCCAACCTTTGCAACTTTAAGTCTGAAGGACTTCAGCTCCCAGACTTCTCCAGCCAGCAAGCTGGCTGGAGAAGTCTGGGAGCTGAAGTCCTTCAGACTTAAAGTTGCAAAGGTTGGAGACCCGTGATGTACGGGATCCTGCTCCCCATCACTGGTATCCTACTGTCCAATACTGATCACTTAAGGAATAATTCCATGAGCTGAGGGTTTTATATGCCTGTCTGAAAACGCTATTGGTTATGCAGATATATTACTGTAAAAGTATATGACATAAGGTTTATCTATCTTTCATACAGTTTATTAAAGCAAAACCTTTAGATCTGTAAGTTGATGCAAGAGTCCAGGACTTGCATGTTTATATTTCAAATGTTCCAGCATTCCTGAGGCTCTTGGCCACAGTAATACCCTCAGTAGATGAATGGCTCTGACATTTCTAGAAGAAAGGGATTATAAGGTAATAAGAAAGTAAATGCTTTCAAGATGCTAACTAAAGCAGGGGCAGATTTCCCCCCCCTGGGCTCTATCCAGAAACGTCTAATTATAAAATTAAAAAATGGACTGTATCTCTTGAATCAAATTCAGATTCTGATGAAGTACAGTGAGGTCTTCATATTGTTTTCCTGCTTTCTTCTATGATTTTTAAAGCATTTTTTATTGTAGTCTACAGTTTTGGGGAGTTCTGGTGGACTCCCACTCAGGGCTAACACTCCAGCTTTTTTAAGATCAGCCAAAGTTAGTTACGTCGTAGATGATACCACCTGCTGAGTCACGTAAGTAAAATTCGGGATGAAAAGATTGCGAAAGGTTTAGGCATGCCCAAAACTGAATTATGAAACCCAGTTCTAAGCATCTTGGTTATTTTTATTTCCTTACATCTTTGCTTAGGTGAATATTTTTACAATGTAATTATAGGATGTACTGTACATCTTGATGTGAGCATAGAAGAGATTAATCTGGGAAATTATATGGATGGAATTTAAATACTGAGGCTGAAATAACTGTATTTCCTGACAGTTAGAACAATTAACCTCTGGAACAGCTTTCCTCCAGAAGTTGTGAATGCCCCAACCCTGGAAGTCTTTAAAAAGATGTTAGATAGACCTCCGGTTCCGGCTCCAGCGGCGACGGGCGAGCCTAGGGCTCGCTCGCCGCTTTGTTTCTTTTCCTGCCCCCCCACGGGGGCGAGACGCCCCGTTTTTGGGGGTCTTCCATAAAGCCGGCTTGCCTGGGTCGTCCTCCCCCAGCGGCAGCTGGGAAGCGACCCTTGTCTTCGGCTTAGGTGGAGGAGGACATGCTGCGGGGGGTTTCCCCTTCGCCAATGGCGGGCGGCATCGTTCTGAAAACATGGAGAGAGCTGGCCGTCTGAGTCGGAAGGCTTCCCGGGGCTTCGTCTGCGAGGGTGAAAGTGAGTGGTTTAACATTTTTTTTGCTGTCAGCCTGGGCTGAAAGAACTTGGAGGGGGGTGTCTGCTTGTTAAACCCCCCCTCGGACTAAAGCGGCACTTAAGAATGGCTCCTCGCTGCGAGGAAGCGGATATCTTTAATCTGGACTGTTTGAAACAAGGGAAAGTGATCTGCGGTTTGTCTTTGAAACAAAGTATCTAGGTCTGGCTGATTTGAAACATTTTTTTTTACCACTCTCTCCTTCTGGCTCTGAGTCTGGGCGGTGGAAAATGGCTTCTCTTTGTCCCTGAATGACTATTTTACTTATGGAAAATTCCCAGCGTCTCTTTGTGATTTGGACTCCCTCTGGTTATTAAAGAAGAATTTTTTTTTTGGATTTGTGATTTCTTTTCTGGAGTGCCTTCGTTATTATAATTATTGATCTGGAAAACTGTTTCTCTCTTGGTTCCTGAACTTTACAACCCTGAACTGAACTTTTGGCTCCTGACTTGCCTCAACAGCCCCACCCAAAAAACGCCATTTTAGTGGCACGGATCTTAACAGCTAATCATGGCACAAGAATCAGCACTGGCAAGCTTAGAACTAAGGATGGCCTCTCTTGAATCTGTTATACAAACTTTGGTACAAGAAATCAAGGCCCAGAGGGCAGAAAATATCAACTTTAAAAAGGAATTATTGGACACACGGAAACAAGTGCTGGAGAACACACAGAAGAATGAAGAACTGAAAGGGGGGCTGGCGGGGGCTAAGGGAGAGATTAAAAATGTTACTAATGAGGTTGTGGAAATAAATGGGCATGTGTCTAGGATTGATATGGAAAGGATGACATATTTTTTGAGATTTCAGAATGTTTCTGAGGAAACTGGTGAATGTCTCCCTGAACTCATGAGCACAATTATAGCAGACTATTTACATAAACCTAAGGATGAGATCAGGGGGGACATTGACCTAGCCTACAGAATAAACTCTGCATATGCCAGGATAAATGAAGTACCCAGAGAGATACATGTTAAATTTGTTAGAAGGTCAACCAGAGAGGAAATCTTGAAAGTGCAAAGAGGAGGTCCGTTAATTTACCAACAAAAGGAGGTTGCCATCCTGAAGCAGATCCCAAGAAAGATTAGAGAAGCAAGAAGGAAATTTTCCTTCTTGTCCAAAAAATTGTTTGACCACGGGATCTGGTTCAGGTGGGTGACGCCCGAAGGGATGCTGGTGTTCTGGGAAGGAGGAAGAGTGAGGATTAAAACAGTTGCTGAGGCGGAAGCCTTTCTTAAAAAACATTCCTCTGTCCTGGGGGAAGATCCAGGGGGGGCAGGGGGGGCCACGGCCCCACCCGCTGGGAGCCTGGAAGGAGAGATAGAAGATATAATTGCCAAGAGACTTAGATCTAAAAAATAACTTTGCCTTGATTTTTTGAGTAATATTGTGTAACATGTGCATCTGGATTTTTGTAAATGACTGACAGCATAGAATTGAGAATTTAGAAATATGTACTTGCTTTCACTTTGTAGTGTGCGGAAAATGTTTTTTGTTAATGATCTATTTTGATGTCCCGGTAGGGCCGACGACTTTGACGTGAATGCTCTCAAAATTTCTTTGTATCCCTTACCCTATCCTACTGAAAAACTGTAAAACCAATAAAACTTTTTCAATATAAAAAAAAAAAAGATGTTAGATAGTCATTTGTCTGAAATGGTATAAGGTTCCTGCCCACGCAGGGGGTTGGACTAGAAGACCTACAAGGTCCCTTCCAACTCTGCTATTGTATTATTGTATTAAATCTAAAGGGGGAATCTTAAGCTGTGTAAACATTTATGTGCCTCCTAGACAATAGGCAAATTGGGGTAACCTGGGGCAATATTTAGTTAATATGTTACATCAAACTATAAATATAGATTGGCCTCGATTTGGAAATATTGAATTTAAAGCATAAATACTTTTTTGTACTGGAGACCATCTGCTTTCTTAGACATGTATCTCATGATAAGACCCAGAATAAGCATGGACTAGAACTACCCAAATTAATGTATAAATTAGAAATGATCAGATTACATCAGGGGCGAGCAATTAATTTTCCAAAGAGACCACATGAGAAACTGGGACTGTTGTTGTGAGGGCTGAACCAATAGGCTGAACTTAATTGTGCTCAATATGAATGTTATCACTTCATAAAAAGCAGTAAATTGTATGGTTTTGATCAGCTACTATTGGTAAGAATACATTTGATATCTAATTTCCTGATTGACCTCATGCAGGCTGGACATGGACAGGCTGAACGTGGCTCAGGGGCTATAAAATGCCTAGGTCTGGTTTACGTGAATCACAGTGAAATCAATCTAGGAGTTCTTATACATATGTCAGCCATAGAGGGAGAGCTGTTGTTGATTCATATCACCCTCATTGATCCCATAAGTACAGTGTTTTAATATGATAGGAGTCCAGAGAGTGATTACTCTCTGGACTCCTATCATATTAAAACACTGGGATTTTGGGAGCATCTAGGCGCTCCCATGTGACACCTCTCCTGCGTGAGCTGCATTGGCTGCCTGTGGCTTTCCGGGTGCGCTTCAAGATACTAGTGACCATCTTCAAAGCGCTCCATGGCAAGGGACCTGGCTATTTGCAAGACCGCCTCCTGCTGCCACATGCCTCCCACCGACCAGTGAGCTCCCACAGAGAGAGCCTCATCAGGGTGCCGTCAGCCAGGCAATGTTAGCTGGTGACCCCCAGGGGGAGAGCCTTCTCTGTGGCAGCCCCTGCCCTCTGGAATGACCTACCCCCTGACCTACGGATGACCACGGACCTACACCTCTTCCGTCGGGCCTTGAAGACCTATTTATTTCGTGCGGCCGGCCTGTCGTAGTTTTAAACTGTTTTTTAGTAGGGGTTTTTAACAGGAGTTTTAAGGACAGGCTAATTATATAATATATTTTAATATATTTTATGTTTTGTATTATTGATTTTTATTGCTGCCTGTACACCGCCCTGAGTCCACGAAAGGGAGAAGGTGCGGTATACAAATCTAATAAATGCTAAATACTAAATACTTACCACCTGACTTGGACTTAATATGGATATGTGAAAATAAAGTAGCATAAGTCAGCCATAATATAAAAAACATTATAAAAAAGTCACAAATTACTGAAGTGGAGAGCCCCTTTGGCCAAAGGTGTTAGATCAACCTTATACAGTCCAATAATGCCACAGTAGAGGGGTACTCTCATTCAAAATCCAAAAAAATGTGCATACCATGTGTGAGGAGGTTGTTGGCAATCTCAAACTCCTAATGTGTAAATCATGGCAAGTGAAAATTACTGGAACCAGAATTTTGTGGTTCAACCACAAATATAGACATGAAAGAAAGGAACTGGCTACAATAGTTAGACAAATTAAGAGGGATAAATCATTTGACAGAGTTGAGGCAGCAAGGGATGAATGCTGGAAAAATCACGCACTGTTAAAGAGGGGCAAACAAGATTACAGCTAGTGGCAAGAATTAAGACTGTCATGTTTACAAAATAATCATGTAAAATTCTGAGAACTAGTTTCTCATAGAAAAATCAAAGTAATAATACAAGCACAGAGTTCACCCGAAGTTTGAATAGCTTATTTTAAAAAATAAATTTGAGGATATCGGAATATCCAGCCAAGAGTGAGTGGGACAACCATATCATTATCCATAAGAAGCAATATTAAAGATTATTAAGAACTATCTTGAAAAAGATACGTTTTTATCCATAGCTAGTGGAATCACTATGAGAGTCATTTTGGTGTAGCGATTAAGGCATCAGGTTAGAAAATGAGAGACCATGAATTGTAATCCCATTTTGGCAGAAGTTCACTTTCTTTCATCCCTAGGAAGGAAGCAAGGCACCGTTTTGCCTGGCAGAGAGTTGCAAGAGGCCATCCCACCCAAAAACGCAGTTCGAGATTCCGTTTTCACTGGCAGAGCATTCGGGCCACCACAGGTGCCCTGACACGAGTGATGTTGAGCTGACCACGCCTATCCTGGCCATGACCATCTCGGACCCCAAGGTCAAACACAACCCTGATGCAGCCCTCAATGAAATAGAGTTTGACAACCCCGTTTTAGCTAGTCAGATCCTAATTCTTTTAAAGTTTAAAGGCAGATATTTTCAATTTTGTCTGGAAAATAACAAAAAGAAAAGCTTTCAGTAGTCTTTTCACTGATTAGGTCTGGCCAGCTGCCACATTTGTATTAACTGAAGATTCCAATCTTGAGAAGCGAACCAACATACAAAACATTGCTCCATCAATAAAATGAGCACATGGACAACTTTTGTCAAATTAGATTTGCTTAGCAATAGCAATTTCACTGTCTATTAAATTAAGTATACTGTCAGAATAGTCCTTCTTGCCAACACTACCTGAAAATCCAGCTATAGCATCAGATATTCTCCAGTTACAAAACTGATCTTTCAGGGCAACAACACACCCCAATGTTTCTTCTTCCAGAATGGTTGGAATGGTTACTTCTTAGTTCCTAAACCAAGCTTTCTATATCATTTAGGTCAAATTTGCTTTATTCGATTTTAATCCAGTCTTCATCCTAAACCCATCTATTGCTACATCAAGATAAAATCTAAGGCTATTAAACATTTACATGATGTTGGTGGCTATAAAGTAATTCTGGCGATTCTTCACAGCTCAGTGAATGGTTTCATTTTAATGTACCATATAATTTATATATATGCTATATTATAAAATATAAAGCATAATACTGAACATACATTCCAATGGCCTTGGGGCCAAACTGTAATGACTTAAGTACTTCTTCTGGTTATGGAGCCAGCATGAAAAGCCAGAACTATGAATATACAGTGATTAGAAAACTAAATTGCACTTTCCTGATTGAGTTCCAAACAGAAATAAAAATAACTTTTCAAGTAAATTTGATTAAATAAAAATTTCCCCTTCCTCCCTCTCCAATCTCCCTCAAAATACATGCAGTCTTTAAAGCCAACTATCTTCCTCTTCAGATGTTTGAGTTTCACAGCTATGACCACAAAATATTTAGTAACGGAGAACTATAGTGTGATATGGAAATTGTACCATAACTTTGCAAAAGCAATCAACCCAAGAAGTATTGAAACCACAAGAAGTTGACAGGCAGAAACAGAATGTGTTGAAGCAGGGGTCCCCAACCTTTGCAACTTTAAGTCTGAAGAACTTCAGCTTTGCTGGCTGGAGAATTCTGGGAGCTGAAGTCCTTCAGACTTAAAGTTGCAAAGGTTGGGGACCCCTGTGTTGAAGGACATTGTTCACAGTGTCTTCAAGTACTTGAAGGATCACAGAGAAAAACACAAGCATGAGAATGAGATAAGGGACTAAAGCAGATTTCTTACAAATGAAGGCGATCATGAGCTAAGATTTCACTAAGAGAGGTAAGAAATATGAACTTTTAAAAAAATATAGTCATGGAACAATGTACATATGCAGAGAAGGAACAAAAACAATATAATCGCTTTACTGTTTACTTTGTGGAGGGGAAATTTATCTTACTTGTTCCTACACTAATCTGTTCCTCCC
This sequence comes from Rhabdophis nuchalis, assembly GCA_039707465.1. Lineage (NCBI taxonomy): Eukaryota > Metazoa > Chordata > Lepidosauria > Squamata > Natricidae > Rhabdophis > Rhabdophis nuchalis. The sequence goes on along the minus strand of CM077643.1, from coordinate 316,823,816 downwards.
CCAGATGACAATTTAAGCTTTTTTTTAAATTTCCTTTCCTTTATAGTGCAGCAAATCCACCACCTGCAGTGACAGACTCATACTGTGTTATGCTAAGTCCCGCCAGAGGGCTAAAAAGCACAATTTTTTACAGTGAAAACATTCCTCAAAGAAAAGGATCAGATAACAAAAGAAAATACCAATAAGAAAAAAAAACATTAAAATAACTGGCCACAAAAAAAAGAAAAGGAAAGAAAAATGAGGAGCAAATGTCATTAAATAGTGAGGCAAAGTGGAAAGTTCCAGCAGTGAGGAATCAAGGAAAGAGTATGTGTAGTGAGGAATAATACCTCCAGAGGTGGAACATCTAACTTGTGCTTTCATTCAAAGTTTGGGATCTGGAAACTTAAACAAAATAGCGGCCCAATCAGGCCACAGAGCCTGAGGAGATTCATCCATGTCCACCTTTTCTATCACTTTTTCATATGTAATCACACACAGTGTGTACGTAGAAGGAAAATAAAAGTGAAGTACACTTCTATGACACACCCTCATTTTGTGGGGCCACTCTAAGATTTCATTTCTGTCTCTGAAGTAGAAATGTGCGCTTCTCCTCCCACAGCCTATGATAAACTAGTTGCATGATCCGGAAGACTTGGAGTGCGATTGTTTTGCTATCCTAATTAATTATTTCATTTATGAATGACTACAAAAATTGATTATGTATTGGTTATTTATTGTAAACAAGAAGATCACATCCTATCTTTATGCCAAAAATACATGCTCAAAGATAATTGATCCCCTTTTTTCCTTTTTAAGAATCTGCTGATATTCTGTTGTTTCAGTTGCAAACAGGATATATTTATCCATCAAATATCCTAAGACCATGATGGCAAACCTACTGCACACGTGCCAGTGGTGGCATGCAGAGCCCTCTCTGTGGGCATTTGTGCCATTGCCAGCTTCTCTTCTGGCTTCCAATGTGCACTGGCTAGCTGATCTTCACACATGCCAGAGCCCCGGAAACCCAAAGACCAGCTGGCCAGTGCGCATGTGCATACCAGCCACCTGGTCTTTGGGTTTCCAGTGCTATAGTGCACATAAAGACCAGCTGGCCAGCGTGCATTTGCGTACTGGAAACCAAAAGACCAGGTGGCTGATGCACACATATGCACTGTCAGCTGGTCTTTGAGTTCCTGGGGCTCCGGCACACATGCATGCACACACACACACCTGTTCCAGTTTGGGCACATGATGCCAAAAAGGTTCACCATCACTGTCCTAAGAGGTAACAAACTAAACTATTTCTATTTTTAAAGTATGTTTTTTAATTGCATATGTAACCTCATAGACATTGAGGACAACATATTGGGGGGAAGGGTAAACTCATACAACCTTGAAATGTGCAGCGTTGAGTTTTATTGATAGGATTGGGAAAAGAGAACCAAAACTAGGAACATCTACCATACTTGCAGTTGGCCATGTTCCAAAGTTTCCCTTAGAATAATACAAGGCAGAGAGATGATCCCTGATTCATCCATTATAATCTTCCCATAAGTAGAAACTACATACCTCCCCTCTAGTGACTCCACCAGGTTCTAGGGTTTGTTGAAGCAAGCAAGATGAATCTCATCCTCATTTTCATTCCGTAGGCACTTTATTCAATAGAATTAAGAAGGACAATTCTTTTGATGTTCACTGTGCATCTGCATCATAAAGGTTTGTCCCTTTCATTGAGAAAAAAGGATGAATTAATTTCAGTAACATGTAAGTTTTTGTTGCTGTTGATTTGCAATCTTCTCCTGAGCCATTGACTGAGTAAGCAACAGATGAATGGCTTCTGTTCTGCCACAGCAGATGCAAGTACAAGTCTCACTTTGTCTGCAGTCAGAAACTAAGCAGAATCAATCTTAGATTGTACAATACGTGGATGAAAAATTGCAAAGGGTCCCAGGACTGTAGGTTAGACAGGGACATTGCAAAACATCCTGAGAGAAGACAGTGGCAGACCAACTTTCATATCGGTACTAAAAATACTTCATGAACATTGTTTTCTTCCAGTTACCTATTAGTCTACCTGTCACTCAAGCTCTTTAATCTATCCTATAATTCTCATATGTCGAGTAATGGTTGTAACCGAGCCAGCACAGCTACTTAAATCCTAAACTCCTTTGTCATTTAGTACAATTCAATCTAATCCAAAGAGATTGCAGAACGCTTTGCATCCTGAGATCCTCCAATATAGAGATGTGATCAGCAGGATCAACCTGTGTCAGCTAAGCTAAATGAGTAAATAAGCTATTTTTACCTTCAATCTCTCCATCTCCTCATCTCTCCTGGCAACTACTCTCTACTCTCAATTGGCAGGTTCTTCATCTATATTTGTATCTCTGTTTGTAGCCTTTATCTGCTGCTTGTTATAAAGTGATAAACATAATTTCGGACAGTCGGAAATTGCTGAAGTAATATGAGTTGATGCTGAATGAAAAGTGAGATTCCAGATTTTACTGTAATAAGGTTAGAATAGACATTTCATTAGAAAATGCCTTTGTCTTCTTATGCTTTCAAACTGTAAGAGAAGATCAAACTGTAAATAGAAGGGGGGAGTCAATAAGCTTGTCTATTCAATTCCAGCCTTGCCATGGCCTAGTAAATGGTACTCCTTACACAGATCGCTCATACCTAATCTGGAATCCAAATGGGGAGACTTCAATGATCGTATCATCACAAAGCATCTATTAACTGCAAGAGTACGAAATCAATGGAATACTCTATTCTTCAGTTCTGCATCAGTGGATAAAGACAGGTAATACACTGATATTTATTCCAATTGATTTAAGATTATTGAAAGACATGTAACATCTCTGATAAATTATTGGTAAGTCTTTTTGCAAAAAAAAGTAGGTGAAGCTCAAATCTAACATGGGTGTGGCCACCTGTCATTCGTTTTTTGCAATAGTTGCATGCATGTAAGGCAAATCTAGATTCACTTTTCTAAAAACTAAAAGGAAAAATTTAAGAAAACCAACAATCTCATCCACAATTTTGCTCTATTCATGCTACTGAATGGGAAGAGTGCCCATGGTCCCACAGCAACTTCAAAGCAACAGATAGAGCCACAGGCAATTCAGGCAAAATCTTCTGTCTGATCAGTATAATAGCATGTCTATAAGTTGCAAAAGACAGAGTCAGCCTTGGCAACCCTTTCCTGTGATAAACCAGATGGACTAGCACATGAACATATCCTTCATCAATATAGCCATTTACATCACCCTTGCCTTCAAGTGGGACGTTGGAGGGCACCAATGCTGAGATCACAAGAGTTGAAACACAAGTAACTCTGGTAAGATTTGCTTGCAACCTAAAGACAGAGCTGCAAGGAAGAACAGGTGAAAAGGATAGGGGGAAAGAGAAGTAAATGTCCTGACTAGAAGCTGTGCAAAGTCATCCTGCTTTCTCCAGGAAGGAACTTAAGAGGACTATTAGATGTTTGGTAGGACAATGCCATCAAGTAGTTTGTAGTAAGTCTCCAAGGGATGGACAGCTTTTGGCACTCTGAGACCTCGGCCTTAGAATGTTGGGTTGCTGCAGGAATCTAAGTTTGGATGATACGCAGCCCTAGGAGTAATTTGGAGGAGGGGGAGGAATTGTGAGCCCCAGTAAAATGTCTGCTGCTCTGTTCTCACTTTGAATACAAATTGAATCAGCCTCTCCTGATTCTTCATCTCCCCCCCCCCCCCCCACTTTTCTCTATTATTCAAAGAAGTCTGGAACTGGCAAAATAAGTAAACATATTGGCTAGAAATCAACACTTTTCTTCAAAGCTTTTTTTCATGAGCATCAAAGCAAGGGTAATTAAAGAAGATTGGTACCTTGTGGAAATAGACAGATGAGGTTCACTGGACAGGACATGGTCTTTCAGTGCCAGGACAAATGAATAAACCGTTTGTCCTATATGCATCTGTGGTGACAAAGGATGTGCTACATGGAATGGATTTAACTCTTTGCTTGTTCGTTTAAGATTCATTTGTGAAACTGATTGGCCAACTGCAGAGTTCCAGCCTGCACATTATCACTTTTTTTCACTCACACACATTTTAAAGCTTCGCTATATTCTATCTTATGATTTCAGAGCAACAACAGTTGATAATAGATTAAATTAGTTCAGTTTCCAAACAGTCTTATGTTGAGTTCTTTACAGCAGGAATCCCCTGCTAGCCCCCCTCCTTCAGCCATCTGGACCACGTCCTCCTCCTCCTTGTTCATCTTCAAACCTCTCTCTGTCTCTGTCTCTCTCTGTCTGTCTCTTTGTCTCCCTCTCCCCACCCTCTCTTTTGAGTCAATATTAATTCCTGGCAATTCCCTGTATTCAAAGTGAGAACAGAGCAGCCGACATTGTACTGGGGCTCACAATCCCTCCCCTCCTCCAAATGACTCCTAGGGCTGCATATCATCCAAACTTAGATTCCTGCAGCAACACAACATTCTAAGGCCAAGATCTTGGCAAAATTTGGAAGTCATTTGCCATTGCTTCCTTCCTAGGCCTGAGAGAGAGAGACAGTGACTGGCACAAGGTGACCCAGTTAGCTTTAGGTTAATGTAGGACTAGAAACTCACTGTCTCTTGGTTTCTAGCTTGATGCCTTAACTACAACTGCATATCAGGCTGGCTTTCCAGGCTACATTAGATCATTTTTAATCCAATTTTTATGAACTTGTGCTCTTTGCATGACTTTGAGAAGGCAGATCTTAGCTAATTGTGTTAAATTTGACAACCTTCTCTGTGAAGAGTTATAACGATCAAGGAAAAGTCATCTTCTGGGTTGACTTAATTAAGGGACCTTTCAGATGTGTCCAAAATGGAGCAGCATTTTTGCCAACCACCATGAATCCTACTTCTGAAGCTTCACTAGAATTTGGAAGCAGAGGTGGTACTCAGCAGGTTCTGACCAGTTCTGGAGAACTGGTAGCAGGAATTTTGAGTATTTCAAAGAACTGGTAAATGCCACCTCTGACTGGCCCTGCCCCCATCTATTCTCTGCCTCCCAAGTCCCAGCTGATCGTGAGGAAAGAGGATTTTGCAATACCCTTCACCTGGAGTAGGGTGGGAATGGAGATTTTAAAGGATCCTTCACCTGCCACGCCCACCAAGCGATGCCATGCTCACCAAGCCACACCCACAAAACTGGTAGTAAAAATTTTTGAATCCCACCACTGTTTGGAAGAATATATAGCTGGGTATCTTTAAATAAGAGCTTGGAGTGCGGAACAAGAGAAGAGGATTTTGATTGAAACCTTCACTAATCTTAGTGAAGGGTTTTACTAAGGCTTTACTAAGGAGAGGAAAACAATGTAGCTTCAAAATCCCTCAATTACAAGTGCAATTTCTAGTGCCTTTAATCACTATATCAAATTGGTTCTCTCCCTGTTTAGGCAACAGTGATGCAGAGATGAGCAATCTATGGTCTTTGTTGGTGTGATTTCTCACTGGATTTGAGCAGCAAATGTAGTATTTTGACAGATTTAATATTCATTAAATTGTAACAATTCCTGCAAACTTATTTCCCATGATGTCATCAATCCAGGCCAACAGATCCGTCGGCCGGGCAATGCCAGTTGGCGACGTCCAGGGGAAGGGCCTTCTCTGTGGCGGGCCCGGCCCTCTGGAACGACCTACCCCCCGACCTACGCACTATCTCGGACCTCCACCTCTTCCGCCAACGTCTTAAGACATATCTATTCCAACAAGCCGGCCTGGCATAGCCCCCCGTTTCTGACTTTTTATATATATAAATTGTAATTTGCAGGGTTTTAAATGGGTTTTTAGCACGGGTTTAATAATTTTAATATGTTTTTAATTATGTATATTGTTGTTTTTTGTTATGGTTTTAATAATGCCTGTGCGCCGCCCTGGGTCCTAACAAGGAGAAGGGCGGGGTATAAATCCGAAATAAATAAATAAATAAATAAATAAATAAATAAATAAATAAATAAATAAATAAATAAATAAATAAATAAACAAACAAACAAACAAACAAACAAACAAACAAACAAACAAATAAACAGACTCTTCATGTTTGTTTAAAATATAAAGATGGAAAGTTTTGAATTTTTTTAAAAATTGATTAGAGTTGTTAAATGCATTTTGGACATTGGGTCCATGTCAAAGCTCTGCAGTCAAAAATACAAATGCAAATCAAATGCAACTTTACCAACACTGAATATTTCTCTTATGATTATTCAGGTTTCTAAACATTCATTCATTTTCTAAAAGTGGCCTGCAGTTGCAAAAAAAAACAACATTTAAAATTCTCTGCCTCTGTAGAACAAAGAAAATGGTGCATGAAAAGACAGTAATCTCTTAGAGTTTTTCCTCAGATCTGATCCTTATAACCATTACCTTCATAGCACACTTCTTCATTGGGCAAGTTGTCTGAATGATCTAATACAGAGATAGAGGCAACAGAAGAAGTTATGTAAAAGTTTTATTACTGTGATTGGAGTTAGATGTGGTCTTCTGACAATTGTGGATTGAATGTATTTGGTTAAGTGTTGATGTTATATGGTTGAAGCGGGTCCCAGGAAAGGCATCACACAACTACGGACTTTAAAATCTGATGGCACGCCCACATTACCAAAAGTTGGTACTTTTGTAAATTCTTTAGTATTAACAATTAATTAATAATGTAATGAAAAATCTGCCTACACTTTACTTGAAACTGGAAAGTGTAGGTGGGTTTGGGTTTGGCTCAGCCTCAAGTACATAGCAATGAGTTGTAATTGTGGTGATTGTGCTGGTCTGCGGGGCCCCTGGACCGGGGTGCGCTCAGCCATGGGCTAAGCGGGCTCCGAGGAAGAAGACAACGACACGTGGTGGTGTTTGCAGGAGAATTGCGAGCAAGCTCTTTGTTCCCCAGGGAATCTCAGGAAGCCCCGAGCATTGTCTCGCATCCTCTTTTATTAGGCTCAGACAAAGAGGCACTACGTGGTCCAATCATATACATGGTTACATCCTATTACCTTATATGGTTACATCCTGATACCTTATATGGTTACATCCTGATACCTTATATGGTTACATCCTTTAGGTGAGTCACACATCTCTTTCGGTGTTAGCATTCGGAGAAATGGAAACTTATCTTATCCTTTGTTCCGTAAACAGGACTTAGCATTCGGAGAGATGGAAACTTATCTTATCCCTTGTTCCGTAAACAGGGACTTATGAGTGCCATGTTGCAACATCTCCTCTGTTTTTGTTTTTTGGAACGCTCCTAAACCTTGTGGTTATTCAGAGCTGATAACTGAGGCCATGCTTCCATTGGATGTAGGGCCTCCCTTCGGATGCCCTCTATCCGCTGGGTACATACCTTCGTTATCCGAGGCCGAATTTATGTCTAAGTCCGAGAAGTGCATTAATGGCATTTTCTCACTAGGTCTGATATGTGAGTTTAATAGCATAACCTCGTTCTTTGTTTCTGTCAGTTCATTTCCCAAGGAGTTCAAGCGTGATTCCAAAAATCGCAACAATTTTGTTCCCACACATGGGCCAAGGGTACATAACAATAATATCATAATAACAGGTCCTAACATAGCAAATAATAATGTTGTAAGCCAAGGAGAAAAATTAAACATAGGGATGTCAGACATTTTTGTAGGTGAGAAATAGAGCTCTCCTTCTGGGTTGGGTCATCCGACTCCACCTCATGGCACCTTTGGAGTAAAACCTTTGAAAATCATTATTAATGAAAGCAAACATTGAATACAGCAACATAGCATAATAAGCATAGCAACAATACCAATTATTGTATTTACAAAGTTCTTTAACCATGTTCTATTAGGGAGCCATGTGTATAATTGCGTCTTGTTAAATGCTGAATTTAGTACAGTTCTTTTATCTGCCATGTCTGAAGAAATGGTTGGTGTGTCCATCTTTGTTCGGGCTGGACCTGGTTAAGCACCGAACGATGGGATCGGGATCGGTGGCTGTTGGGAAAGATGTCCTTTTTCCCTCATGTCAAATGGTCAGGTGCTGGTGGATGTGCAGCCAAGTTTAGCAAAACCACCTCTTTTGCTTTGGTCACAAGGTGTTTTCCATCAAAGCTTTGGCAGGTGTTCAGTCCTATGGTGGCTTCAGAGACTGTAAATGTCAATGTCATTGTGCAGGGGTGATGTGAGTATATCATGTAATGTCCTGTGTGTGGGCTGACATGTTTACCTCTGTGTAGAAAGGCAAAAGGACAATAAATTTGTTCCGGATCCTTGCATCTGATGACAGCTATGGCTCCTTTCTGGAGAGACTGGAACAAGGGTCTGGATTCAAGGAGTTGATGCGAGGGTTAGAGCAGGAACAGCTTGGGATGGTTTCAGGTGACAACCAGGAACCCAGACAGTGGTGTTGTCTGCAAATATGGTGGCGTAACCACTTTATCACGTGATGAACTCTGCTGGTCCTCGCCAGGTCAGGTCAGGTGGGCGCCGGTAATAGACAAGCGGTCGTTGATGTTCAGCAGAGGGGGAAGAAGAAAAGTGACAAGCGGCGGACGTGGGGAGGTTTCCGGTGAGGTTAAGAAAGTTTAAGACATAAAGACAAAGGTTTAATGTGTTTTGCACCGCTGGGAGGCTAGGGGGTCCTTTTCCCCTGGTATCCGAATATCTGATTATTCCCCAATTCTGACAAAAGGCCGAAAATTCTTGGCTAAGCGGGCCCGTTGTCTGTTTTTATTTCATTTGGGCATCCCAACGAAGCAAAAGAGCGAATACAATGATTGATGACATACTTTATAGACTCACCCCTTTGAGGGGTGGCGATGATGAACCCAGAGCAGGTATCAATGGATACATGAATGTACTTCCATGGGGAAAAGGAAGCATATTGGGTAACATCCATTTGCCAAATTTGATTACATTCTGTTCCTCTGGGATTGACTCCCATGGGAATAGAATGCGTTTGTTTGCTACAAGCAGGACAAGACCCTTTGGATACAAAGGAATGGAGAAAAAACAATCTTTTATATCATGTCATATTTTTGAGAAATCAATTGATTCACCTTTTAGCGAAGACCCTTTGGTTGTAAAAATCCACCGTGGGGTGTGAGGTGAATAGGCTTCTGGGAGCAAAATCATAAGTAAAGCCAATACTCCTCTAGAAGTAAAATTTAAATGTGGAAAAATTATGACAGGCAAAGCAAAAAATAACGGTACAAAATTCAAAAAACTTGGAATCAACACCCAAAAATTCAAAAAACAATTTAGATGGAAGGAAATTTTCCAAAGGCAGATGTCAGAAACAAACAAATCTGACATCAAAAAACGAAATGTGGGAAAAACCAGCTTCATTGTTATGGAAGCTAGGTAACTCATTAAGTGGTAAAATTTTTCAAAATGCAGGCAAAATAGCAAAAAATCATTCCTGCGTATGGATAAAAATAAAACTCAAAAAATGTTCAAAAGAAAATCCAAGATTGTTGGCAAAACTGAAAAATAAGTATTATACAGTTCCTTAAAATGGTTATACTAATTGAATTTCATGAAGGAAAAGTGAAAAGTGAAATGTGAAATGTGATTATTTGTAGATAAATGTGGGTATGTTGTGAAACTCACTTAAAAATCCCTTTCTTTCTGCTTCTTAAAGATCCCTTTCTTTCTGCTTTCTGAAAAATCCCTTTCTTTCTGCTTTCTGAAAAATCCCTTTCTTTCTGCTTTCTGCTTCTATCTCTTATTCTCTTTCCCTCTCTTTCTCTCTGTCTAACTTTCTCTTTACTTTTACTATTCTTTCTCTTACTTTCTTTGTCTTTCTGTTTCTCTCTCTTTCCTCTCTCTCTTTCACTCTGTCTTTCTCTGTACTCACTTTCTTTTACGTTCTCTCTTTTCTACTTCCTCTCTCCCTCTTTCACGTACTATTCCCTTTCTTTCATTCCCCTTTAAGATGTGAGTGAGTGTGTGTATGTGTGTGTGTGTGTGTTTGTGTGTTTGGCCTGTGTGATTTCACCCCCCTCCCTCTTTCCCCCTGCCTCCCTCCGCACTCAGAGAGAGGCAGGCAAGAGGGGGGAGAAGTGGGCAAAAGAATTCGTGGGCAAAAAAAAAATGCTGCTGGCAAAAAAATTCTGCTTGTTTTAGCAGTGTGTGTGTGTCATTAAGGGGGGCAGCAGTTCTGACCACACCCTTACAATCAAAAGTTTCACTTTCATTCCAACAGACACAATGCAATTCTTTCTAACTAATCTCAGTCAAAACACAAATTAAAACATTCATACAAGGCCATAAAAAGCCTTTATTCTTTGCATACTAATTACTCAAACTAGTCTAAATTATTCTAAACTTCAAGTTAAACCTTAAATCATATAACCTAACATATGGTAAAACTTAAATCATATATCCTAACTCAATCTGCATCCTTCCTAACTCAAAAAGTCTGTTAGCTTTTCCCTTCTTTGTTAGCTTAATTGCCCACTTAGTAATATAAAGGAGTGTGAAGAGTTTTAGATTGCTCTGGTGTTAAAGTAGCAGAGAGTTCTTTTTTCCTTAAAGAAAAGGTGGTGGGGAAGATCTTATTACAAGAGGGACACAATAAATTGCAGGCACATATTAAAACAATCCTACAGTACAGTTTTCCTAAACAATAGATCTTGTTAGGTTTTGTCTTTTAAAGTCCCAATTAAAACATAGTCCATGAGAGCGTGTTGAAAGAAATTGAGAAGAGGAGGGGGATTATCTAAAGGTGCAAGAGGTAAGGGAGGAGAAACGGAAGGCGTAGAAGGTGGAGGGGCATAAGGTGGAGGATTAGGTTTAAGAGCCTCAGAAGCTTCTTGAAGAGGGGGTGCAGAAGTAATAGGGGAAAGAGATTTATCAGAGGTGTCGGATGGTGAAGGTGTTGAAGGAGAAAGGATAGAAAGGCAAAGAGAACCTTCTAAAGGATAGGCAGGACAGTGTGAGGAAACATATTGAAGAAAGGCAGAAAGATCATTTTTAGAAAGAGGATAAACAGTCGTGCCGTTAACTTTTTGCAGACAATTAGCCTTCTTGACTAAAAAGTGGAGTTCATCCCTGTGTACCGATGAAACTCGAGAAAGTGCGGAGCCCATACTCACAAAAAAGCCTTCAGCCGAGGTGTGTGAATTTGGGAGTCAAGGCGACGTAATCCTAGACAAGATCCACGCCGTGAGAGGTCACCAGATGTAATTGTGGTGATTGTGCTGGTCTGCGGGGCCCCTGGACCGGGGTGCGCTCAGCCATGGGCTAAGCGGGCTCCGAGGAAGAAGACAACGACACGTGGTGGTGTTTGCAGGAGAATTGCGAGCAAGCTCTTTGTTCCCCAGGGAATCTCAGGAAGCCCCGAGCATTGTCTCGCATCCTCTTTTATTAGGCTCAGACAAAGAGGCACTACGTGGTCCAATCATATACATGGTTACATCCTATTACCTTATATGGTTACATCCTGATACCTTATATGGTTACATCCTGATACCTTATATGGTTACATCCTTTAGGTGAGTCACACATCTCTTTCGGTGTTAGCATTCGGAGAAATGGAAACTTATCTTATCCTTTGTTCCGTAAACAGGACTTAGCATTCGGAGAGATGGAAACTTATCTTATCCCTTGTTCCGTAAACAGGGACTTATGAGTGCCATGTTGCAACAATGAGTGGACCTGTTAAGTACTGTGGGTAGTAATGAGTCAATATTACTCCCTATACTCCCTCCCTCTTTTCAAAAAAAATCCCAAACTTTCATGTATTTTTTAAAAAAGCAATTTTATTGGTTTTACAATTTTATAGGGATACGGGTATATAGGGTATAATAGAAATATTTTAGAGCTTTCATCTCTTTCCACTCTTTATTGAAATTGTTTTTACATGAAGTCTCGGAAACGATCACCATCTCCGACATGAAAGCTCCAAACTTTCATGTATTTTTATTGACACTAAAAAGCCCTGTTTAGGCTTTTTCTGGAATACATAAATCCCTCCCTCCCTCCCTCCCTCCCTCCCTCCCTCCCTCTCTCTCTCTCTCTTTGTTTTTCTCCAGCTTCTAAATGTTTAGACAAGTCTATTCATATTACAATACTATAGGCCTATTCTCACAACAAATTTAACCAGGTCAAGTCTCATTGGAATTCTATCAGCATATATTCATGCTAACTGAGCCAAAAATCACCTCAGTGTATGAATGCAAACTACATCAGATTTTTAGATTTGTGAATGCAAACCAGTGCTTTTCCCCATAGTAACCTGTGAGTCCTTGCACCAGGAGAGCACAGGCATAGCTCCTTTATATCCAATGATATAAAGAAATTCATATCAGAGTTGCTTGCTGAGATGGATGGCTACAGCAAGTGAGCAGCATTCCTGAAATTCCTGGAATCTGTTTCTTGACCTGGCCTACCTTAGAGGGTTCATAATTGACAAGGAGAAGCAGGGTCTACTGTAGTCACTATTTGGGACGGGCCACGTCTCTTGCCAGGAAGACTTTTCTAAAAGAGAATTTTGTTTTCTCAGCTACTATTCCTACTATTAGTTTGAGCAAAGAGCACAAACTATAGACACACACTGGATTGGGATGCTAATTCCAAGTGAGTCCAAGTAACCAGAGACCCTAAAGCAGCGATGGCGAACCTTTTTTATTTATTTATTTATTTATTTATTTATTTATTTATTTATTTATTCATTCATTCATTTATTCATTCATTCATTCATTCATTCATTCATTCATTCATATTTTTATACCGCCCTCTCTCCCCAACAGAGGACTCAGGGCTGTGCACAGGGAAAGATAAAAGCGAAGGACAATGAGTACAGTCATAAATAATTAAAAAGAATTAAATCATTGTTAGCCCCGTGCTAAAATATATAAATAAAATCCCAACTAAAACGCGGTAACGAGGAGTTAGGCAAGGCCGGCCATTTGAAAAAGGTAAGTTTTTAATGCCCAATGAAAGAGGCGAAGATCCGTGATTGTGCGGAGGTCGGGGGGGCAGGACATTCCAGAGGGCAGGGCCTGCCACAGAGAAGGCTCTTCCCCGGGAGTTGCCGGCCGGCATTGTCCGGCCGATGGCACCCTGAGGAGGCCCTCCCTGTGGGAGCGGACAGGTTGAATGGAGGTATGGTGTGCCAAAAGTGGGGGGAGCACAGGGGGGGGTCATGCATGGGCGTGCCACGCATGTGCAGGCTTTCCCCCTCTGGTTTGCTCGTAGGGCCATTTTTCGCCCTCCAGAGCCTTCAGGAGCCTTCAGCCCTTAGGAGCCTTCAGGGAAATCTCTGGAGGGTGAAAAATGGCCTCAAAAGAAGGCCGAAGTCAGCTGGACATGCGCGCTGGAGCTGACAGGGCAACGCCTCATGTGCCCTAACAAATGGCTCCGCGTGCCACTTGTGGCACCTGTGCCATAGGTTGGCCATCACGGCCCTAAAGCAAAGATTCCTAACAGGAAGCCCAGTATTCCCAACTCAATGAGCCTCATCATCCCTGCCTCCCCCCGTCCAAGCCAGCTCATCCCTGCAAATTACACGCACGCAGTAAGTAAGAGACGGTGGAAAGGTAACAATGAAACATTAAGCCCTCCCTCCCCCAAAAGGGGCAATTTGAAGCTAAAGTCACATTCAAAGAACTGTGTGTGTGTGTGTGTGTGGTGTGTGTGTAGCTATATAGGTATCACAGTTAGAAACCTTAAGTAAGGTTCTCAATGGTGAGAGTTGTGTAAATATACCCAGCCAAATATGCACTTAATAATTTGTTTGACTTTCATAAAGGTAAAGGTTCCCCTGCACATGCATGCTAGTCGTTTCCGGCTCTAGGAGGCAGTGCTCATCTCTGTTTCTAAGCCGAAGACCCAGTGCTGTCCGAAGACGTCTCTGTGATCATGTGGCTGGCATGACTAAACGCCAAAGTGGTCCCTATTTTTCTACTTGCATTTTTATATGCTTTCGAACTGCTAGGTTAGCAGAAGCTGGAACAAGTAACAGGAGCTCACTCCGTTACGCAGCACTAGGGATTTGAACCTCTGAACTGTCGACTTTCTGATCGACAAACTCAGCATCGTAGCCAGTGAGCCACCACGTCCATTGGAGATAGTTCACTGCATGTCTCAAAGAGAGAAAGTTTGCTATAAGTCTGCTGACTGTGACAATTTAGAAGTTGTGTCCATGGGAGGTAAAAACATTTTGCCTCAAAAGATTAGTACAACCATCCCCTCTCCCTGCTGAATGCTGAGGCAGATTAAAGTTGAATGTTATTGTAACATTAATAATGGCATAATGTCCTCTATCGCATCCAAGGGATATATTTACTTCATGAGGTATGTGTGTGACATGCTCATAGGAACTCTGAGGGACAGTTGGGGGGGCTGCCTGATCTGTCCCCAGAATTTGCTATCTGAAATATCTTCTTGATGCAGAGTATATATCATTTGCCTATATGTTGGGGGAAAGGATTTATAATTCTGGGGTATATTTAAAATCAAAATGAATGCAGGTAGTTCTGAATTTACAAAAGTTCATTTAGTGACTGTTCGGAGTTACAACGGCACTGAAAAAAGTGACTTTTTCACACTTACGACTGTTGCCGCATCCCCATGGTCACATGATCAAAATTCATATGCTTGTTAACTGACCGGGGGGGTGGGGTGTCATGTGATTTCTTTTTGCGACCTTCTGACAAGCAAAGTCAATGGGGAAGCCAAATTCACTTAACAACCATTTTGCTTATTTTGCAACTGCAGTGATTTACTTAACAACCGTGGCAAGAAAGCTCATACAAAGGGGGAAATTCATTTTTAAAACGTCTCATTTAGCAACAGAAATTTTGGGCTCAGTTGTGGTCATAAGTCAAGGACTACCTGTATATAGGAATTTGAAAGAGCAGATTTATGTTAGAGCTGGTTTAGTTTGCTGTTCTATTCATTATTACACTGGGGAGATGGATTTTTTTTTAAAAAAAACCTTGACTAGTTTACAAGATAATGTGACTAATTGTAGCCTTCAGCTTTTTCTACCCAAGGGTTTCTATGTGAACAATAATTTTAGACATGCATGTGAACTAAAAGAAAAGGAGAATAGCCCCATGGCGAGACAGCCAGCAAATAAATTTAACAAATAAAAGAATAAACAAAAGGAAAAAAAGAAAGACATTACCAGAGCTGCCTTTCCCCCACCTAAAAGTCTATTTCCTTCCCCCCTCCCATTTATTTATTTCCACAGAATGCATAATTTTGAGAAACTGTTTGCACACAGCCCTTTTTAAAAAAAAGAAATCTTCAATTTACTACATCACCCATTGTAATTATACTATTTCCCTTGACTTTTCTGGAACAGGCAGCTACCTCCCAGGCTGACTATTGGGCATGAATGGATTAACATGACTGTTTTGTTGTCCAGAGACAACTTTTATGACCCAGTTCCTGTAAAAACAAGGTGCCTTCGTGCAAAACATGATTGATGAAAATTTAGAAGCAATTTAATATACCCTTTGAAGTTTATCTCTATTGCAAGGGAGTTGACATCTGGACAAAGAAAATGGTCTTGTGGCC
Source organism: Rhabdophis nuchalis (assembly GCA_039707465.1). Classification (NCBI taxonomy): domain Eukaryota; kingdom Metazoa; phylum Chordata; class Lepidosauria; order Squamata; family Natricidae; genus Rhabdophis; species Rhabdophis nuchalis. The sequence goes on along the minus strand of CM077643.1, from coordinate 316,808,319 downwards.
AATTCCCCCCCCCCCCTTCCTGTTTAGCAATAGAAAGACAAACACATGGCTCCAATTATTCAATGGCTTGCAGAATTGATAGAGTAGATCAGCTACAGATGACTGTAATTAAACATGCCCTCGATTTATTGATACAGGTATGTCTGTAAATATATGTCCTATATGTACATAAACAGTAAATATATGTCCTGTATGTACATAAACAGAGGGATAGAATCAAGATCACCTGAAGTGTTAATACCAATTTATAATGCCTTGGTAAGGCCACACTTGGAATACTGCATTCAGTTTTGGTCGCCACGATGTAGAAAAGTTGTGGAGACTCTAGAAAGAATGCAGAGAAGAGCAACAAAGATGATTAGGGGACTGGAGACTAAAACATATGAAGAATGGTTGCATGAGCTGGGTATGTCTAGTTTAATGAAAAGAAGGACTAGGGGAGACTTGATAGCAGTCTTCCAATATCTCAGGGGTTGCCACAAAGAAGAGGGAATCAAGGTCTTCTCCAAAGCACCACGAGGGTAGAACAAGAAGCAATGGATGGAAACTAATCAAGGAGAGAAGCAATTTAGAACTGAGGAGAAATTTCCTGACATTTAGAACAATTAATCAGTGGAACAGCTTGCCTCCAGAAGTTGTGAATGCCCAACACTGGAAGACTTTAAGAAGATGTTGGATAGCCATTTGTCTGAAATGGTATAGGGTTTCCTGCCTAGGCAGGGGGTTGGACTAGAAGACCTCCAAGGTCCCTTCCAACTCTGCTATTGTATTGTATTGTATTGTATTGTATTGTATTGTATTGTATTGTATTGTATTGTATTGTATTGTATTTATTGCTATTTATTGATGATTTTTTTAAATCCCCTGTGCACCACCCTGAGTCCATCTCAATGGAGAAGGAGCGGTATATAAATCGAATATAAATATTGTATTGTATTGTATTTTCCCAAAGACCTGTGAGAGCCACTTCTCTTCTTTAGTGATTTACTTCTTTTTTTGCTAAATTAAAGTAAGCCTAGAAGTGTAATGTGAGTTTGATCCTAGGTAGAGGCACATGTAGGGTCTCCTGCTTGGTGCAGGGGGTTAGACTAGATGACCTGCAAGGTCCCTTCCAACTCTGTTAATCTGTTTATAAGTTAGACTTGCTGGACTAAATTTTGATTTACAGGCATATAATGGAATTCATCCTCCTTCGTAGATGTACCCATAAGGTCAGTCTAGGTTTACAATAACCAAATTTTATCACCATGGTATCCCATTAGGGTTCCCTGAGATGGATTTATCACTCTATGCTATTTTCAAAATGTCTCAAAGCTTGTCCATTTTATATTAAATGAAATCCTCCCTTCAACAAAGCTGCCAATTTGTTATATGATGACTTCATGAAACAGAGAGGGAGAAGGAGAGAGAGGGAGAGGGGGGCGGGTTATCTGATGTCATCTCTTTGACATAGTCCAGACAGGAAACTAAACTGTACCTTTATTATAGGGTTACAGTAACAGAACTGTTACTAAAGAGAATGGGGCAGCTTTTGAGATGCTTTCCCCATCCTCATTTGTTCTGTGGGCTGAGACCTCTCTTTTCTGATCCTTGCTCTGGCTGTGGCTCTTCCTCCTCTTTCCAAGGTTATTCTCACGTCTCATTATATTGCATTATATGGAGGAGGGAGAGGGAGGAAGACACAGAGGGAGAGGGATAGAAATAATGTCAACTTCCTTTTCCACAATAACCAACTGGATCTGAAGCATTAGGGAGGTTGCAGAAATCGTTATAGAATTGTGGTCTATTCAGAGACAACTTGTTGGTCATTTTAGCATGCAAAATGTTATTTCTCATATTCACATGAAAAGCAGTCCCTTATGAAACATGGATTTAAATTTTATGCCTGATTCATGTAAATGAAATGCAACTTCATTAGCTGCTGAAGCAAGATCTTCTGTAGTGTCCTTATCTTTGACAAATCCAATCACTTAATGCTATCTTTCCAAAGATGATAGTATTCAGGGAAGCCCACAACATAAATCCAAATAGTACTCCACCCCCTTTTAATTAGAGTCATAGAGTTATGATTTAAATAACATCTGAAGAAGATCTATAGAAGAACGATTTTCAGATGCCCAACACACATAAATGTTGAAATAGGTATATATATATATTTTTGCAATCATGAAATTTCAGGTACTTTGGAAATACCGGCAAGAGAGATGTGTAGGTCATTCTTGATTAAGTAATAGAAATCTTATTTTGAAGTTTGCATATTGATAGGATGAAAAGTTAGTTGCGATGCTCTTGTGTGGGCTTCAACAATTAAGGCCTGACTACCTTCCTTTTAATTCAGTCCACTGGGGCAACCATTATATCATAAATAAAATTTTGCACATTTTATTTGTAACATGAGAGCATGCTAGTGATTCTAAAATTTATTTTTGAGGTTTCCATAAAATGTTTACAATTCGTAAGTGTTTTCAATTGTAATTTAAAAGGTCCTGCACAAAATTCATACTGATTTTAGATAATTGGTTTAGTGTTTATAATGTCTTCTCTAGAATTGGTAAGTTTATGCAAAAATTCTGCATTCATGTTGAACCCCCAAATAAGGAACATATTCTGTTGCTATATGATTCTAGTAAAAAACAAAGTCACTTTGCAGGGTGAGATGAGCAGCATATAAATGTTATTAATAAATAAATGTGAATGTATTGAATACAGTGTATGAATGTCATGCCTTGCAAAAATCAAACTGGATGTATACACACACACACACATATACACACACACACACACACATTGCCAACATGAATTAAATATATTTTTATGTTATTGTTATTCAGCTAGAGTTGAAAGTAACAAACTTGCATTGTGCAAACTATACCCTGAAACTGATCATTGTCTTGATCATTTCATCATAGATAGACCAAAAAAAGATTTATATAAGCTTCCTAGTTGTAAACTGGGGAAATCCTGTAGTTCAGGGGTCTCCAACCTTTGCAACTTTAAGTCTGAAGGACTTCAGCTCCCAGACTTCTCCAGCCAGCAAAGTCCTTCAGACTTAAAGTTGCAAAGGTTGGGGGCTCCTGCTGTAGTTAATCAACTGTGGCAAAACAATTCCTCTGAGACTGAAAAAAGCAAAGTGAAAATAAAACTTGCTACTGCTTTCTTTGGAACATAATAAATAAATCATGTATAGATCTTTTTGTTCACTCTTTGCAGAAACAAAGCTGAGAAGCTTTATTATTACTAAAATTTCACATACTGAAGTTTTGATTTGGAGACAAAAGCTTCCTGAGGAAAGAATTCCAAGTAAGCCTTAATATGTGTGAATATTCAGTTTTTCCTTTATTACTCCTTTACTTCTTCAGATGTATCACTCTACATATATTTGATTTCAGCCACCATAAATCTTCAGGCCACCTGGAAATAGGGAAGACATCTGTTTAATTAAGTGCATATCTGCCTTGGTGCCATTTCTCCTTTGGCTGCATTTGTCTTTGGGTATCTCAGATTAGTTATATAGTAAGTGGACAGTATTAGAATCATGAAGACCCAATCTAACGGTAGCTATATGATGATAGCACAGAGTAGAAGGAAGTGTGTACAGTTACTAAAAATATTCTCTTTAAAAGGTAATTTCAACTCAGCACTCATTTCTTCTCATACTGAAAAAAAAGAGGTTGTTGAAACCCAACAATTTGCTTTCGAAAAAATTAACTGATTCATTGATGACTTAAAGGGGGTTTCCATATGGTGGCTTTTTCTGCAAAGATTTATTCTGATTCCCTGTGTGTGTGTTACATGTTACAGTAGAGGAAGCTTCTGGATGATTTGAGAAATACAGCTACACCCATTATATGCTCCTATATATTTAGATGGCTATGAGGACGACAAAAGATGATAGGGAATTTTATACAGCCCATGGAATGAGTCTCAAATAGGGCTGGAACATGCCTGCCTCTCTGCTCACTCTAGACAGAAGGCAGTCCACTGTGTCCCCTAACTATCGCTTGGGAAGTTGGATGGTCCATGTCCAAAACTAATTCATCCACTGTAATTTAACAATGAGTACTCTTACAGAATAACAGAGTTGGAAGGGACCTTGGAGGCCTTCTAGTCCAACCCCCTGTCCAAGTAGGAGACTCTATACCAGGGGTGTCAAACACAAGGTCTGCAGGCTGGATCCAGCCCGTGATGTGGTTTGATCCGGCCTACAGGGCTCTCCTGGAAAATGTAAGGGGCCGGCTTGCTTTGCTTCAGCCCGGCCTATCCAGTGCGAAGAGGAAACATGCCAGTTTGGGGAGTGGCGTCAAGCTGCCCACACCCACCCAGTCAGCCACACCCACCCAGTCAGTCACACCCAGTGAATGGCGTCAAGCTGGCCATGCCCCCTCAGTTTGCCACACCCACCCAGTCAGCCAAGCTCGCCCAGATCCCCAAGGTCAACCACAGCCCTGATGTGGCCCTCAATGAAATTGACTTTGACACCCCTGCTCTATACCATTCTGGACAAATGGCTATCCAATCTCTTTTTAAAAAGCTCCAGTGCTGGAGCACGCACAACTTCTGAAGCAAAATAGTGAATTGTTTTCACTGTCAGGAAATTTCTCCTTAATTCTCGATTGGATCTCCTTTTGATAAGTTTCCATCTGGAAATGTTGCTCCACCCACCCCATTGCAAGCCTCTGCAATTTAAATACCTCTGGATCCAGCTACCGGATGTTCCATTTCAGTTGCTTAAGGCACAGCCCCCATTCAGATTGAGCAGTGGTTTTTCCACTTACCAGTATGGCTCCTGCAACCATTTTTCCATGCTTTCTCATCCAGAATACTGTTTCCTATCCAATCCTAGGCTCAGTTGAATTCTTATCTGGTGTCTCTGCTGAAAATGTTAAGAACCCCATATCTGTCCATGCTGCAGTTCCAAAGGGATGAGCATATGCTGCTGATATCTCACCAACTATTCCTCTCTCTGGAACAAAAACTCTTTGTATCCTCTCTGGCTCTGGATTCATTAATCCCCAACATGTAGATTATATCATTCTGGGAATATAAAGACAGAGTGCAGTCATTACTTTTTCTTTATTATTTGCTCTTTATAAGAAGCAAAATAAAACTCCCCCAAATTTCCAGCCTTGTTGCAATGGTTTATATATTTTTTCATACTTTCTCCCACATATAAACTGTACAAGCAGATATCACTAGATTCTCTTCTGGGCAACAAGCCCACTAATAGTTTTAACCTTTACTCTTCCTCCTACATGCTTCTAGTAAAATAGTGCAGCATTCTACCTTACCAGAAAAGCTTTATTGTGTGACTTTAACATGCTTTGGAAAGCGGATTTAACTGCTGTTATATCAGTCTTGATTTCAATATTCGCTTTAGTAATCCCAAGACTTGTTTTTCATCACTACTACTAATTTTACTGGGGTAGTATGGTAGACATTAAAAACAGGATTATATGTGGCTTGTAAATGTTTATAAATTAACAGAATCTCTAGCAGGTTGAAGATGTACTAAAGTATAATTCCCAGAACCCTCAACCATTCTGCTATGGGATCTTGATGGGGTTTGCAATTAAAAACACAGAGAGCCCCACCTTCCATGAATTTTAAATAAAATTTAACTTTATATCATGATTTGGTTGACCTCCGGCTTAACAGCTATAATTTCTGATTAAAAGGCATGTGCTGTGCTTTAGATCCAAAGATAGAAAGGTCCTTCACATCAAGTGTGGGTACACACTACGCTTGAGCATCCTAGGAAAATGCATCCTTGCCTGAAGGAAGTCTGATTCTTTCTTACATCTTTTCCTGCTGATGGAAAGACACATAACTGCATTTTCTCAATGAAGTGTCCCACTCTGCTATAGATGGCCCATAAATATACCATTCTATTTCCTTCTCCCACTTGAAATTCTTTAAATGAACTTCAGTAAATCTTCCTATAATATTCTGTGAAATGTCATTTTTCAGCTGTATTACTATAATACCTCATCCCAATTACATTAGGCAGACAGGCTCAAATTGTTCATAACCAGACAGCTAACAGCATCTAACAGAGATGCAAGATCCATTATTTTTTCTCACTTACTATTATTTTGTAGGTGAAGTCAGGTGATCCCTAGCAAATGGGATCAGAGAAGTGTTTATTGATTGTTTTGGGAAGATGCAAAAATTCCCCTCCCTTTCCTGTTTACTTCCTGTGTTGGCATTCTTCTGTTGTCTTCTAAAGAGCTGGATGCAGTGATGCTCTGCTGATGGCCATTCAGATTTGCATATGAATCTGGCCATTCATTCACTCATTTGAGTAAATGGGCCTTTTTACATTCTTCTGGCAATCCCACTCTACCTTCATGCAAATAGTCCCCTGAAACAAGTGCATATCTATCCATGTAGCACAGTAGGATACATGGAACCCACCATTTTACATTCTCCTTCCATTGGCGAAATCAGCTGATGCCTGGTAAGTTTAAATGGTGGCCTACCAGAATTGTTCAATTAACCATGTGTTGTTGTTAGTTGCGAAGTCGTGTCTGACCCATTGCAACCCCATAGACAATGTTTCTCCAGGCCTTCCTGTCCTCTACCATCTTCTGGAGTCCATTTAAGCTCACGCCCACTGCTTCAGTGACTCCATACAGCCACCTCATTCTCTGTCGTCCCTTTCTTCTTTTGCCCTCAATCGTTCCCAGCATTAGGCTCTTCTCCAGTGAGTCCTTCCTTCTCATTAGGTGGCCAAAGTATTTGAGTTTCAACTTCAGGATCTGGCCTTCTAAAGAGCAGTCAGGGTTGATCTCCTCTAAGACTGACCGGTTTGATCACTTTGCAGTCCAAGGGACTCGCAGGAGTCTTCTTCAGCTCAGCTCAGTTGGCACTGCTGTAAGTGCTTTGATTTCATAGCCCTTGCCAGTTGAGCATAACAGGGAAATAGAGTAATCGTGGAATGAAAGAAACTTCCTCCCGTGCATTGCTTCCCAAATAGAACACAGATGAATCCGGAAACATTGGTTTTGTGTCAATGAAAGTGAAAGAAAGCTAATCAGACAGAGTATAATATATGAGAAAAGATACAGGAATGATAATAATCAGGGCACTGCTATTAGGTTTGGCCCATTCCAGCCTCCATTCTGTGATTGTCATGTTTTCCCTATCCACTAATGATGCTCTGAGCAGAAATGTCCAGAAAGCTGATGAAAGCAATCAGTCACTTTGCATGTTACAGGCTGCATGCACATTATCAGGACAGCATTCTATGGCAGTGATTCAGAACAAACATAATACAAGCAGAATAGTCTTAGGCAATGTGGCCAGCACATTTCATGCCAGTATTGCTTTTTTCTTTTCTTTTTTTTGCTAAACGGATAGCTCAGCAACGGGGAAAGACCTGGCTGAGGCAACAGCAAGCTAGACGTGTTCAACATTAGCTGCCTTTGTCCCCATTCAGGTCAAAACAAGCAGATGTTTAAATAATGTTGCAGAAGTGGAAGACAGAGGAATCCCCCCCTCCCCCTCAGCTTAATCAACGTGTCCTTGCCTAGATATTGGGAGGGGAAAGGGGTAGTACATCCAAAACTTTACAAAATCAGAAACTATAAAGGGTATTGTGACTACTATCGTTTTTATTAAAAATACTTTTGCAAAAGGAGTGCATGTAAATGACTGCATGTGAACCCACAGGGATGTGGTGGGCTGGTATATCTATTTCCTCCAACAGAGGTCCTTGCATCCTTTTCTCAAAATCCCTACTGTTGCATCTTTCCATAAGTTTGTCTGATTGCTTTCGTCACTACTCTATACAGAGAAAATTTCTCTCTTTAGCTTTTTGGTGGTGATGGTGGTGGGGAGATCAGGCCTCTTCCTTGCTTTCAGCTTCTTCTAGCTACTGTGTGTCTGGAATGCATGACAAGCTACATTTTCTATTGGAATGTGACCTATGGATTTCAGAAGACGGCACAATACTGTTTTGCAAATATTTATTATGTGGATCAGGAGACACTAAACTTGGCAACTTGAAAACTTCTCGACTTCAATTCCCAGAATTCCATGCTGGCTGAAGAATTCTGGGACTTGAAGTCCACAAGTCTTAAAGTTGCCAAGTTTGGGGACCCCCTCATAATTCTATATTATGTAGAGCTGTGGTTCTCAACCTTTTGGGGGTCGAATGACTCTTTCACAGGGTCACCTAAGACCATCAGAAAACGCATATTTCCGATGGTCTTAGGAAGCGAGACACCTGTTGGGGGTCACCACAACATGAGGAACTGTATTAAAGGGTCACGGCATTGGGGAGGTTGAGAACCACTGTAAGGTTTAATAATAAAAGGACAATGTGAAATGAGCTCTGTGGGCTCTAAACATATAAATACAGAGAGGTGGAATAAAATAGTAGCAAAGACACACAGAACAGCTCAGATCATTCCATAATATAATTTAACAACATAACTCTAACTACATCTAGTACCACATTTTCCACAGTTGTTTAAATTTCACCTGAACTTCTTCATTCCAAGATTAATACAGGCAGTCCTTGACTTGCGACCAGAATTGAGACCAAAATTTTCATTGCTAAGCAAGAATTTGTTAAGTAAGTTTTGCCTCATTTTGCGACCTTCCTTGCTGTTAGGATATTTATCCTTATATTGGGTTGAAAATATATATAAGCCAGTATTCTTAAAGAGTATATGTAGCTTTAAGAACTATGTTGAATTCTGATTGGCTGTGCTTCTCAGCTCTACCATAAAAGGAAGCTCAGAAACACAGTTCATTCCCTTTTTTGATTCCTTTTGATTTCTGTGCTTACTGTTTGCCATTGAAGCTGAAGACTGAAGAAAGAAGAAGTATTTGTTTTGCATCACTGTAAGATAACTCTGTGTTTTGGTGAAGGACTGTTATTGTTTGAGAAGTTAGTATCACTGGTCGGAAGAAGTATTTTAGTTGCTACAAAGTAAAGACTATTTATTTTCTTATTATCGCTGTTTTAGAGTGTGGTTAATGCAACGTATCTCTTTACTGTCCGGTGTATTACACTATTCCGCATTTATTTTCAAATGGGGGTGTTCGTTACCCCTAACACTGGTTACGGGACCAGAGTTGCTAACACTTGCCACAACTGTTAAGCGAATAGCTGCAGTTGTTAAGTTACTGATACAATTCTTAACTGAATCTGGCTTCTCCATTGACTTTGCTTGTCAGAAGCTCACAAAAGGTGACCGTGTGACCCTGGGACACTGCAACCATCATAAACATGAGTCAGTTGCCAAGCATCCAAATTTTGATCACATGTCCATGAGGAAGCTGCAATAGTTGTAAGTGTGATAAATACGCATAAGTCACTTTTTTGAATGTCGCTATAACGTCGAACAGTCACTAAATGAATGGTTGTAAGTTGAGGGCTACTTGTACATACAGTACTATAAAATATAATATAAAAGATAAGGACAACAAAACTAAGAATTGCATCAAAGGCTCCAGAATCCATCCTGGAGATATTCAGGAGCTAGTCTATCCTGAATCTATTGTTTCCACATTTTGTTCCAGAAACTAATTTGTATGGAATAATTGCAGTAGCTGTGTGATACACATTGATTATTACAAAGGAAATTGATTGTTTTACAAGATGGATCAATGAGTCTGATGAAAAGAAAAAAGCCTCATAGAAATTGCAGCAGCTGCCAAAAAAGCCAACACAGTTCTAGGCTGCATAAACAGAGGGACAGAATCAAGATCACGTGAATTGTTAATACCACTTTATAGGGCCTTGGTAAGGCCACACTTGGAATACTGCATACAGTTTTGGTCGCCACGATGTAGAAAAGATGTGGAGACTCTAGAAAGAGTGCAGAGAAGAGCAACAAAGATGATTAAGGGACTGGAGGCTAAAACATATGAAGAACGGTTGCAGGAACTGGGTATGTCTAGTTTAATAAAAAGAAGGATTAGGGGAGACATGATAACAGTATTCCAATATCTCAGGGGTTGCCACAAAGAACAGGGAGTCAAACTATTCTCCAAGGCACCTGAGGGCATGACAAGAAGCAATGGGTGGAAACTAATCAAGGAGAGAAGCAACTTAGAACTGAGGAGAAATTTCCTGACAGTTAGGACAATTAATCAGTGGAACAGCTTGCCTCCAGAAGTTGTGAAAGCCCGAACACTGAAAGTCTTTAGGAAGATGTTGGATAGCCATTTGTCTGAAATATTATAGGGTTTCCTGCCTAGGCAGGGAGTTGGACTAGATGACCTCCAAGGTCCCTTCCAACTCTGCTATTGTATTGTATTGTAAATCAAATGTCAATGATGAAATTCCTGTTTTCTCAGGAACACATTACACCAAATTCAGTTACAGCCTGGTCTTGTATTGCCACATTATTTTAATAATAATAATAATAATAATAATAATAATAATAATAATAATAATAATAATAATAATAATAATAATAATAATAATAATAATAATAATATTTAATATTTATAAAACCGCACCCTCTCCCCACAGGGACTCGGGGCGGTGCACAGGTAGAATAAAAACAATAAATACATACAAACAATTCTAAAAACAAATTAAACATAACCTGCGCTAAAATTCCCCATTAAAACTAAACAGTCCTAATTTCCCAGGAGAAACCCCAAAGACAGAGAGACTTATCCTAGGCCGGCCAGACAGAAAAAGTGAGTTTTTAATTTAAGATGGAAGGAGCGGAGGTCCGTGGTCGTCCTGATATCGGGGGGAAGGTCGTTCCAGAGGGCCGGGCCCGCCACAACATTTTACTTGTTGTTTGGCTTTTTTTAATGAAACTTTTTTTTTAAACCGTCAAGAAAGGTTTGTGGTGTGTCTAAAATGGCCACAAATGGGAAGTTCCAAAATGCTGGGAGTTTTGCTTTCACAAAAAAAGGGAACTTTCAAGTTTCACCCAACCAACTACTGGATTATAAACCTTCCAGTCACGGGTCATTTGAATGAATTCTGCTTATTAAAAAAAAGATGGGTAAGACAGTCTTATACAGTAGGAAAACAAACAAATTAACCCAGTAAGACAAAGAAGGGAACAAGGCACTATAATTAGTACTCTATGATTTATTATCAATGTTGACACAGGGGTTTCTGTATTGCTTCTTATTACAAATAATTTGTTTGTTTGTTTATATCCATTTATTACTTATCATCCCTTTATTATTATTTATAAGTAACTCAAGGTGGTGAACATATTCAACAGATCTTCCTTCTATTTTCCCCACAGCAATAATACTGTGTGGTAAGTTGGGCTGAGAGAGAGCAACTGGCTCACAGTCACCATCCTAAAATGTTTTACAATAAAAACAGCATTAAAAGTGGTGATGGTGCTAGAGCAGGGGTATCAAACTTGCATTGTCACGGCAGCATCACATGTCGTATCAGGACTTTTCCCCCCCTTTGCTAATCTGCTGCTGTGGCCTAGAGGTGGCCACAATCACCTCCCAATCAGGAAGTTGTGAGTTCAATCCTAGGTAGAGGCACATGTAGGGTCTCCTGCTTGGCCAGAGGGTTGGACTAGATGACCTGCAAGGTCCCTTCCAACTCTGTTAATCTGTTAAACTGAATGTGGGTGTGGCCAGCACAGGATACATCTGGCTCAAGGGCCACGAGTTTGACAGCCCTGTGCTAGAGGAAGAAATAATGAGGATAAATGTGGACTCAGTCAACATACAATACAATACAATACAATACAACAGCAGAGTTGGAAGGGACCTTGTAGGTCTTCTAGTCCAACCCCCTGCGTGGGCAGGAACCTTATACCATTTCAGACAAATGGCTATCTAACATCTTTTTAAAGACTTCCAGGGTCTGGTGGATAGGGTGGGGGATAGGGTGGGGGATAGGGTGGGCAAATGAATACTTGAAATTTTGAGAACATCTGGTAGATGTAATCAAACAACCACTGCCACTAGCAATTATATTAACTTATTTATATAATATATTGTTAATTCCAAATACATTGTACATATACATCAAATCAAATTTGTGGGTTTTTAAAAATTCTGTCCCTGCTCACTGCTTTTCCTAGATATGCATATTTCTTATACCACATCTGCCTCCTCCTCCTCCTCCTTCCATATCCGTCATTGGATGTTGGTAATAATGTTGGCGATCCTATTTTTATGAACAGCTGCACAAAAAGTGCTGCTGAGTTTTGTCTAAACCAGTCCCTTAGATTTTGAAGCTATGATGTTCTTCTTCTATCTGGACCTTGTTTGCCTTCAATCATTTCACAGAGGATTAAATGAAGTGTGGTGTATTTTTCCGGGTGTCGCATCACATGTCCGAAATATTCTCTGTCTCCTTCAAAGGCCAATGCAGCCCTCCGAAATATATTCCTAATTCAGGATATCCTCTATTTACAGAATGCATGATTTTGGAAAGGTTCTTATTCATTGTGGATAACAAAAGAGGAGGAGCTCATGGAAGACAAGAAATAGTTATATGCCTTTAGAAAGATACTGTGTTTCACAAGAAACCAATAAATTAAGCCAAAACGTGACTTAACATTTGAACCTATTAGCTTATGACGCTATTTTGCAGAACTGAGTCGTATTTCTTGCAAGTACATTTCTGTTGCTTGCCTTTGATAAGAATTTGTCCTTCTTAGTAGATCTCTGAAGTTTGGAATTAAGGTTTGTAACAAACTGGCGAAAACTGAAGAATGGAACTCAACAGATATGCAATAAAATAATAACAGCAGATCGTGTTATACAATTTAATCCTTAAATCATGCTCTGACAGAAGTCTCTTGATGTCAAGAAGGATTTCTCCTAGGAATGTAGCCACAATGATTAGAATCAGAATCCCTTTTTTAGGAGAAGGGCGGGGTATAAATTTGAAATAAATAAAAAAATAAAAAAAATAGCTGGAAGGGACCTTGGAGGTCTTCTAGTCCAACCCCCTGCTCAAGCAGGAAACCCTATACCATTTCAGACAAGTGACTGTCCAGTCTTTTCTTAAAAATCTCCAGTGATGAAGCACCCAGTGATGAAGGTAAGCTGTTCCACTGGTTAATTAGAGCAGCCTTCTCCATCCAGGTTTTCCACAGATGACTTGAATTACAAATCCCATGATTCCCATCCAGTAGGGCCAATATTTGATCCATATACCTTGGGAGTTACATGAATTGGAGAAGGCAGATCTAAAATGTTGAACAGGGACAAAAATTACAAATCTAGAATCAGCTATAAATCAGGCTTGAACCAGTTGCCTTTTCTCCCTCCAATCTGTTGTGGGATATCTCTGTTGGGAGACAGAAAAGTTGTGCAGCGGAATATGCAGCTAGAGAAACGTTGCTAGTAAATACACAAATAGTAAACCAGACACTGTTAGTAAAACAAAATAACTTTACTGGTGTTGTAAAACTAAACTACTGCTTCACAAGCAGTGATGGTTGGTAGTTAGTCAAAACAAAGTCCTTAACAAACTAACAATTGCTTACAGTCAGCAATCCACAATTCTTCCTTCTTCCTTCTTCAAACACAGTCAGTCACGGCACACGAGCAGTCAGATAATCTGTAGATAGATGATCAAGAGCAATTAGCAGAGAGAGGAATATGCGCTCTTCTGACTTCCTCTTATTGGGGAGATAATTACAGTCTCTAATTGCATGCCAACATTCCAACATTCTTAAAGCAACACTGACCATTTGTCATCATGGTATTATATATTGCCTACCCAACTCTAGGAGTATTTCTCCTAACACAATCTTCATTAAAATGAGTAAAATACCAGCAAGAGAAACCATATATAAGTAGTCCTCAGTCTACGACCACAACTGAACCCAACATTTTTATTGTTAAGCAAGACTGTTTTTAAGCAGGTTTTGCCCCATTTTACGATTTTTCTTGCCATAGTAATCAAGTAAATCACTAAAGTTGTTCAAACAGTAAGATGGCTTTTAAGTGAATCTGGCTTCCCCATTGATTTTGCTTATCAGAAAGCCACAAAAGTTGATCACATGACCCTGAGACACTGCAACTGTCATAAATACATGCCAGTTGCCAAGTGTCTGGATTTTGATCACCTGACCATAGTGAGTCATAAGTGTGGAAAATGACCATGAGTCATTTTTTTCAAAGCTGTTGTAACTTTGAATGGTCACTAAACAAATGGTTGTAAGTCAAGGACCACCTGTATAGCATCCTTATAATCAACTGAAAGAAATAAAGCAGAAAAAAATGCAATAAGTAAAAAAATGCTTCCAAGCACCAAGCTGAATCACATCACTGGGCATTAAAATATTTCCATCCTGAGCTGCAGGAATTTGTACTATGAATATAAAGAAAAATGTTATTTTCTCATTTAGCAATTCTTCCACTAAATAAATTAACTGCAATTTTGTCAAGATGGATTATACATCACCCTCAGTAATATATTTGTCACTTCAATAGTTTCCAAGATATATAAAATGACAGCCTTTTAAAAATCTGGAACTTCTAAGATGACCAGGAATTACATTTTAAAGAAATAATAAAACATATGTTCTGTGAGAAGACTCTAAGCAGTGAGGCTTTACTGTGTCCTCAACAAAAATCAGTGGCTGCTGGAGGTATTTTCATGAAGAACAGTCTATTTTCAGAACAGAATGTGCTTCTTTTTCCCTCTACAACTTCTAGGGAGAAGGGAGCTGCTATAGATACATCCCCCTTAACTATTTTAGATAACAAGAATGGTGTGGTGGACTAGAGGTGGGATCTTCACTTCACAATTGGGAGGTTTTGAGTTCGATTCTAGGTAGTGGAAGATATTTCTCTCTCTGGGCACAAAGAGAAAATATCTTGCTGTGAGCTCCATGTAGGAGCCAGGAAGGGCATCCGGCTGATAAGTTCTCAATTCGATTTAGTCACCTCAGCTCCACCCAGATGCAAGAAATTGCAGGGCTGTTAAAAGAAAAAAACCTATTTTAAATAGCAAAAGCTGGATCAGAGTCTGCGTCCTGGCGGCCATATTTCAAAGATGAACTGATACATGTTCTGTATTTATTTATATATTTGATAGCTTTGTATTCTACCTGTCATTTAGGAACTGAGGATGATGTACATAGTGTTCCCTTCTTCTATTCTTACCCTGTGAAGTAGTTTAGCCAGAAAGAGAATGACTGGCTCAAGGTCATTGGTGAACATCTGTAGCTGAGGGTTGACTTGAACCTGGGTTTCCTATACCTTCATTGCTATATACTGCCTCACAGTGTCTCAAATTTCAGGATAAATGTTGCAGGTTCCTAGTTACCAAAGCATATCGAAAGTATATCAGGAAAGTACTCTGAGGTAGCAGTCCAAGGAAGGAGTAATTCCCCTCACACACATACACTTAGACTACACTACTGTGTTTCCCCAAAATAAGACGGGGTCTTATTTTCTTTTGACCCCCGAAATAAGCACTTGGCCTTATTTTTGGGAAGGTCTTATTATTTTTGGGGTGCAGGAGACAGCGAGCGTGGTCACCTCATGGCTGCTACTGTATTGTAATATTTTGGGGGAGGGATTATTTTAGCGCACTTTCTCAAAAACCCGATTGGGCTTATTATCCGGGGAGGTCTTATTTTCAGGGGAACAGGGTAGTTATCCATCCATTAAGAATAAGCCCAATGTAACATATACAACTAGGAGAACCAGGATAATGAAGAATGAAATTTGTGAACATGGAAGAGTTCATACACATCTCTAAATAATCAGAGTTTCTTTTAAAACAAATATTTGAAGCAAATTTAGAGAGACCCGCTTAGGGGAAAGGGGGGAAAATATTAACTTAACAAAATATTTAAATGGCTGGTGTGAAATTTGCTGATTGCTGTCAAGTATGGTTTTTTTTAACCTTTTATCTCAAGCCCCAATATACATATTTGTGGAATATAAAGCATTATATTAAAAAGCAGGTGGAAAGGTTCTCTGAGCCTTGGACTCATTTCCCTTCCTCTTTTGTTCCTTCTCTTACTACTTTTGGTTCTCCTTTTCTTGAATCTACAAGCTGGGAGGGGTTGTAACAAATTCTGGTTAACTAACCTTACAGCTTCAGGTTGATTTCCAGTGCCTGCAATCAATCTTTGGAAACTGACCAGAATCTGATATGAATCATAATCCTTGATCCAGACAACTTCACAAGTCCTAATTTAGGAGAAGAATTACGGTTGTGAGTTCTTTTTAACCCACACAGAGAGAAGAAGGGGAAGTGGTACATGTGCACAATATTTAAAAGAGCTTCTTTTAGCATGCAAACAAGTTACTAACTAAAGTCTATCCCATAATATTTGATGGAACTCCATTGTTCTGTGGAATGCAAAGCCAATGCTGAATTGGGAAAAAATTATCTCTAGTACCAACTCAGAGTGAGTTTATCTTGACAAAATGCAAACTAGAGGTCCAACTACTATGTACTTTCTGTACATAGCTAGTTGGACCTCTGTTAACTAACAAAAGCTAGTTAAAACAAGCAATTGTTTAAATCTGGCTTCAATGGAATATTCATATAACTTTGCTTAATAATGAATTCCTGTCTTGGTTAAGATAGGATAAGATTCCTAACTAAGAAGCTTTGTCATGGTCTCACAAACTCAAAATACCTATTGCAAAAATTCCTAAGAATCACAATATTGGGGGGGGGAAACCATCACACCCAATAGTTCTCACAACATCCAATTGCTCTTAAATTCCATTCCTTGTGTAACACTTATTTGAGTCACTGCACCAGAGATATGCAGGCCATGTATTCTTCCTCTTTATTAGAAAAGCAGTTGGCATTGTGTCATACACCTTCCCCAATTGTTGCTTTGTTTCAAAGAAAAGCACATTTATTCGCAGAAAGGTAGATCCATTACCAGATTCTGCCAATTAAAATATATACTTTATTATAGAAAATAGATAGCAGTGAAAGTTAGGTAGCAGTTAAAGCATTAAAAAAAATATTATCTGCCATAACTTATAAAACAAGATGGGAGAAGTTAGATTTTAGCATAAAAGTGATAATTAGATTAGATGCATTAACTTTTGTCTTCAATTCCCTGGAATAAACCTCTGTAGTTTTTCACTCCAATAATTTCTCAGCCTCTTTCTGGATAATCCAGACATACATATATGTACTTGGCTGGAAAGATAGTATTCAAAAGACAAGCTCAAGCAAGAGAGAAATAACTGGCAATCATAGGAGAGCCCAGCACTCTTACTCACACATAGAGGACGTTTTTTCGAAATTCTTCAAAGGAAAAAAAAACTCTCAGTAAATTTCTTAATGATGGGCTTGTCCTTAGGAACTGGCAAAATTCCTCTTTATGGAATGCCCTCATGGGTAGAATTTCCTCGTGATGTTTTTCCTTACTATTTAATAGAAGCCTGGTGCAACACCTTCCTTAATGTAGTTAAGATAAATTAAGATAAGCATATTTAGAAAAAATAAGTCATTCCCCTGCTCCAATTTCACTCTTACCAAGAAGTTCCTTCTCTTATTTATTTTATTTTATTTTTATTTTATTAAATTTATACCCTGCCCTTCTCCAAACGGACCCAGGGCGGCTTGATATCACAACAGGGGCTGCAACATTTTGTTAGCACCCAGTAAACATCTTTGATGGAACAGGACCTCCCTCATATAGAACTGCTAACTACTGAATCAGTCTGGTTCATGCAGCATGTCAGAATTTTGGCAGCTTGTTCACCAGGCAAACATCACCACCTATTCCCTTTGCTTTCCCTTTTCTCTCTTCATCCTCCTCCTCCTCCTCCCATTTTACTTTTTGGCAGAGCATTGCCATTTAAAAATGTGACCCTGTTCTACATCCAGTCAACCAACTATTTGTATAAAACCAACAGTCAAACTATCATCGTGTAGACATATTCTGAATCTTCCCTTCAGAGATTGCAACTTATTCCAAAGTAGATCGATATCATATGTGCCAAATTCACTGTGCCTCACCAACTCAGGCAGCAAATAGTGTTATCCTTACAGATTTCATGCAGGACAGTTTCTGGATGGCACTTGATGGATTCCCTGGCTTTCTGGTTTTTTCCCCCCAACCAGCATCATTATGAGAGTCAGTTCCCATTCAGTCAGAGAAAGTCAGGATGATAACAGATCCAACCATTGTCAAAATAAGAGCCAGGGAAGAAAATAGGCCCTCCCAAAGATGAGGCCACCAGACTGTTTATTACAAAGGGTGGACAAAAGGAAAAGCCATAAAAAGGCTTGAAAATCAGTTTGACAGAAGAAGGCAAGACCTTCTGGGCCAGGCTGGGAACTCTCTGCCTCTTCTGCTTGGGATGCATCTGCCTGGCCTCATCTTCTTGCAAGTTTGAAGCTTGCTGCAACCTGGTTTCTCCCAGATGAGTTATGGTGCACCCAGCCTCAACAGCCTGCCAGAGTCACTTCGACAGGGCAGCATATTAATTTAATAAATAAGAGGGCAGAGGGCAGTACCAATAACAGACTAACAGAGTTGGATGGGACCTTGGAGGTCTTCTAATCCAACCACTGATTCAAGCAGGGAATCCTATACCATTTCAGACACATGGTTGTGCAATCTCCTCTTAAAAGCTCTAAAGGCAATTAATTGTCTGATTAATCATTAATTGTTCTAACTGTCAGAAAATTTCTCCTTAGTTCTAGGTTGGATCTCTCCTTGATTCTTTTGATGCAGCGAGCCTCCACAAGCAACCAACAATGAGCAATGGCATATACTACATTTTGGGCCTGGATTAACATTTCCTTCTGTGTCTTCTCACTGGTGTCAAGCAGAAGGCTATGCCAGATGTACTGATACATTCAGCTGGCCAGCCTCAGCTGTGTATTACACTGAAAGCCCAAAGGGCTCAAGCAAGGTGCTCATTCTTGCCTTGCACTTCATGGGCCACTTCTAGCAGATGAGACACCTTCAGAAGAAGGTTAAATTGAAGGAATTATCCTGAACTTCTCACTTCCTTGTTAACAATGGAACAGTGACTGAAAAGGTCAATTCTCCTTTGCTAAAAATGGAAGGTGAATGTTCCTCTATCAGGTCTGCTATAACTGTATTTTTGCACAAGATAGATGATCCCCAAGAACTCATCCAAAACCTCCATTATATGTTTCATCTATTGTAGCAATTAAGGATATGGAAGAATTGGACTTCAGGGTTCTTCTTATGGTATCGTAAAATTCAGCAAAAATGAAGACCCTCATTACTGACCCAAAGTCACCAGTGAGCTTTCATGGCTGTAAGTGGTCTTCAACCTGGGCCTCCCAAGTCCTAGTTCAACATCTTAACACTACACCACAATGGCATTACACTGTTTCATGTAGGAGGGCAAAGATGGCTATTTCCTGAGTCAAAGGCATCCAATGTGCATTGCCAGAGAACCCTGTAAAATATTATTGCACTCAGGTATTGTTGATGGATTTCTTAAAGGCAATTGCTTGATCACTGTATAAAAAGAGTGCTGGAGTAAATTGGCTTGAACTAGTATGGTTCTTCTTTTCAATATTAATTCTTCAGTGTATGTTGCAGCTCAGCTACAGTAGCTTGTAAAACACGTTACTTCGCAACTGCTAAAGCATGCAAGTTGGAAGCTATAAACTTAAGCTGAACTTTAGTTGCCTTCTGAATGATGCCTTCCCTTATGTATGGATTTCCTAAATATTTTGGAAAGGTCTGAAGGAAAAGATCTTCATTATGGAAAGTTTCAACCAGATACCAAATAAGGTTTTGTTTATAAGGGAACATGCTATCATTGTTCTCAGAGAAAATTGTCTCAATTTAATTTATTCATATGATAAATGAAGAAAGGGAAAGCCAAAATGGTTCTTTAAAAGGAGAAGATGTTTGGAATTTTTAACACGCCGATCTTTTGCTGTGGTTACACAGACTCCGTCTACCTCGTATGAGCAAAAAAGTGTTCTAAAGTACACTTAGTGTAAGCAGTGCCTTCGTCTTTGCAGAATGCATAAACCCATGTGCATACATAATCCTATTAGAACACACATATTCGTAACTTAAATGATGCTGTACTTTCTACAGCTGCTCCATTGCTCCTTCCAATCCTTTTCTAAAGAAGTTCTACAGCTTACCGAAGGAATGTTTTGATGTCAGGGCATCCAGAATGCTTCAGGCACTTGCAGGCCTGCCAAGGGGACATTTTCCATCCCAGTGACATCCCAACACTAGATTATAAAATTTGCTTGATTGCTTTTAATAACCAAACTAAAGATGCTTTTTATCTCGATATTTCATTTGTGGCCTCCTCATCACCTTTGTTGTATGAGCTGCCTGATTATCAGTAGGCTTTTAGATGCACTTCAAGTTGCTGGTGATCACTGATAAAGCTTTTCATGGCAGATGGCCTGATAACAGAAGGATCTTGACAAACTTGAACACTGAGCACTATCTAACAAAATAAAATTCAATGGTGAAAAAAGTAAGGTTCTACATTTAGGCAAGAAAAACAAAATGCACAGGTACAGTATAGTTGGTACCTTGCTCAATAGTAGCAACTGTGAGAGGGATCTTGCAGTCCTAGTGGACAACCATTTAAATAAGAGCCAGCAGTGTGCAGCAGCTGCCAAAAAAGCCAACACAGTTCTAGACTGCATAAACAGAAGGATAGGGTTTCCTGTCTAGGCATGCTGTTGGACTAGAAGACCTCCAAGGTGCCTTCCAACTCTGTTATTCTATTCTATTCTAACTTAAAGGACTGTCTGCCTCAGATTCTGCCCAGTCTGTAAAATTGGTATGATCCAAATCCATCTATTAGGCTGCATCACTTAAGACCTAGGAAGCAGGCCTTCTCTGTCATAGTTCCTGTTATCTGAAATCAAATTCCCCTATCCTGGTTGGGTTTCAAAGAGAACTGCAAACATGGATCTTTTTCCAGGCTTTGAGTCAGAAGAGATGACAATCCTGTGCGTTTGACTATTTTTTAATGGTTGTTATTCTTCTAGACCAGCTGGCTCAGGAATTCTGGATGTCCGCAAGTCACGAAAGAACTATTGTTCTGTTCCAGACATTTTAGTTTTTATTTAGGATTGTTGCTACCATATGGATCCAGAATCATTGTGCAGTTGGGCACCTTATACATGTAATTAAAATAAAAATTTCTTTTAATGAGGGTAAAAACAATATGACATTTTAAAACAGAAGGAAAAGCAGCTTTCAAAAAAACCCAAGATAAAACGGGGTGCCTTTTATCTTGCAGGCATCCAAAATGGGTCCAGGGCATTTGGACTATCTTTGCTACTACGTTTTTGTGGATTATCTCCTGGACTCCAAGTTGGGCTTCTCTGCTTGTATCAAAATCCATGTGGTATGAAGAACCCAAATAACCTTGTAAGGACTACAACAAAGATATTTTATTTTTAAAAACTAGAGAATTCGTTAAAAAGCAATAAAGAATCAGTACCAGTGGCTAAGAGCAGCAACGGCAGCAGATAGAGATCTTTTTTTTGCTGGGGGGACACATTTAGTTTTTGTTTGTCTGCATGATTTATCTGAATGCTGAGCTCTTCCTACTTCAGAACATTTCGTCCCCTATTTTCTCAGGCCAAATGTGTATAGATTATCCAGTAGGCTGCGGGAAATGTGTTTCTAACAAATTGTGCAACCTAATATTAAGCTAAGCATGCTTAAGCTCACGGGAGCCTGCCTGGAAATGAAGCCAACTGAAGAAGTCCCTTTCAAAATTTCAATCTTTTTCTCCATTCTGGTCTCAGGGAAGTTCAGCCTTGGTGTTTTCCCTATCCTGCCCTTAATGGGTGGATTCCACTGCTCCTTTCTTAACCCCCTTTGACCTAGAAAGCAACTACCAATGACTTTCCACTCTAAAAGTTTGTGTTTTTGGAATGGGGGGGAGGGAGAATGACATTTTGACTATTCTTCCTCTCTCTTGAGTTAGAGGGTGTGTGTGTGTGAAGAAGCAACTGGCAGAAACTAATCAAGGAGAGAAGCAACTTAGAACTGAGGAGAAATTTCCTGACAATTAATCAGTGGAACAGAAGTTGCCTCCAGAAGTTGTGAATGCCCCAACACTGGAAGTCTTTAAGAAGATGTTGGATAGCCATTTGTCTGAACCGGTATAAGGTTTCCTGCCTAGGCAGAGGGTAAATGTCAGAATGAGATCATCTTTTTGATTTATTTCTAACAGAGCTTAATAATTATTAATCGTTGCCTCCCTCTAAAAAAATAATTTTGAAAGTTTAATTCTAACATTTTAATTTTTATATGCTTCTTTTATATTCTTATATTTCATCAACTGCCCAGAGTCTCTCACTGAAAGAGATAGGTGGTTCAGAAATGCGGGGGGGGGGTGTTAAAATAAAATACCTACATACATAGATACAAATTTCACTTATGATAGAAAAGAAAAGGAAGCATTTCACCATTCAACCTGGTTGGTTTGGTTTCGTTTTTAAAAAAGCAAATCAAGTTGAACAGTTCTTCCTATTACTCAAGATAGAAGCTGAAACAGGGCAAAATTCTTTTCAAATTCCCCGTTAAACAGAAAGAACCAAACAGACAAACGGTCTCGCTTTCACTATTGATTCGGCAAAACAAAATAGCCCTCATCACCACCAACACTGCCAACGGTCCAACCATTTGTGGCAGGCATCCCAGCATGAAATGGGCATTGACAAGCGAAAGGCAGACTGAGGGGCAGATGCAGGGAGCCTCACCACGCGACTGAATGAAAGCATTTGTGCAGGGCAGAATGAAGCACAGCAAGTAAGTCAGAAATTCCTTTAGAAGGGCTTGGAAACAAAGAGGGCTCAAAAGGGTCAGGGTGGCTTGATTGAAGCCCTGTCTCTTGTAGGTTCATCAATGACTCATGAAGAGAGCCAGGTTGGTCTAGTGGTTAAGGCACTAGGCTAGAAAACGTGAGACTGTGAGTTCAAGTCCTGCGTTAGCCGTGAAAGCCAACTGGGTGACTTTGGGCCAGCTACTCTCTCTCAGCCCACCTCACGGGGTTTGTTGTTGTAGGGATGATAAGAGGAGGAAGATTGGATATATTCGTTGCCTTGATTTATTTGTATAAATAATAAAGGCAGGATACAAATAAGTCAATAAATAAATGGATTCAATCATGCTGCTGCAACTACCCATCTACTCAATTTCAAATGCAGAAACTTCAATAAAACATAAATGCAAAATTTAAAATACAGGAGGGGGGGAGAAAACCTGAAACAATTAACAAGAAAGAAAGAAAGAAAGAAAGAAAGAAAGAAAGAAAGAAAGAAAGAAAGAAAGAAAGAAAGAAAGAAAGAAAGAAAGAAAAGAATTTCATCCAGTTTCTGCAAGTCATAGCTATGACTATGGGAACTTGGCAACCTTTGTAGTAGTTATGCAAGTTAGGCGTTGGATAAGAAAGATTGCAAGAAAGATAACTAAATCTATGATAATAATGTCTCTAGAATATCATGTACACTATACAAAACTTCATTCTTTCTGGGAAACGTTTAGCAGATGGCTATCAAACGGTTATATTCTGATCACTTCTACAAATGTAATCAGTTTGTTTTATGTTTTGGGGGGAGTGATTTG
This sequence comes from Rhabdophis nuchalis, assembly GCA_039707465.1. Classification (NCBI taxonomy): domain Eukaryota; kingdom Metazoa; phylum Chordata; class Lepidosauria; order Squamata; family Natricidae; genus Rhabdophis; species Rhabdophis nuchalis. The sequence goes on along the minus strand of CM077643.1, from coordinate 316,784,812 downwards.
GGACTTTTTCCCAAATTTGGGGGGGGGGGGGTTAGGGGTAAAATAATTCTGTTTTGGGGGCTTTCAAGGAGAAAAGTGAGAAAACTCGTAGAACGCTGGGAGAAAAGAAATACACAATAAGAACAGGTCAGGTCAGGGGGGTCAAACTCAATTTCATTGAGGGCTGCATCAGAGTTGTGATGCGGGGGGGCGTGGACAGGGGGTGTGGCCAGCTCGATATCACTCGTGTAGGGGCGCCTGTGTTGGTCCAATCGCTCTACCAGTGAAAACGGGCTGCTGAGCTCTGTTTTCATCTGCGACGGATTCCTGCAAGCCTCTGCCAATGAAAACGGACCTTGGGAGGGCCATGTAAGATCCATTTTTGCTGGCAGAGCAAAGGGCTAGTCCTTTGCTATTTCCAGGGTGGCCCTACAGGCCAGATCTAAGCACCACACAGGCCAAATCTGGCACTAAACTGAATATGTTTGAAGCATGGACACAAGACACACAAGGCATAAATACCTACTGTAGCCTTGGGGCAGGGGTGGGTGAAAGGAGAAGTAGGAGAACGTCAAAAAGTTGCTTGATTGTCCTTCTTAATGGCTCTGCTTCAGTGGTGGGTTTCAAAAAATTTTAGAACCTCTTCTGTGGGTGTGGCCTGCTTTGTGGGAGTGGCTTGGCAGCCCTGTGACTGAGTGGAAATGGCTTGGCAGTAATGGGATTGGTTGGGCGTGGCCAACTTGTAAAATGTGGTGAAACTCACTTAACAACGCTCTTGCTTAGCAACCAAAATGTTGGCTCAGAAACTCTGGCATTTGAAGCACGCAAGTCTTAAAGATGTCAAGTTACAAGACCCTTGTACCTCTAACCCTTTAGAACAAAAAACCCCAGGGGTGTTCAAACTTGACAGCTTTAAGACTTGTGGACTTCAACTCCCAGAATTCCTCCTTTTGCTCTTCATCTTGAGGATGTGCGGACGGGCAGGATGGGGAGGGAGCTGGAAGCGGTTGTAACGGCACTGTAGATTTGTGGAACCTCTTCTATAAAAGAGGTTAGAACTGGCAGGAACCCACCCCTGCTCTGTTTGCTTCAGATCTTCACTGCTGACTGTATGTTTAGAATAGAATAGAATAATTTAATTTATAGACCGCTCCTCTCCCCGTAGGGACTCGGAGCGGTGCACAGGGAAAACTAAAACCACAATACAATAAATATACAAATATAATTAAGAACAAATTAAATCTGGGCTTGTGCTAAAATCCCCTTAACATGCTAAAATACCCAATTAAAACAGCTAGACCCTGTAGAGAGAGGCTACCCAAGGCCGGCCAAATGGAAAAGATGAGTTTTTAATTTCAGACGGAAGGAGCGGAAGTCCGTGGTTGTTCTGATGTCGGGGGGAAGGTCGTTCCAGAGGGCTGGGCCCGCCACAGAGAGAACCCTTCCCCTGAGCGTCGCCCACTGACAGAGTCTAGTGGACGGCACCCGGAGAAGTCCCTCTCTGTGGGAGCGAATCGGCCGTGAGGATGTATGAGGCAGGATCCGATCCCGCAGATAGCTAGGTCCCGAGCCATGGAGCGCTTTAAAAATGATGACTAATACCTTGAAGCACACCCGGAAGACGACAGGCAGCCAGTGCAACTCGCGCAGAAGTGGAGTTATGTGGGCAGATCTGGAGGTACCCAAGATTGCCCGCACGGCTGCATTCTGAACCATCTGAAGTCTCCGGGTGCACCTCAAGGGAAGCCCCATGTAGAGAGAGTTACAATAGTCCAGTCGCGATGTCACGAGAGCATGAGTGACTGTGCGAAGGGCGTCCCGATCCAATAGGGGGCGCAACTGGCGAACCAGGTGAACCTGGTAAAATGCCCTCCTGGCCACGGCTGTCACTTGATCTTCCATGGACAGCCGGGCATCCAGGAGGACACCCAAGTTGCGCGCCCCATCCACAGGGGCAAGATGTTCGCCCCCTATGGCCAGAGATGGCATCAACTGGTTGAATCGGGCAGCCGGAAACCACAGCCACTCGGTCTTGGTCGGGTTGAGCCTGAGTCCGTTACTTCCCATCCAGATCCGCACGGCTTCCAGGCATTGGCGCATCACTGCTACGGCATCGTTGGGGTGGTTTGGGGTAGAAATGTACAGTTGTGTATCATCAGCGTACAGGTGGTACTCTACCCCAAAACCACGGATGATCTCACCCAGCGGCTTCATATATGTGTTGAACAGGAGAGGCGAGAGGACCGACCCCTGAGGCACCCCACATGTGAGGGGTCTCGAGGTCGACCTCTGCTCTCCTGTCAACACAAATTGCGATCGGCCAGAGAGGTAGGAGGAGAACCACCGTAAAACGGTGCCTCCCACCCCCAACCCCCCCAGCCGATGCAATAGGATACCATGGTCGATGGTATCAAAAGCCGCCGAGAGGTCTAATAGGACCAGGATGGAGGAACAACCCCCATCTCTGGCCCTCCAGAGATCATCAACCAACGCGACCAATGCCGTCTCAGTGCTATGCCCGGGCCGGAAGCCGGACTGGCGCGGGTCTAGATAATCGACTTCCTCCAGGTGACGGGGAAACTGTTGTGCCACTACACTCTCAACAACCTTCGCCAAAAAGGGAAGGTTGGACACTGGACGATAGTTGTTTAATAAAGCTGGGTCCAAAGAGGGCTTCTTAAGGAGGGGCCTCACCATAGCCTCTTTTAGGGAAGCAGGCAAGGAACCCTCACTTAAGGATGCGTTGACAACCTCTTGGAGCCAGCCTCGTGTCACCTCCCAGGATGCCAGTACAAGCCAGGAGGGACACGAGTCCAATAAACATGTGGTGGCTCGCAGTCGCCCACGTAGCCTGTCCATATCCTCGGAAGTAACGGAGTCAAATTCCTCCCAAACAAGATCTGTCTCGTGGCATCCCACTGGGCAATCAATGGGGGCTAGCTCGTTCTGTATCTGAGCGATTTTCTCCTGCAGAAAAGTCACAAATTCCTCTGCTCTGCCCTGTAGCGGGGCTTCCCGCACCCTCTGTTGAAGGAGGGAGCGGGTCACCCTAAACAGGGCAGCAGGGCGGTTTTCTGCGGATGCTATGAGAGTGGCACAATGATGACGTTTGGCCACTCTCAGCGCCACAATGTAAGTCCGTAACTGGGCTCTTACTTGTGTCCGGTCAGATTCAGAACGGGTAGACCTCCATCTTCTCTCTAGGCATCTCTTGTGGCGTTTCATCCCCCTCAGCTCCTCGGTAAACCAAGGAACCGGGGCGACTCGCCGCCGCAAGAGAGGCCGCAAGGGTGCGACCCGATCCAAGGCCCCCGCGGTCGCAGTGTTCCATGCGGCCATGAGGTCCTCCATCGGGGCGCGGGTCAGGGGTACAGGAAGTGGCCCAAGCACCATCTGGAACCCATCCAGATCCATAAGGCGCCTGGGGCGAAACCAGATCGATGGCTCTGGTTCCGCCTCCCCGCGGAGGGGAGTAGCGGTCGGAAAGTCGAGCCGGAGAAGTGAGTGGTCTGACCATGACAAGGGCGTGATGACTATATCCCCTATACCCAGATCACTCTTCCATTGGCCAGAGACAAAGATGAGATCCGGTGTATGTCCACCCTCGTGGGTGGGGCCTTGAATTAATTGGGTCAGGTCCATGGCCGTCATGGAAGCCATGAACTCCCGAGCTGCCACGGATGATTCGCCCACCGATGGCAGATTAAAGTCCCCCATGACCAAAAGTCTGGGGGTCTCAACTGCCACCGTAGCGATCACCTCCAGGAGCTCGGGCAGGGCTGCTGCTACATAGCGGGGAGCCAGGTATACAACCAGCAAGCCCAACTGCCTCCCTAGGCCCCACTTCACGCAGAGGGACTCACAACCGGTAGTCTGTGGCACAATGGTCTCTCTCGGCTCAAGATCTTCCTTTATTATGACCGCCACCCCACCACCCCTACCTAGGGCCCGGGGCTGATGAAAAGCACGGTAGCCTGGTGGGCACATTTCAATGAGGGGGAGTCCACCCTCGTGCCCCAACCAGGTCTCCGCTATTCCAGCCAGGTCCAGCTCCCCCTCTGACACAAGGTCATGGATGAGGGGGGCTTTGTTGACAATGGACCTGGCGTTACAAAACATCAGCCTCAGGCCCTGGCTCTGTATTCCCTGACCACCTAGCCTGCGGGGGTTGTGACACCTAACCGTTTGCAACCAACGGCTACGTGTCCCCAACCGGGAGGATGGAACTTGCCTCCCCTCGGACCTGCCTCTCCCCACGACCTTCTGAATGGAAATGCCCTCCGCAGGGACGACTCGTGTTTCTCCCCCCCTCACGGATTCTTCCGCTTCCCTCCGTCGCCTGTTGGCCTGGCCCTCTCTCTCTAACTGTACATACCCTCCCTTCTCCTCCCTGGAACCCCCTAAAACCCGCATTAAAAACCTCCCTAAAAAACCCCTCAACCTGCGCTTCGCCCACCTCTCAGGAATAATCAATCCGTCCTCGAGGTGGGCCCGTGATAGACAGGAGGGCCAGGCCTGCGAGAGGGGAGACTCCCGCAGGCCAAGGAGGTCGCGCCTAGAGTACACGATAAAACCTCAGGGTGATTCCAAACCAGGAAGGCAAAAACACAAGTCCGAAATAAGTGGCTGAGTGCAGGATGTTCTTCAGGATGGGGGGGGGGGGGGTAAAGTCAGAATCCAGAGTCTTATGGATGGGGGGGTCAAGTCCAATCCCATTACAGGCCCCATCCATCTGTCCTTCCGACCAAGGGGCTTAGTTCGTAACAGCCCTCTAATGGCCCAGATATTATCAGCCAGCCAGCCTCCACCAGTCCCGGGCACTCACTCCAAGATGTCCTGAAACGTCCTCGGCCAAATCCATCTTTTCCCAACTGGCTGCAGATGTTGCATGCCGGGCTGCTCCGCCAAACATGCCACTTTCAACCAGCCAATACTCCATCTCCAACCTTCTCCTTCTTCTGCCAACTCCGTCCTCCATCATTTGCTCTGCAAGTCCATTAAGGATCTGAACATTCAAAAAAAAAACCACACAAAGAAATTTAATTGTGGCCGTTTTCAAAGTCCCACATGTCTATTATAGGTACACTGGAAATAGTTTTTTTTTAAAAATCACTAGTTCCAGGTCTCAGATCCCTTACCTTCCCAGGAGGATTTGGAAGAGTTTGGCTTCTCAGCTCTTCATTCTGAAATTCATCCTTTGACGGCCCCTATACAGTGAGCTAATGGATTTATTTTCTCCATTTTAATTTTCTTCTTTCAGCAACATCAAGCTCTTCTACACGCACAAAATTCAATTGCTTCAGCCATTCATAGGGAACACTTCCACACAAGGTTTTCTTTCTTTGTTACCACTCCACATTAAGCTCCCTGTCAGTGTGAGTTCACACACCATCATTTACTTTGGAAATCTGAGTCAGCTTATTTATGATTAGAAGTGATCGGAGTCAATACTAGAATTGATCCTTTTTTTGAAATTCTGTGGCTCAGGATAGCTCGTCATGGGCCTGACTCATGAATTCTTAGAGGAACTCTTGCCTCACAAGGCCTCCCAGTCTATATTCTCAGAAAGAAAGAGGCCTTCTGCTGCTCTTAATGACTTCTCAGACCTATCCAGATATCCACGTTTTCTGCTTTGTCTGTCATACACACACACACACACACAGAGAGAGAGAGAGAGAGAGACAGACAGACAGACAGACAGAGACAGACAGACAGACACAAACACACACAGACAGACAGACAGACACATATCCATACCACAGTCGCCAACCAGACTCCAACAAACCGAATTAATTATATATTTTATGAGTTGATCATTGATGCAATCAAGTTGTAGCTGGTTTTGGCCACATACATAGAAACAAAATCAATGCTGGTCTGATAATGTCTGCACATGTCTTGTTACATCTATTTTGTCTTTGCCTCCCCCCCATTCCATCTTTGAAGCAGCTTAAAATCAATATTTAACAGACACTTTAACTGAATAATAGAGTTGGAAGTGACCTTGGAGATCTTCTAGGCCAACCCCCTGTTCAAACGGTTGTCCAATCTCTTCTTTAGAATATCCAGTGGTGGAACATGAACAACTTCTGAAGGCAAATGGTATCTACTGGTTAATTGTTCTAACAATTGTTCTGTTTTCTGACAGGAAATTTCTCCTTATTTCTAGAGTTATAAACTTCTCACAGACATGGCTTTTGGCTTATTTGAAAAGAACATGAGATCTACTTTTTGAACACAACTTTTACACAACTCTTTTAAAAGAGCCCAAGCCCTGTGCTGCATAAAAGATCCATTTAAACTAATAAAGCAATTAAAAGCAGTTGGAGTCTGCCTGCAATATGTAACTAGTTCATCACCACATAATGGATTATAGCAGTGATGGCTAACCTTTTTTGGCTCGTATGTCAAGAGGGGGGAGCGCAGGGGGGGTCATGCGTGGGCGTGCCACACCCATAATGCTATGTGCGTGACCCCCTGCTTTTGGCATGCTTTTATCGCCCACCCCAGGCTCCAGAGACTTCAGGAGCTTCCCTGAAGCCTCCAGAGGGTGAAAAACGGCCTCAAAAGAAGGCCTAAATCAGCTGACCAGCGCACACATGCGCACTGGAGCTGACAGGGCAACGCCTCGCGTGCCCTAAGAAATGGTCCCGTGTGCCACCTATGACACCCATGCCATCACTGGATTATAGGGTTTCCACGGGTTCTAACAACAATTAGTATGCAGTGACTGTACTTTCTATTTCTTTGTATGATTTTCTGTTTATCTCCAAGAATATGCTCAAGAGAATACACTGATTGATCAATCTGATCTCTCGGGATCAGTCTCCTGCAGCTGTAGTTTCTATGGCTCTTTATAAAAAAAACACCATATTACTAATGTTCCCAGGGGACAAGTGACATTTTGCTCATTCTATGCCAGCTTTGGTGACACTAAAGGACATAAAGAAGACTCTTGTGAGTCCCTTGGACTGCAAGTTGATTAAACCAGTCAGTCCTAGAGGAAATCAACCTTGACTGCGCTTTAGAAGGCCACATCCTGAAGATGAAACTCAAATGCTTTGGCCACCTAATGAGAAGGAAGGACTCACTGGAGAAGAGCCTAATGCTGGGAAAGACTGAGGGCAAAAGAAGAACGGGACAACAGAGAATGAGGTGGCTGGATGGAGTCACTGAAACAGTGGGTGTGAGCTTAAATGGATTCCAGAGGATGGTAGAGGACAGGAAGGCCTGGAGGAACGTTGTCCATGGTGTTGCAATCAGTCGGACACAACTTTGCAACTAACAACAACAAAGGACATGTTAATGAGTGACATTATTATGTAGAGGCAAAAAGTAATTATGTACATCTAAAGCTATGTATCTGTAGGCCACCTATTCCAGGCAAACTCAAAAGGCTTTTCAAAATTAAAAACAGCAATAAATATAGTCCTCAACATACAGCCACTCATTTAGTGACCGTTCAAAGTTACAACAGAACTGAAAAAACTGATTTATGATCGTTTTCCCACGTATGACTGTTGCAGCATCCCCACAGTCATATGATTAAAATTCAGGTGCTTGATAACTGGTTCATGTTTATGACAATTGCAGTGCCCCAGGGTCATGCTCGCAAACCTCTGACAAGCAAAGTCAATGAGGAAACCAGAGTCAATTAACAACTGTGGTACTTGACTTAACAACCACAGTGGTTCACATAATAACTGTGGCAAGAAAGGTCAAAAAAAGTGGCAAAACTCACTTAACAAATGTCTGGTTTAGCAACATAGATTTTGGCTTCAAAGTCAAGGACTACTTGTACATTACTCCAGCAATAAAACAACATTCATTCATATCTGAGGGTGAAACTTGGCTTTTCAAAGAGTGCTTCTGAATTGTTTTCATGAGGCCACAACCCAATTCCTTGGTCACTTGCTGCCAGCACTGTTATTCCCTGCCAGCACTGGTTGGAAATGAAGCTTATGTTCCAAGAAACACCCCTAATGAAAGAAGACTCCCAGGCCTGAGTTTCCTCAAAGTTCCATTTTATTGGAGATGTCATATTGGCACATCTAGGAAAGCCCAAATCGGAAAGCTTCCAGGTTTTTCCCACCCAATTGAAAGTTCAAGTCCCTGCCCAGCACCCAGAAGTCCATACTATGGTTCAGTCAGGCACCACCCCAACTGGAGATGCATCCCTGCTACACCACTCAGATGCAGGGCAAGATGTCCTTGACTCTCTGAGAAAGGAATGTTATTTAGACTATTTCCTATATTCCATATAACACCCCCCTTCCCATTTTCCCACAGCAGAAACCCACAGCAGAAACCCAACCCTAGCTAATTTAATAAAAAGGATTGTGTCAAGAGGAGAATGGAGACAAACAGATAACTTGAACTGAAAAAAGAGAATATTTGTAGCTTAAGGTAGAACTGCGGGGTCCTTCGTGTTCTCTGAGCTGAGTTGTTTTTTTGCAGGCGTTTCATTACCCAACTAGGTAACATCATCAGTGCTAGAAGGGAGAGGAGTTTGCGTTCTGTTTATCTCGTTTTGTCGGTGTTGACAGGAGTGTTCTCGATGGGTCCTTGATTTAGACTGCTATTTACTGTTAGCTTGATTGTTTGGCAGGCCTGATTGTCAGGCAGGCCTGACAGTTTACTCATTATCAGTGGCTAACTGTCTACAGAACTTCAGGCTTTCCTATGTGTAAGGGTTGGTATTTGATTGTTTTTATGGAATAGGTGCATTCCTCCCTTGCAAAATGTCTAGGGATAATCTGGCACACAATCTCCATTCCAAACTGTGCAACTGAAAATAATAAACCAATCAAGCTACATGATGGACCTTAATTCCTCTTTGAGAGCCACTTCTGAATCTCAAAAACACCATGTGGAGGGGGAATCAGAGGCTGTTTTTTTAAAAATGATTACTGGCAATGCTAAGGAGAGCAAAATATTTTTTTTAAAAACAAAAGAGAAGAAAATCTTGTTGTCCATGCATTACATAATGGCACCTTTTCTATTTATCCAATGTTTCCGTGGTTTCCTTGGAGAAGATGAATGTGCCAACTCTGACAAAGCTGGAATCCATTCTATATATGAACATACAGAGCCGGACTCCCATTATTTTCCTCCATTGTGCACTCAGTTTTAATAAAACACGCCTTGGCTGGGTAGCGTTCTTTTGTCCCTGTAACTGTTGTGAACCTTTACCATGATTTTCTCATTAGCATGACAGTGTAACAAACACAGATTGTTCCCCATTTGCTCACAGGCAACTCCCATCTGCAACGGTCATCAGTTGATTAAAACTCTTTTGAAAAGAGGCACATGTTTGTGATGCTTGGGATTTTCCCTCACAGTTTCATAGCAGAACACACACAAAAAATGCTTCTCGGGGAAGAGAGAAAAATAATAATAAATCCTACGCAGGTTGCCTCTGTAACTTTTGGTTTCCAAGATCCCTTTAGCTGTCCTTCTCGGTAGGCACAATATATTTTGGTAGGTTTTCATTACTCTTAAGATCGCCTAAGAGTTTCATGAATATGATAATATGGAATATGGAAAGCGCTGTGCATGCCACAAAGTCTCATGCATTTCTCATTAGCAACTTTTTTCACTTTTTCAATATTGTTGAAGCAGCTGCAAAAAATAGCCTGTATGACTCAAATTCATAAAGCTTTATCCTCATCTGAAAGTAGCTCTGACCTTACATGCATTCATTATCTTATGGGACTTCCATCTTTCTTGGAAAGCCAGGCTGACTGACCCTATAAGTTAATCAGCTTCTTCTCCAGGGAAAACATTCTGCAACCATTTTTTCTCTGGGACAAATGTTAATCAGGTGATCCCAAAGGTGATTTTTCAAAAAGCAACTGGACTTTGTTTTACCTTGAAGATGTTTCACTTCTCATCCAGGAAGCTTCTTCAGTTTCTTCAACTGAAGAAGGCTTCTTGGATGAGAAGCAAAATGTCTTTAAGTTAAAACAAAGTCCAGTTGTCTTTTGAAAAAGCACCTTTGGGACAACGATGAGCAGGGCCATCTTAACAACATTATGGGCCCCGGGCAAAGCAGTGTACTGGTGCCACTATGACAACTACTCACAGGAATAAAAATGTAAATGGTAAATAAAATTAAACATATTTATTTTATTGACACTTCCAACAAAATCAGTGTTGAAACATTAAAAACATGCTATGCAGCAACAACTAATCAACAGGAAAAATATTTGAACAATACACAAGGCTTGAATAACACAATAATACTCAGTAAGCCATACAGTTGCTGTATTTATATGATACAAGGCACATTGAAGGGTTAACATACACAGATTAGTTGGGGGCCCCTATGCTTATGGAACCCACGGGCAAGTGCCCAGCAGGCCCATACATTAAGACAGCCCTGTCATGACCAGGATGACTGAGAATCTCCATAGACATTTAACAAGGTGATGTGAAGAGTTAGGTGTCAGATATGCTGGTTGGGGAGGCTATTGGATTATGCAAAGAGAAGATTATGGGAAAGGCCGTGGCAGAGTAGCTCAAGAGTTATGCTTCAGGGAAGGAGCAAAACCAGCAGCCATAAGCCAATTGAAATCTCATCCTGTGTTGGAATAACTCCAAACCCTTGCCTCACTACACACATACCATAGGTTTTCTTCAGGTATCTGTGTTCCAAGTTATTAGAAAGTGAGGATCTGTTCTACAGCCTCATGAATCTTTCCCTGTATAAACTCTATTTTTTCCCTCTCTTTTTGGGGAGGGAGAACATACAATTAATTGTATGATGTTTTTGTTTGAATACGAATTTAGATTTGCTGTGACATAGGCCATAATTTAGAAATATTTGAAATAAATTGCAGGTATGAACCAAGAGGTTTTCCACTGATGCATTTCTAGTTGCACATTTCAGATATGCATGTTTGGGGTGGGGACAAGACTCACAAAAGGTGAGATTAGATATTTATTTGCAACATTTAACAGAGGTAGTATCTGGCTAACCTTAGAAGCCAGGCTCAGAAACTAAACAGGGTCAGGCATGATTTATCCTTAATCTATCAAGAAATAACAGGGCAGTGTGTTATCTTGTGTGTGTATATATATATATATTGGTACTATATATATATATATATTGGTACAATATATATATATATTGGTACTATCTATGTGTTCCTTGTTATTTTGTATTTTAATGGCCTGGGTGGTGGGTGGGGCTTGTCTGTTATATATCTGGTTTCCAGATGTCTCCCATCTACCAGCACTGGAAACCAGCACTGACCAACAGATGAGCCCCACCGTCCACCCAAGCCATTGAAATTCAAAATAAGGAGAAACATACAAATAAGACCAATCAGCATCAATCTACCAATCATGATACAGCTGCACAGCCAATCAACCCACTCACAACAATAGTCAGCACTCCACCACCCCCACTAAGATTTAAGGAAGGGCGACGCCTTCGCAGCCACAGCCACAGACCGAAGCCTGAGGATGGCAAGTGAGATCTTGCCGAAACGTTGCAATAAAAATTCCATGCTATATACACGGGAAAACACCCAAGGATGGCAAAACCAGCAGATAGATAGATAGATAGATAGATAGATAGATAGATAGATAGATAGATAGATAGATAGATAGATAGATAGATAGATAGATAGATAGATAATTGTTTTCACAACTTCCTGTTAGGGCCTCATTAAGGGAGGAGACATACTGTTTCCCTCTCTGCCTTTCGGCTCATCACCAGAGACCATCTAGACAGAGAACCAATTAGATTACTGCTGTGTGAAATTTTTTAGATATGTGTTAGATTTTTAAGGACTGAAAATAAAGAGACCAGGATGGATCCATTTCAGGCTTATTAGCCTTCTTCAGCTGGCCATACTCCTTCTGCTGGGATTTGAACCGGCACTTTCCAGCATATGAGGCAAGCCTTTCTATGCCTTGAGCTATCCGGTTTCCCTGATTATATCAGCCATTAAAGGGGCCCTGAACAGGAGCTGTGGAAATATTCTCTCATTAATAAGAGTCCTGTAAATGGCTGATGTAATCAGGGAAACCGGATAGCTCAAGGCATAGAAAGGCTTGCCTCATATGCTGGAAAGTGCCGGTTCAAATCCCAGCAGAAGGAGTATGGCCAGCTGAAGAAGGCTAATAAGTCTGAAATGGATCCATCCTGGTCTCTTTATTTTCAGCCCTTAAAAATCTTTGATATATATATCAAAGTATCCAATGAATTTGGCAATTAAAAAAAATCAGGGAGTTTCTTGGTGAACATTTATTCAAAGTTACATCCCACTTGTGCAAATAAATTAGCCTGGAAGAAAAAAGAAAAAAAGATGCCTTTCTTAATATAGAAACTGGGGGCACACTAAGAGGCTGCTTCATTATCATGTCCTTTTTCTTCAAATCATAACATTTTCCCAAATCTCTGGAATCAGGTTGCCTAGTTCACTAAGAACATAACAAGCCTATGAGGCACTCCCGCCCCCACCCCCGCTCAGTAGCTACTGAAGTTCTCTTGGTCTTCAGACAGAGAGAATCCCAACCTTTGAGCAGCTGAAGGAGAGCTTCAAGCCTCTCTCTGTGAACCATCTGTCACTGTGAGATGCAAAATCAGTTGAGCGACTCCCATGTGTAAACAAAACGCATACCCACCTCAGCAGCTGCAACAAGCCCACTGTTTTTTCAGGCCAGTGAGCATTTTTATCTCCCCTCTCCCAACCTGCCACTGCCCTACCGCCCACCCCCAGTGTCGTCTGCCTCCCGCCAGCTGCTCCACTAGCTTGGTGGATTTCTGTTACACTTTATGGGACTTGAATAGGGTCCATTTCCTAAACTGGCTTTTTAAACAAAAAACAAAAAACCAGTGGTCTAGTCGCTTTGCATAATAGGACAATAGATCTATATGTGGAACACTTGGGGATTTTTAAATATTTACTTTAAGGATTCGTAGCCCAGAATATTCAAATTTGTGATGCCCAAAACTTCTGAGGACAAAAGATCGTTCTGGAAAATTACATACAGAATGTAACAATTGCTCCTATATTTTTACATACATAGATACACATACACACAGAGAAAGAAAGGGAGGGAGGGAGGGAGGGAGGGAAAGAAGGAGGAAAAGGGAGAGGGAGAGAATCTTTAGACATATACTGTACATACTGGAACAAACGTAACAAATAATCTGATCATTATACAATACCATTATTTTATTACAATACCACCCCTTAAAGTAAAGAAGCAATCAAAACAATAAAAGGATAATAAATTTGAGATGAAGAACCTGATGTATTTGTCGACACCTCTCAGTGCACAAGATGGGTACTTTTTAAAAGGTTAATTCAGTACTTAAACTTGTACTTTTAAAGCCACTGAGGTTTACGTGTGGTTAGATTTGATATCTTCAGACAAATCGTACATAAAAGATACACTCTTCTGATAAAAATTTTCTGTCTGGACGTATAAGTTGCCCTTTATAGTTGTGCGGGCCCCCTTAAGCCAACCTACGGAGTGCTAGAGTTTTTCACACATCCCACCCGATTCTCCTTGTAATTTGGAACTTCTGCCTGTGACACACCTCATCGGTTCCATCACGGTTTTATTAGAGGCCACACCGGACTTTTTAAGAAGTGGGGGGAAATTTTCTCTTACAACAGTTGCTGCAGCTGCCCTAAAAGGAAGAGGAAACCCATGACCTAACAAGCATCTGCCAGTGAATGTTTCGCTTAGCTCTGCCCTCTGACTGTGATGCTTTTTCCTGTTGTTCTGACGTTGTGACTTTCCACCTGCCTCCTCAACTACAACCACCAGCAGTCATTCCGAATGCGGCACATGTGGGCTGAGTGTTGAATCCTCAGTGCTCTCCCGCGAGTTACAGTAGCTACTGCCAAGGAGTTATGCTGCTTTTCTCCTCCTCTGCAGCTCACGTAAAGTGAAAAAACTCAGCCAGAGACCCTTTTCCGGTAAGTTTGTAAGATAAGCATATGGATTTGATCAGGACAATTCTCTACTTTGGGGCTTTTGAATCAGAAAAAAAAGTTTCAGATTGTCTTCAGCCCCAATCCCTGGCCAGCTTAACTACGTTGTACTGCTGACCAAATGCTTGTTCATAATGAACTCTGGGATAAGGCTTGACTGACTGATAAATTCTTAGCATTATACCGTATGACCTGTTTTATTTTAGCGAATTATTCATGTCTTCCCTTGCTGTTTCAAACTATAGAACATTCGTTCAACTTATGTGATTAACAAGTGGTTTCTCAGAGCTGCTATAGCACTATGTTGTGTAGGATTTGTTCATTCGGGTTTATTTCAGCAAGTTACTATTTTTTTCAGAGAGAGAGTGGATATGCTGTCTATAGAGTGGTCAAGCCTCCTTTTTGTTTTGGGCATTCAGAAATCAGAAACAATGAATAGGAAAAAATGAATTAGGCTAGCACCTCAATCTTAAATTGCTTTGTCTGTGTTGAATTTAATTTTGCAACAGAAAAAAGTACAGTTGTGTGCTTTAGCAGAGATTGCTAATATCGTTCTTGTCTTCTGAAATAGGCAAACAAGAGAAGTCCAAGGGAAGCAAGATTGTTAAAGCTGTAACAGTTTGATTCCTGATGAAGGTGCTAAGCAGTTGCAATGCAGTGAGTGCCTTTTCTCTTCATATTCTTCTCTCTAGAAGTGTTGCGAATGAGGGCTGCTGAAATTAGATGATTTCTGATTATATTTTTCCTTTGTTTTACTTCACAGCCCAAAATCTTAAATGAAAAAGAGATGGAGGCTTTAACTGCACACTCATCAGAGGTAAGCACACATAAATAGCCCTTCGCCGTTTCTATGTATTAGAGTTTGTGATTGTAAGCGTACTTCTTATGGGACTCTGTGAGATTTATTTCTGCACTCAGAATTGTACAACTCATCCTATGCTTTTGTAAAGTCCTGGTCTGTCATTCCTGCTACACTTTAGCTTGTGGGGGGGGGGGTGTATTTTTAATAGCACTGAAATTCTAGTCAATATTTTATACAAGTATACTTGATCCTTTGCTTGCACTGTTATAGTTACCAAATTCAAATCACCTTCAAGACTGAATGAAATGAAAACTCCTGAACTGCCATCCACACTCATTACAAATTTTGGGAAATCTGTTTAGACATGAATGAGTGTGTTACGCCCCCTGCTACAGTTCATGTCAGAAATTTGTGCTCATAATAGAGTGTTGAACAGAAATATGTAAGGCTGTGGTCCAGATTATAATATCCAAATGCTAAACACCTGTTACTTCAAAAACCTATTAATTTCAGTGAGCCTGTTTCCAGTACGGTTAGCAATCACTTTATAGCCTTACTTGGATGTATGGCTGGCTTCCAAAGAGCAGCTCACATAAAACAGCTCACATTTGCCCTGGGAAATTCCTGACTACAATCCTCGCTATCACACATTAATTCCTGTCTGAACTGTATCTGTTTAATTTTCCTCTCACCCACTTTTCCCAGCATTACTCATTCAAATTTAGAATGAATTCATTGATATCAATAGAAGCTTAGTTTGCCCTGAATAACAAAAGACCCATTGATGTCAATAGTAACAATGGCCAATGGTGTGAAACCAACCATGTTTTGCTTGCTATCGCATTTTTGGATCTATATTATTTGTAGAGCTCAGTAAGAATTTGTTTAACCAAAGTAAATAGGATAGCTGTGGGCAGTTTTCATATTTATTGTTGCTTCTGTTTAATGTTTGGTTGAGTGCAATTCAGTGTTGCAATTGAATGCATCCTTTCCTGAAACAAGAGAGCGTGGGATTTGTCTCTTTGTTTTAAGGAACTGAGCAACGTGATGTATTACAGCTTTAGTTGACTCTATGCTGCATGATGGATTGATCATTTTTACTGACGTTAAATTTTAGGAGGATCTCAAAAAACGTCACTTCTTCATGACATGTGATAATGAAGATGAGCCATGTCAGCTGATTGGTATGTGTGCAACCCTTCTTAAACATGAGCAGTGAGGTTCTGCTAAACTCAATGTACCTTGAACTGTGTTCTCTACAAGTGAAGGGTATTTATTCTGCTCTTTTGGATAGTGCAGGAAGAGACAAAATGAGACCCAAGCTCTCTTTTGCTCAAGGGAATGGATAGTTGACTACTCTTTTCCGGCAGTGAAAGTGGCCACATTTTTATGTAGCAGCCACAGGCTGGTGGGTTCTTGGGTTTAAATCATAACTGATAACTCTAAATTGCCCTCTGGTGGCAATATATATACAGTATACACCTGAAATTTCTAGAGCTGCAAACAATCTGGTTGATCTATTGGCTGTTCTAGGACAAACCATAAGATGGCAGGTTAACTACATACTGGTATTTAATTGCCACCACTGATGGTTGAAACACAGGCTGATTTCCTTAAGAAGGGGATTGTGGATAAAATTTAAATATGCAAGTGATGCAGACTGCATGATTCCAGCAAGAACAAAGTTGAAGGTACAGAGTTTACAGCTGGTTTGATAGTAGAAAAGAATTAAGTGTCATTTTAAATAAGCTAGGTAGGTTTGTGATCAGTTCAAAAGTGATATATTGACCACGTTGAATGTTCTCAATGACTTTTGACAAGAAATCAATTTTTAACCTCTGATACCAAGAACAACTGGGATGGTCCTTTTGCTAATAATTAAGTTTTGCAAACTGCATTTGTTTAGATGCAATTGATCTGATTGTTCTTCTAGCATTGCTGAATGCTGATAAGGAGCACAGGTAGTCCTTGCCTTACAACAGCTCATTTAGTGACCGTTCAAAGTTACAACAGCACTGAAAAAAGTGACTAAGGCCATTCCTCATACTTACATCCATTGCAGCTTCCCTATGGTCAGGTGATCAAAATTCAAATACTTGGCAACTGACTCATATTTATGACAGTTGCAGTGTGATCACATTTTGTAAACTTCTGACAAGCTAAGATAATGGGAAGTCAGATTCACTTAACAACAATGTGAATAACTGCAGTGATTTACTTATCGACTGTGATAAGAAAGGTCATAAAATGTGGCAAAACTCAGTTAACAAATGTTTCACTTAGCAACAGAAATGTTGGGCTCAATTGTGATCATAAGTTGAGGGCTACCCGTATAACTAGAGTAACTTTCCCCAATCTGCAATAGGCTACAAAACTCAATATCTCCAATCCATGCCTAGCCAGTGTAGCAATTGATTAGAGTAGGAGCTACAGTCTAAAGCATCTGAAAATCGTTTTGTTGACAATAGCTGATTCTTATAATTCTATAATCCTATATTCATGTATCTAGTGATGTATTCATGATGTCACTCATTCATTGCACATTATTCCTACTCCTTTCGTTCTTCCAACAGATCGTCACAGGAAAAGAAAGAATGTGATATCTTTGCCATTTATGTTCAGACGATCTACCCATGAATCAGGAAGTCAGGGGCATCTAGAATCTGTGTTGAAACCCCCTTTGTTTGATCTTCCTCTATCACTTGTTTACGGTGCTGACGATACACTGCCGAAATCTATACAGGTAAATATGCAGGAGGGTACTGTATCCATCATGTATGAATAGTGCTTGTGCTTTGGCTGTGTAACATAACCCTAAACCTAAGCAATAGGAGGATTTTCTTCTTCCTACTAGTCATATATGGAAGAAGTTGAATTAGGATTAAACGTACTTTGAAATAATTCAAATCTATGCCGAGCAAACTCTTCTTTAAGGCGAAACAGAATCTGAGTTGTACAGTATATTGTTGAAGTTTCATAATATTGTGTCAATACAATACAATACAATACAATACAATAGCAGCGTTGGAAGGGACCTTGTAGGTCTTCTAGTCCAACCCCCTGCATGGGCAGGAACCTTATACCATTTCAGACAAATGGCTATCTAACATCTTTTTAAAGACTTCCAGGGTTGGGGCATTCACAACTTCTGGAGGCAAGCTGTTCCAGAGGTTAATTGTTCTTACTGTCAGGAAATTTCTCCTTAGTTCTAAGTTGCTTCTCTCCTTGATTAGTTTCCACCCGTTGCTTCTTGTCCTGCCCCCAGGTGCCTTGGAGAATAGTTTGATTCCCTCTTCTTTGTGGCACCCTCTGAGATATCGGAACACTGCTATCATGTCTCCCCTGGTCCTTCTCTTCATCAAGCTAGACATACCCAGCTCCTGCAGCCGTTCTTCATATGTCTTAGTCTCCAGTCCCCTAATCATCTTGGTTGCCCTTCTCTGCACTCTTTCCAGAGTCTCCACGTCTTTTCTACATCGTGGCGACCAAAACTGTATGCAGTATTCCAAGTGTGGCCTTACCAAGGCACCATACAGTGGCATTAACACTTCACGTGATCTAGATTCTATCCCTCTGTTGATGCAGCCTAGAACTGTGTTGGCTTTTTTGGCAGCTGCTGCACACTGCTGGCTCATATTTAAATGGTTGTCCACTAGGATTCCAAGATCCCTCTCACAGTTGCTACTATTGAGCAAGGTACCATCTATACTGTACTTGTGCATTTGGTTTTTCTTGCCTATATGTAGGACCTTACTTTTTTCACAATTGAATTTCATTTTATTAGATAGTGCCCAATGTTCAAGTTTGTCTAGATTCCTGCCTTCTCCAGGGAGAAAGGAATTTCTACTTAAGTCTGTGATAGCTGAAAAGGAAAGAGCTTAAAGGCTAGGGAAAATAATATGGGGAGGAAAAAAACTATTAAGGAAGAACGAGGAACAGTTGCATGTAACCCAACCCAGGAAGTATGTAATGTATGAATAATGTATATCTATGTTGTTCTGCCAAATACATGCTACTGAAAATGTGGGCATAGAATAATGATGGCGTTCAGTTCCCTGTTTGGATCTAATACATGTAACATTCTTTTTATTCCTGCTCACATTTTAGGATATCCTTACAATACTCTACCAAAAAGGACCATTCACTGAAGGGATATTCCGAAAAGGCGCCAATGAGAAGGCACGCAAGGAGCTGAGAGAGGAGTTAAATGCTGGAGACAACATTGCTTTGGAAAAAAAGTCTGTTTATCTGCTAGCTGTGATTTTTAAGGTATACATCTATTAATTTGGTTTCTTATGGTAGATCCCAGTTTCTTAAATATTAGGAAGAGATATTCCTAAAACCAGTGCAGTTAAGAAATAAATTCCGCTATTGTTGCATCTTATGTATTTAGCCTCCTAATAGAAAAGGGTAGGAGACAGAGCTGTTGTTTTTATGATTTGTCTCTGACTTTGGGATACACAGTCCCAGGAAACTGTGGTAGGAATCAGGGGTGACATTCAGCAGGTTCTGGAGAACTGGTAGTGGAAATTTTGAGTAGTTCAGAGAACCAGCAAATACCACCTCTGGCTGGCCCCAGATTAGGGTGGGAATGGAGATTTTGCAGTCTTCTTCCCCTGCCACACCCACCAAGCCATGCACACAGAACTGATAGTAAAAAAAAATCGAATTTCACCACTGGTAGGAACCAAATTGAAAGAGCTCCAGGATGCATGTTTCTTGTTGGCTTACAGTTGCCTCCCATAGCTTAATTAAAGTTTGTTTCTTGCAGGATTTCCTCCGAAATATTCCCCACAAATTGTTGCTGACTGAGCTTCACGATGAGTGGATGACAGCATTACAAAAAATCAATCATCAAGAGAAAATTGAAGCCATGAAAGAGTAAGTGGACTTTTCTCCCAGAGTGGCCTTTTGCTGTTCTGTAATAAGCAGCGCTCATAGACACAAATTCTGAAATCCTGGATGCTTCCAGACAGATGGCTCTAAGCTCAGGAAATCAAAAAGTGTTACATGATTCCTTTTTAATCCCACTCATGCAACAAAAAACTAAGGAAGAGAATTATGAATGGGAAATGACATATCAGTTCCTTTCCGCATTCTATCCTTCTCTCTAAAATCTCATCAATGAAGCAAAGCAAGGTAAAAGTTTTTTTCTGGAAAATTTGATTGATGCCAGAGAAAATGATATCTAAGACTATAGACTTCAGGTTAAAATTGCACTACATTTCCTATCTATTCTGAAATGTGACAGAAAGGAAAAGGCTATATTGACATGCAACTCTATGCCTGCTTAAAATGACACTATTTTTTAAATGGGTCTTGCTGTCAAGTAAGCCTGGCTAATAGTGCAGCCTACCCAAGGATTTCCTGCAATTTTTACTCCCTGTCATTCTCATTGAATTCAATAGGATTTCTTCCTCCCCCCACAAAAAAAATGTGGTTAGGGTTTGTGTTTTGTTCCAGATGTTCTCTTGTGACTAGACATGTGTGGGTTTCCATATTTTTTATTTTCCATATTTTTATTCATCTTTCTCGAAAGCTGGGGAACTATTCATAATAGGCAATCACTGTAGGAGGAGGAATGAATCCTCACTGCAAACACTAGCAATGAGGAAAGTAAAAATCTAAATGGCTTTTGCAATAATGCCACCTCTTCCTTCCATTTCAAAAGGCTGGGAGAATATGAGTGGGGGAGAGCAGTAATATCATCCATCCCATAACAAAATTTGACTGACTTCATGACAACACAATGCCATCATTTCATTTCAATTTGGAAAGTATGCCAGAATACAATGCAAGGAATAAAAATGTGCATACATTCCTACATACACACACACATACACACATAGAGAGAGAAAGAGATAGAGTCCCTTGAAGGAAACCAATGAATACTGATAGCCTCTTTCAGAGATTGTTTGCAGTTACAATGGTGATCAAAATGTAACTTTGTGACCAATCCTCACATTTAGGGCTTACACCAGAGGTTCCCAAACTTGGCAACTTTAAGACTTGTGGACTTCAACTCCCAGAATTCTCCAGCCAGCAGAGCTGGCTGGAGAATTCTAAAAGTTGAAGTCCACAAGTCTTAAAGTTGCCCAAGTTTGGGAACCTCTGGCTTACACAGTTCTGTAAAGCAAAAGAAAGTTGAAGTAAGATCATAAGCAGAGTCATGGTTTTACTTAGCAACTGCTTTGCTTTAACAACTAAATTACCAGTCCCAGTTGTGTTGCTAAACAAGGAATACCTGTAATATCTCCATCTGATGAATACCACATAATGAAAATAAACACATGTGTATATTATACATATCTTATACATCAGGGCTCCCCAACCTTTTTTGCACCAGGGACTGGTTTCATTTTAAAGAAAATTCTGCAGACCGGCTGGCGTAGAAGAGGAGTGGGGGGAATGCGGGCGGGGAGTTGGCTCACTCGGCCCTCTAGGGTTTCCAATGGCCCGAATGGATGCGCATGTGCGCATGGTGGAGGAGTCGGCTCACTCGGCCGCGCCTGCGCTCTCCCGCATCCGGCATGCGCTCTGCCCAGGGAGCTGCTCCCTCCTCCTCTCCAGCCCTGCGGCCCGGTTCCTATCAAGCCACGGACCGGCACCAGTCCACAGCCCAGGGGTTGGGGACCCCTGTTATACATGTTTAATTATAAATTTAACACTATAATTTTCCAAGAAACAGAACAATTTCTGCTTGTTGTCTACTCAGGCATTTATGTCTACCTGCATCTAGCTAGCTAGCTTTTGGAACTGCTCATCTCTCACACAGAAAAACTCACAATGAATTCACTGACTGGGACTTTTGAATGGGAATTTTGCGTAACCACTTTAAATCAATACTTCCACATTTTAGAGGAAGTGTTACTCATATAAGTGAATGCAAAGTTTAACTTAAAAAATTAAAAAATACAGAAGCTGAAATCTGAGGATAACTTTTTCCCCCATATGTTCATTTTTGCAGGGTTGCAAGCAAATTGCCACAGCCGAATCTTCATTTGCTCAGACACTTGCTTTCTCTTCTTCACCACATCAGCCAAAATTCCAAAATCAACAAAATGGATTCCAGCAACCTCGCCATCTGTTTTGGACCAACCATGTTGAGTCCAAATTGGAACAAAAGCTTGCCACTTGAAATCCAGAAAAAACTAGCTGATAAGGTACCTTGGTTTTCTTTCTACTGTTCCATATTGTCTTTTACCTTTGACTTTTTTTTCTCTAGCTACAAGGAAGCCAGTATATCATGAATCCCTTTGGCATTTATCTGATTCACAGTGAAATAGTTTCACACTTGAAATAGTGGCCCTATCATGTAGACCAAAGGTTCCCAATCTTGGCAACTTTAAGACATGTGGACTTCAACTCCCAGAATTTCCCAGCCAGAATTCTTAGAGTTTGAGTGCATACATCTGAAAGTTGCCAAAATTAGGTACCAGTGTGGTAGGCCTGCATCGCAACACCCTAATTAATTCAGCTCCCACACACTATAATTATGGGAAGCCTTAAAGGGGCACTTCTCTGATTCATCCTTCAATACATTGCCTCTCTGATGTGATATTAAGAAGCTGTGTTCCATTTTTAAGCAGGAAAGTGGAGCAAGGTGCTGCCTCAAATTGATATGTGCCTAACCTTTGACTTTCTGCATCTCCATTTGCGGAAGACATTTCTACAGAAGCCACATGGATGGGTTCAGAAAAGGACCCTGCCTTGGGGCTTTTTAACTGCAAGCATTAGGATAGAGGATCATGCTTTCTCTGGGTCAAAGGGAGTACCTCAAAGGCAACCTCTCCAATAAATGGAATTGGGTATCTCTGTAGAGTCAGATTGTATTCAAGACCTTCATACAAACTTATGTTGTATAAGACTGGAGGAGGAGAAGAAGAGAAAGTAAAGGATCTCATGGGGGGGGGGGGAAGAGGATGGTTCATGTTATATCCACTGTTGGCTTTAAGCCTGCTTGCCCCAAACATAAATTGCTGTCAAGGAAATATAACTCTCCAAAACTCAAATCAAAAGTTCTCCATCCTGAATCAAGAGCTCGTAGGCAATTGATAATTATATTCTGGTTAGCTGGTTAAGAAACTCCCCAACATTTTAAGTACAGACTTCAGATCTCCTTGACTGGAAAGTACAGCTTTATTCATTGGTTTTTAAAACATGTGATCATTAAAAGTCTTGCAATTGTGGTTCAGTGGAAGAAGGTAGTTCTAGCATCAGGGGATAAGCTTTGGGAATTATGCAACCAGCTAAAGCCACAGCAACACAATTGCAAAGTTATTCCCATGGAAGATAAGCTTCCAGAGATCCAAATGAAGATGTTAAGAGGCCCACATAAACAAACAAACAATACAATACAATACAATAGCAGAGTTGGAAGGGACCTTGGAGGTCATCTAGTCCAGGGGTCCCCAACCCCCGGGCTGCACACCGGTGCCAGTCCGTGGCTTGATAGGAACCAGGCCGCAGGGCCGGAGAGGAGGAGGAGGGAGCCCCCTGGGAAGAGTGCGTGCCGGATGTGGGAGAGCGCAGGGTTTGTGCCGTTGGAGGCCCTAGAGGGCCAAGTGAGCCGACTCCCCCCCATGTGAGCATGCGCCGCTTGTTCCCCCTCCCCCCAGCTCCTCCTCTACACCAGCCGGTCCGCAGAATTTTCTTTAAAATGAAACCGGTCCCTGGTGCAAAAAAGGTTGGGGATCCCTGATCTAGTCCAACTCCCTGCCTAGGCAGGAAGCCCTATACCATTTCAGACAAATGGCTATCCAACATCTTCTTGAAGACTTCCAGGGTTGGGGCATTCACAACTTCTGGAGACAAGCTATTCCACTGATTAATTGTCCTAACTGTCAGGAAATTTCTCCTCAGTTCTAAGTTGCTTCTCTCCTTGATTAGTTTCCACCCATTGCTTCTTGTTCTGCCCTCAGATGCTTTGGAGAATAGTTTGACTCCCTCTTCTTTGTGGCAACCCCTGAGATACTGGAACACTGCTATCATGTCTCCCCTAGTCCTTCTTTTCATCAAACTAGACATACCCAGTTCCTGCAACCGTTCTTCAGATGTTTTAGTCTCCAGTCCCCTAATCATCTTTGTTGCTCTTCTCTGCACTCTTTCTAGAGTCTCCACAAACAATTGGGCGGGGGAGGGGGGGAATATCTCAGAAGTAATTTATTCTTACTGGAAAGCAAGGCAGGATTTAAAAGACAAGAATTCTGTATGTTGTTTTCCTGCTTGTACCCTTCAAGGCTGGAATTTACATGTGGATCTCCTATCAAAATATTCTTAATATAGAGTTCTTAATATATATATTAATAATGTTGAAATTACTCCAAGTTAATCTCTGATTTATGTTCTTTGGCTTGTATAGGTGAAGACACTGGTGGAATTCCTCGTTAATAATTGTTCAGATATATTTGGAGAAGAAATCTACTCCCTGTTTTCTAGGAATACTGATAATTCCCTGGATATGACAGGTACCCTGATTTTGCATGTCTATGAAGTACATGTTTAAAACAGAGTCTGGCTAATCATTTTTCTCTGAATGAAAGTACTGTTTAACAATGTTTGATTCTAGTTGTTAAGGAAGTGGCAAAAAATAACCAAACACTAACAACAGTAAACTATTTCTAAATATTAACCACAGTGTCTCTTAAAGTTTTACAAGACAGTCACCTATCATAGAGGTTCCTTTCTAACCAGGGTAGAGAAACAGAAATAATATGTGTAAAGTTTTGGGAAGATTGATCAGAGAGACTGGGCTCAATTTGTGGATATCAAATTATAATATAGCATTATATGATATTTTTGATAAACCAGTGACTATTTATAAGTTTAATATAAATATAGTTCAAATATTTTTGTTTCTCTTTTTTTTAAATCATTTCTCTTTTCAGGGTCTGTTCAGTTAAGTTTTATTATTTCTATGTAACTTGATCCCTTACCTAGATTTTGTACCCATAAATTATTTTTTTTAATATCCTATTGATTATGTTGGGCAGGAAGGCTTTATTCTTCAACTGCTAGTGATGTACACATACTTTATAGCAGTTAGTGGAGACTGACTTATTTCTAAGGCTGATTCTGTCCAACATCAGTCTCAACATTTCCTTTCCTTCCTCCAGAAACGTCATCACCAAACCAACATCGTGATTCTGCTTATGACAGCACAGACCTTGAAGGGGAATGCAGTCTCAGTGACCTTCAGCCCAGGGGTTTATCCTACACCAGCAGACCAAGCAGTACAGAATTGTATCCCAAACAGCCACGAACCCAGATCCCTTCTGCCTTGTCCCTGGCTCGTTTGAAGACAACGATGAAGAAACTTGAGAGGAGATCCTCCGAACCAGACTTGCAGTCTTCCAAGAATTGCCGGAAAAGCTGTGTGAAACTTCCAAAACTTTCCAAAAGTGAGGAGAACTTTATTCAGCAGAAGGAATTGGGACTGAAGGATAGAGAGCTGAGAATGGGAATGCAGACAGTTGAAGAATCCCATCCTTCCGGGCGCTACAGGAACAAAAAGCCATCAGATCTCAGAATCAAAGCCAACTTCCCCGCAGAATTATCAAGTGATTCCTTACTCAGCACATCTTCTTCCAGTTCACTAGACAGTGCTTCCTCTATCTCAGACTCTTCCGTATTCACTAGTTCACCACTCCCGTCACCTGCCATCTTCAAGAACAATGTCTTAACGCGGCCTCAGTCCTTCTCTGCCAAACTTTCAAATGGAAGTGACCGAGCTGTCTCAGAGCTCAAGAAGCATGCCATGTCGTTTTCTGTGCCACCCCGCAAGATGCTGCTGGCCAAAACAGAAAGTCAAGGCAGGAGTGGCTTTCAAAAAGGCAGTTTCAAAAAGGGCTCCAGGAAAGAAAGAGCACTTTCCTGTCAGTTTGTTCAAGCAACTCATGAGACTGTTCCCAGTCCAGAACCCTCAGGCTGTCCACTGAGATCCCGTTTTATGTCGGCAGTTGAAGTGTTTCGACTTGTAGATCAAAACAAACCTAGAAGGCCTCCTTCCTATGAAGAGGCAACCAAACGTTTTTCTTCCATTAGATTTCCATCACGCAGCAGTTTAAGAGCTCATCCTCTGAGGCCTCCCAAGGTTCCTCAGGAGCCTACATCTGAATGCCCAAGGCTCAAGAAAGAGATCACAAACAAAGCAGATGAGAACCTTTTTAATGACAGATCCTCTGTGATCAATGATTCCCAGGACAAAACACCAGTTGCGGATTTTGTTATTGGAATACATTCACGGGCAAATTTGCCTTTGACCCCTCAAGTGTACCGCCTCAGGACCATGTCTGGGTCATATCAAAAGAACAAGCAAGAATATATGACACTACAGAACAATCAGATAACTTTTGAGCACTTACAACGCGCAAAAGAATCCTATGTTTAAACTTAATTTTCTCATTTCAGTACAAATATATACGTTGTATGCCAGGCATGGAAGCAAGACTTTTGCCAAACCTTATTGCCTAAGCAGATATAAATCCAATTTTCCATAAAATTGTATTTTGCCTAGTCTCCGGTGTAATTTGTTTTGCTCTTCGGACCATTTTGTACAAAATAATTATGTCCTAATCTGGGCTTGCCTATTCCCTTGAATGTTAAAAGCACATTTCAAAACCCATACAATAGATCCAGCCGTTTTATCCACTTTGTTCTTATAGTAAACCCCCGCATTAGTAGTTTCTTCTTTTTCTGAAAGTAGTCTAGACAAGGATCCAATATAAACAGAAACAGAGAAGCAGAAGATAAGGGGAAATGCTGTAGAGCTCTTGAGCCAATCTCTGTCTTATGACCAAGCAAACGTGTACTTTGCAACAGACTTGGCTCTGCTGCTTTGTCTGGTTTTGGATTTCTCAAGTGATACAGTTTCTTCCACCACCACTTCCTATTTAGAAAGGATTTCCAACTGAACTAAACCTCAGTGTTATGAAATGGTTCTTGCAGTAGAAACAGCGAGAGTTTCTGTTTCATGATACTATCCCTGAAAGTTCTAGTCATGTAAGTTTCCTTCTGGAACATATCACACTTGGACCAGGGTGAGCATGAGAGAAAGATGATTAGGGGACTGGAGACTAAAACATATGAAGAACGGTTGCAGGAACTGGGTATGTCTAGTTTGATGAAGAGAAGGACCAGGGGAGACATGATAGCAGTGTTCCGATATCTCAGAGGGTGCCACAAAGAAGAGGGAGTCAAACTATTCTCCAAGGCACCTGGGGGCAGGACAAGAAGCAATGGGTGGAACCGAATCAAGGAGAGGAGCAACTTAGAACTAAGGAGAAATTTCCTGACAGTTAGAACAATTAACCTCTGGAACAGCTTGCCTCCAGAAGTTGTGAATGCCCCAACCCTGGAAGTCGTTAAAAAGATGTTAGATAGCCATTTGTCTGAAATGGTATAAGGTTCCTGCCCACGCAGGGGGTTGGACTAGAAGACCTACAAGGTCCCTTCCAACTCTGCTATTGTATTATTGTATTATTGAATGTATCTGAAAGCCTTTCTAAATTATTTTAGCCTTCCCCAACTTCATGTGCTTTAGATGTGTTGAAATGGCAAATTCTCAGCTGTGCAGTCTGAGACTTCAGAAAGATGCCATTGTAATTCATCTGGAAAATGCTAAATTGAAGAAACCCCAACAGAATGTTCATGCAGATCAACCTTGTGTAGCTTCATGTTTTCCCATATTTCCAGGACATAACATATGTTCGTTATGATTCATCAAACTACTATAAAAATTACTCATTGCATAATGCCATAATGTGGTTTATTTGTCTGGCTTCGATGTAGTGTGTGAACCCAACCACTAACCAGGGATTATGGTTTTAGTAGAATATCCAAATCCAGCACTATGGCTTATTCAAGAAAAAGGTATTAAAATAAATGCTTACTTTGCTCCCCACCCGGCCAAGGCCGCTGCCAAGTCAGCAGTCTCTCTCGCCACCCCCGCAGCCCCCGCCACCAACTCCCCCCCACAAGGCCACTGCCGAGTCAGCAGCCTCTCCTCCTTCTCCTCTGCCGCCCCCCTTCCCTAAGTTTCCCCCCCCAAGGCTGCTACCAAGTCAGTTGCCTCTCTCTCGCCACCCCCACCGGGAGAAATACAGTAGGTAGGTAGGTAGGTAGAGGGATAGAGAGAGGGGGAGAGAGAAATACAGTAGGTAGGTAGGTAGGTAGAATAAGAGAGGGAGGGGAGAGAGAGGGAGGAGAAACCGAGGCAGAGAAGGAAGGGGGTCACTGAGAGTGTCTATGAGGGGAAAGTTTTTCATTTAACCAAACTTGTCCACAACAACGTGTGGAGGGTACAGCTAGTTTCCAAATATTAACTCAAAGTATACAAGCCAGCAGTGTGCAGCAGCTGACAAAAAAGCCAACACAGTTCTAGGCTGCATAAACAAAGGGATAGAATCAGTAGTTGTTTCTGGATCCCGTCGCAACCAGTACACTGCGACGGGGCTGGGCAACCACCATGGGTATATGCATTGTGCACACATGCGCACCTACCACCCTGCGATGCTCCAGCTGCTCGGCAGGGTGTTGCGCAGGTACCGTATGCTTGCACGTGTGTGCACAAATTGTCCAGTTGGCTTAAATACAGGTAAGGAATGAGGGCAGGTGGGTGGGCCCTCCAAAGCACCATTCCGGTATGGTGGCTGCTTCTCCCAGCAGCCACCGGTATGCCCCTACCAGGGTGTACCACTCGGAACCCACCACTGGATAGAATCAAGATCACGTGAAGTGTTAATACCACTTTATAAAGTCTTGGTAAGGCCACACTTGGAATACTGCATTCAGCTTCGGTTGTCACAATGTAAAAAAGATGTTGAAACTCTAGAAAGAATGCAGAGAAGAGCAACAAAGATGATTAGGTAACTGGAGACTAAAACATATGAAGAAGGGTTGCAGGAACTGGGTATGTCTAGTTTAATGAGAAGAAGGACTAGGGGAGACATGATAGCAGTGTTCCAATATCTCAGGGGTTGCCACAAAGAATAGTCAATCTATTCTCAAAGGCACCTGAAGGTAGGACAAGGAGCAAT
This sequence comes from Rhabdophis nuchalis, assembly GCA_039707465.1. Classification (NCBI taxonomy): domain Eukaryota; kingdom Metazoa; phylum Chordata; class Lepidosauria; order Squamata; family Natricidae; genus Rhabdophis; species Rhabdophis nuchalis. Next base: position 316,756,037 of record CM077643.1, on the reverse strand, counting down.
GGGTGGAAACTAATCAAGGAGAGAAGCAGCCTAGAACTGAGGAGAAATTTCCTGACAGAACAATTAATCAGTGGAACAACTTGCCTCCAGAAGTTGTGAATGCCCCAACCCTGGAAGTTTTTAAGAAGATGTTGGATAGCCATTTGTCTGAAGTGGTATAGTGTTTCCTGTCTAGGCAGAGGATGGACTAGAAGATTCCAGTTCTGTTATTCTACATATATAGAAGACTGCCAAAGCAGATAATATCCCAGGAATAGTCAGGTAGCTTCTTTTAAACAGTCCCCTAAAGTTTCACTTAGAAACACACTGTTACATCGGCAGCCTGTGTATTCAGGGATGTGTCTATGTAAAGCAAAATAGACATAAACTGAGATATCTCTGTCATCTAACATCCCTGCATATATTTCCAGCAATGTGGTTATTTTGAAAAATCTAAAGTCGGACTTTCCCCACCAATGTCTGCATTGACTCCTAGAAAAATTCTATACTTGCCAGAATAGTGAATGATGAGCCAGATGAAGCAGGAGACCTGTTTCACCTCAAAGGCATATCTAACAGAACATCACATGCATGTTGCCAGAGGTTTTCCCCAATAAGGGCAGAAATATTGGGAACAAAACAGGGCCTATTACTGAACTTCTTGAAGAAGGTTGGGTGACAGTAATGGGTCTGCGACCTCCTAAGCTCCTTACTTTCCTGATCTGTCCCACAAACAGCCATTTAAATTATTTAGCCCTGACATTAATGCGATGGATTCTGTTCCATCCCCCCTGCCCCAGCCAGCAACTCCAGTTCTGCTTACGATGAACCATGAGAGTTTTAGCTGGGGTGGCTGCTTGATCACAGGCTCTGTGACCACCAGATCATTTTACATGCATGCCTAAGGACACAAAAGTGAATATTTTCAAAAGGAGCAAGAACGATATGAGCCAACTGGCAAGTCTAGATACAGCTTGCATAAAACTCTTGCACATCTCCCCACATTCCCAGTATCCAACATTTCCACAGGGCCAGTGCTGGAAACCTCACAAGGCCCTATATATTCAATCATCCTTGGTGAATAAACAAAAGTGAACAGATCTGGAGGAAACATAGGTCTCCAAAGATCAGCTATGTGCATGGACTTTATTGGACTTTACAGGAGTTCTTGAAGACATCAGACTGAATAAGTCAATAAGGTGTAATTGGCCCCAAACTGATGAGAAGCATTGGCACCATGGAATCTGGCTGCACTCTACTTGGAGGTTGAATTTGAACTGAATGCTAAACTAATCAAATCCGAGAATAAGTTATTTGGGGACAAGTGCTTTGTATGAATTTAGCTGATAATCAGGTGGATCTGATACGGTTAGTTAATACAGTACATTTGATTCTTTTCCCACGTACAGGACTAAAATATTACATGTATTTATTAACAAGGTTATGGAAAATATACACAGTTTCATTTAAATACACACAGTTTCATTGAAAAACATGTAGAAGAATTGGTATTGGAAGTCATATCTGTTTATGTTCCGTGCAAAGGAAATCATTAACATGGAAACTAAAAATCAAAGTCAGATTGTTTTCTATTGCTGGTGGGGGTTTTCCGAATTCACAATCAGCATTCATCTCTCAACAAGGATTTCAGTTCTTAATCTTATTAAGATTAAAATCTAGATGTTTTTAATCTATGTTCCTAAAGTGTCAGAGAACAAGACGGTTTCTATTTGCCAGGCTGTTTCTATCCCCATCTTTGATGTAAGTTTCTAGGTTCATCAGCGGATATTTTCTTTGCTTGTTTTGTTGTGACTGTATGACAACCATTATATTCTAGGAAAATGACTCAGTGCTTCCATCTATTCACAGATCTTGAGACTTTCCCCATGTTTTTCTGAGGCTTAAAGTAAACAGTTAAAGTTGCAATGATGTGACTCACAATTCCTATCAGGTTGGGTACAATCAATTCTGATTTTTTTTGCTTCTGTAAATAAATTAAAGTTGTCCTCTTAGTTACACCATTTTCTGATAAGAATAACACCAACTGAAAAAAAGGAGGAAGTACATCAGGGGTGTCAATCAAACTCACATCATCACAGCGGTGTCACATGATGTACTGGGGCTTTTTTCCATTTCACTAAACCGGGTGTGGGCATGGCCAGCACAACATGCATCTGGCCTGTGGGCTGGGGGTTTGACAGCCCTGAAGTAGATGAACAAAATCATGTATGGAACCTCGCAACTTCATTCCATAAAAGAATTATGTGGGTCATTCATATGAATTTTCTTTTAATTTTTCTTTAAGTCTAATTTCAGCAGCATAATTCAATCAGAGGCAGGTCAATATTTGGGGGAAGATTTAGTAATGGCAAAATCCTGTGCATGCATCTACCTCCCTGTGTGTTAAATCTCCCCAGTACATTCAGTGATGATAGATCTAGATCAAATTTTCATAAATGGATTTCTGTCTCCAATCTGTCCAGTTTTCAGATTCATCTGTGAATGGGCTTGAATTTATGTCTTACCAGTTCTAGTCCAAAACATTAACCCTACACTTCATTCAATTCTTCCTCTATAAGGGTGCAGAACCTTTCTTCTAAACTTAGAAAAAGTTATTCTGAACATGTACAATATATGTTACATGAAGAGTAGTCCACCTAGACCTTTCCAGCTATTTTGCACCAAAATCCTGAGTATCCCTAATTACAGTTATGAAGAGTCTTAAGTTAACTAAGAGATCACTAGTTACACATCAGAATTCAAGGTCCATGGAAAGGATTTGCTTTTTCAGAAATATTTTGAAATTAAGATGATGAGAGCAATGATACACTGCAACTTTGGGGGAAAGCTGTCCAAACTGATTCTAAAAGCACACATAGGTAATACACGCAGCTAGAACCCTACAGTCCAGAAATACCATTCAAATCAACAAGGTGAATTCATGGTCAACCTAAGCCCAGCACTATCTCTTAGCCTTTGGTGTCCCCTTAGCGCTCTCTAGTCACAGGTTGTATTGCTGAAGACACGGATGGCAGAAAGCCCTGCCTGAAGTCTTCAAGGTGCAGAATCATAGCCAGTCCCCATCACAACATGTAGGGCTTTCATCTGTTGTGCAAGGGCACAAATTTCAATAGACTGAAGGATTCACCATACTGTGGTACCACATGATCAAAAATAGGCAGGGCTGGTACACCATTATAGAGAAGTGGAAGCTGAAACGGATGGAAGTTGCCTTAAATTTCTCCCTCTTTTGCCCTATTACTCCCCCCCCCATCAAAAATGGGTAGGGCTTCAAACAAAAATGTGAAGCCCTACCGATTCTAGGATGCCTTTGCAGGCACATAAAAAGAGATGGCTGGATACAGGCTGTGGTAAATATTATTTTTGTGGATGAGGATTGTATACTTTGGGGGATCTATTGTCAAGAGACAGCACAGCATTGATGACCAAAACTGTAGCCAAAGATGGATAAAGATATTACGTTTCCTTTCTTAAACTCCTTCGGTTTCCTTCCCTTTCTTCTAACTCTGTTCTCTCTCTCTCTCTTTTTTCCATAATCCTTAAAGCCCATCTCCTCTATTTCTACTTCTTCTCCTTCATCAACATTTTTTTTCCTAGCCAGTAGTTTTGAATAGTTTACTTGTGGCGGTCTTCTTCTCCAACTCATCCTTCTTTTATTTAATTGCCCATTTTAGCTGCTGTATCTTTCTGCACATTAATCTGATTTTCTTGTTAATCACTCAGTCCTTATTTTTCTGCTTCTGTTTTGCAAATGTAGTGGCAGTTTTAGTACAATATCTGCACTGTGGTTTGCTTCTCAGTATCTTGCAATCTAAAGCTAGTAGTTCAAGGCACATGACTATGATGCCAACAAGGATAAAAGTGATATCTTGTGGTTAGATTCTCATAAGTAACCATAAAAAAAAAAGATGTGGTATTTCTGACGTGTATCATCTATAGGCAGCCAATAGCATAATCTCATTTTTCCCCCTGTCCATTCTACTTAATTGGTATGAGCATCAAAGCAGGATTGTTCATTAAAAACAGCACTAAACAGCATTAAAAACTAAAAAGATTAAAAGCAGCAGGTCTTTAAAATGAGTGTCTGATGAAACATTCCAGCACTTTATGGTAAAAAAAAAATCAGAAATCTAAGTAGAATATGTGAAGGTTTTGAAAGACAAAAGAAAGGTGGGGACAAGCATCATACTACTGCTATAACTGTGGTGGTGAACCTATGGCATGCGTGCCACAGATGACATGCAGAGCCCTCTCTGTGAGCACGTGAGCTTCACCACGCATGTGCATGCATCTCCAGCTGGTTTTCTGGTCATGCACAGTGATGGTTAACCATTATGTTGCTGTGTGCCAAAAACACGACATAATGGTTAGCCATCACCGTGCTATAATAGCCACATCATTTTATGAGGTGCTAGGAATATTATCTGAGATTGTCCTCCTACCCAGAAAAACTCTACCAAGTTTGGACACTTTCTCAATTGGCTCCCCTTCCATTATCAGGATTCAATCAATGTCCAATTCTCTGCTATCCCTGAATGAACGGTGATTTTCTATTCCTGGAAGCTTAGTCTAGATGCAAGTCATAATTCCTTGGTGCAAGATAAGACATGATGTGAATTCCACAAGCACCTCAACCTGTCTAAGTCAAGTGAAATACTTTTGGAATAGAATATCTTCTGGCTCTTTTTATGCAGGAGAGCATATATATTGGGAACATTCAAATAATTCCAGTGAAGCAACCCTACTCCCTGATCTGGGATCAGTTTACCTTGACAACTGTTGTTAGGGATGGAATTCCTCATTGCATAACAACAGTAGGCAGGGTGGATTGTTCCACAATTCCACTAAGTCTTTGTAATCTCTCTTGGAACCCATGGTAGCTTAGATCCAGCACGACCTCAATGGTTCTCAACCAGGAGGATGCAAGAGCATCTACAGATACTTACACTTATAGCAGCCAACCCCGAGTGGTACCCAACAGAAAGCGGTATCAAGAACTCTATGTAAACAATGTGCAGTGAGTAATGACATTTAACTTTACAGTCTTGGACTCAACATCTAACCCAATTATGAATCTGACTCAGCCTGATCAAGCCTTCATCTCTGTATTCTTTTTCTTTTTCCCCCCTGCCTTGCCAATTAGAGTTTTTAAACTCAAGCCCTGCATTCAAATGAGCATTAAATCTATCCTGTTAAACATGCTCTTGGTTGTATATAAAATTATCAAGATCCTTTTCTTTCATTGGAATGCTTATTCCAGATAATAGCATCACTATACACTGGATAATTATCTTTATGTTTTTCTATTATTGAGGAAAAAAACCCTACCATTTGGAACAGTGCGTTGGAAACTGAAAAAAAGGATAATGGGTTCTATTGACCTAGCTATTATTCATGTTACGTTTAACAAATGCATCCTATTGTGCATTATAGGTGTGCACCTCCTTGAAAGAGAATGTCAACCCTGAAGTTGGCTGAACTGTGGCCATTTTCTTTTTTGTAGTTTCTAGGGAGGTTTCTTTTCTTACTGCTTCAGGGCTGACACAGTCTGGAGTGAAGGGGCCAGAGAGTGGGATGTAGAGATTACAGTATTTTTCGGACTATAAGACACACCATTTTTCCTCTAAAAAGAGGCTGAAAATCTGGATGCGTCATACATTGAATACAGCATTTATTTTCCTCCCGAAGCCTCACCCTTCACCAAAATGGCCGTGTCTAGCCTTATGGAGGCTTTCAGAGACCTCCCGGAGCCTGGGGAGGGTAGAAATGAGCAAAAATGGGCCTGTTTTGCCCCCCCCCAAGCCCCCAGCAGCACTCTATAAGCCTCCATAAGGCTATGCGTGCAATTTTTGGACAAAAAAACAGCCCGTTGTGGCCTAAATAAAAGTCTTTCCCCTGGGAATCAAGGACGGTCGTGCAGGTGTCCACAGGGTGGAAACTGAGATCATCTAGCAACTGGGCTGTATGCTGATTGGACCATGGGACTGAGACTCTGGGGGAAATGATAAAGTTTACTTTTAATTGGGGGGAAAAACAGGCGCCAACTTAGAGCAGGTTTTCCACCAGGAATATGCCAATTTGATATGTCCTAATAAAGAACGTTCTTTGAGGAACTTGCTCGCCTCAGAGTTCTTATTGAATTGAGATGTATTACTTGGAACCCTGACATAGAATGTGTCTATGTCTTTTCTGCTGCCAGCAAGACCAATTTGTGTTTTTACCCCCACAATCATAAACCTCACTGCCCAAAGAGTGCAAAGTTGCTCAGTTTAATAATTCTATTGAGTTGTGCCAGTATAATCTTTTTATTTGGAAGCACCACCCAAAACCCAAAGTACAATTCATTTCCATAGGAGATATCAAAGTTTGGTTTAGAGCAGCTGCTTCACAAAACCACTCTTCCATCTCTGTTTTTTCTGAAAATATCAGGTACTAGTAACCAGATGTGGAGAAAGCTGCCATCTGAGATCAGGAAGAAATACAGTCAAAGTAGGCAATCTAAAACTGAATAGATACAAAGTCCATCTACATTCCACATTGTTAAATGTCTCCTATTTCATAAGAGCATTTAGCTCTATCACACAGCCTGATAATATTTATGGAATCAAATTTCTATATTTTTGTGTCTCCCTTATAAATCCCTTATTGGCAGTATTTTTGAGACATTGATATATTTCCTTCTTAATTTTAGGGATTACAGAGAAGAGCCAAATAACTATGGGAACATTATGTATGATCGTAGAGTGGTTCGAGGAAACACATATGCTATGCAGCTGTTACCCTGGGTAGGTTCCTTTTTTTAATAAATATTTTTATCTCTCTTAATTATGGGAATGCTGGAATGTTATTGGTGAAACATTTAGTATTTCAGTATTTATGTGGGTTTAATGGTACCTAATTCACATGTGCTGCTCATTGAGTGATGTTCATGCATAGATTTATCCCTGAAGAAATGCATTTCCATCTTCAAATATCCAGCTTTCTTAGATACCTAGAAACAAATATCCATAAACCAATAAATATCTCATTAGAATCATTATAATAATATCAAAATCATCTATAAACAAATATCCATCTTTCTTACATACCTAGAAACAAACAAAATTATAACCAGTAGCCAACATGGCTTCATCAAAAACAGATCATGCCAAAGAAATCTTATTTCATTCTTTGACAAAGTGACTAAATTAGTAGCTCAGCAAAATGCCATGAACATAGTATACGTAGATTTCAGTAAGACATTTGACAAAGTAGATCACAACCTAATTCTTGATAAGCTAGAAAAATATGGAATAGACAGCATCACCACCAGATGGAATTGTAACTGGCTGACAAACCATATTCAATGTGTAGTCCTCAATGGAACCTCATCCACATGGAGGGAAGTAAGTAGTACAAGTTCAGATTTAGGCCCAGTACTCTTCAATATCTTCATAAATGTATTTATTTATTTATTTATTTATTAGTCAAATTTATATAACCGCACCCTCCCCGAAGGGACCCGGGGCGGTGCACAGGAAGTTAAAACAAACAGTATAAAATATAAATAGTTAATATCGAATTAAATAGGTTATCCCTGTGCTAAAATTTAAAAAGTTAAAACATAATCCATTTAAAAACCCAATTAAAACAATTTATAATACAGACTGAAGGCTAGGTCAATAACTTAGGCCAAACCGGCCTGATGGAACAGGAGTGTCTTTAATTTCTGGCGGAAGGTGCGGAGGTCCGTGGTTGTTCTGAGGTCGGTAGTGTAGGTCGTTCCAGAGGGTTGGGCCCACCACAGAGAAGGCCCTTCCCCTGGGCGTCACCCGCTGGCATTGCCTGGTGGACGGCACCCGGAGAAGTCCCTCTGTGTGGGAGCGAATCGGCCGCAGGGATGTATGAGGTAGAATGCGGTCTCGCAGGTAGCATAGTCCCGTGCCATGGAGCGCTTTAAAGATGGTGATCAACACCTTGAAGCGCACCCGAAAGACCACAGGTAACCAGTGCAGCTCGCGCAGGAGCGATGTTACATGGGAATATCTAGACGTTCCCAAGATCGCCCGCACGGCCGCATTCTGGACCAGCTGCAGTCTTCGGGTGCACGCCAAGGGGAGCCCCATGTAGAGAGCATTACAGTAGTCTAGCCGGGATGTCACAAGCGCATGAGTGACTGTGCGAAGGGCGTCCCGGCGTACCTGGTGGAAAGCCCCCCTGGCCACGGCTGTCACGTGATCTTGCATAGACAGCCGGGTATCCAGGAGGACACCTAGGTTGCGTGCCCGATCTACGGGGGCTAGATGTTCGCCCCCTATAGCCAGTGATGGAATCAACTGGTTGAACCGGGACGCCAGAAACCACAGCCACTCAGTCTTGGATGGGTTGAGTTTGAGTCTGTTGCTTCCCATCCAGATCCGTACGGCTTCCAGACATCGGGACATCACTTCAATGGCATCGTTGGGGTGGTTTGGGGTAGAAAAATACAGCTGCGTATCATCAGCGTAGATGTGATACTCTACCCCAAAACCACGGATGATCTCACCCAGTGGCTTCATGTATGCGTTGAACAGGAGCGGCGAGAGGACCGACCCCTGAGGCACCCCACAAGTGAGGGGTCTAGAGGTCAACCTCTGCCCTCCTGCCAACACAAATTGCGATCGGCCGGAGAGGTAGGAGGAGAACCACCGTAAAACAGTGCCCCTCACCCCTCCAGCCGATGCAATAGGATACCATGGTCGATGGTATCAAAAGCCGCCGAGAGATCTAACAGGACCAGGATGGAGGAACAACCCCCATCTCTGGCCCTCCAGAGATCATCCACCAACGCGACCAATGCCATCTCAGTGCTGTGCCCGGGCCGGAAGCCGGACTGGCACGGGTCCAGATAATCAACTTCCTCCAGGTGACGGGGAAATTGTTGTGCCATATCATTTATCATATAAATGATCTATGAAGGCACACCTTGGGAAATAGCCTTCATGATCATATGATTAGCATGTTCATGACTTTAGGCACACATTTTACAAAGGAAATCAAAATTGGATAGCTAATGGAAAGTTTATGCAATGATATATTATAATTACAACATTTGTGTTGCAAAATATCTCATCAAATGATACTGCTCAGCTGACTTGTCTGAGCTTCTCTAAGAACAGTCAGGTTTATTAGTGCAAGGGTAGGTCCCACCAGGAAATCTCAGTATACTAGACTAGAAGTTGAAAAATATTCCAGAAATTGGTAATAGCAGATCACTATTATAATTCTTCCCAAAATATCCTGCATGGTTGTGCTCAAAGGACTAAAGTTGAGAAACAACCTTTTCAGACTACACTACTGTGTAAAGTTTGAATATATCTCCCAACTTGAGGTGAAGAATGTCCATTGACTCAAAAGCAGGTAGGAGGAAAAGACTAGCATTTGAATGCTGAGGCAGACATGTTTATAGGCCTTGATATCTCTCCCTCTCTCCCTCCTTCCCTCCCTCTGCTATATATATTCTATTTCATCTGCAATAAAGCAACTTAACCAGCAATGTCATGTTTATGTATTAGATGTACTTCTGGAGTCAGCAACTCATGAATTATATAGGTCAAATGCAGATCCAGGAGAAAGGAGACTTTAATTCTGAAGTAAATGTCCATTGCTCAAAACATGTATCTTGATAATAATCCTAACATAATCTCTACATGAAATATCCTAAAACTCTAGTCCTATCAATTCTCAGGATTCATGGATCTTCTTGATACTTGCGAATAGACATGCATAAGACAGTTAATGAAGGAACATGAAAATTGTATTAATATGCAAAGCATAATAGTTTCAACCCTGTTTTAGTCCAATCAATGTAATGTGTGATGAGGCCTTCTAACATTGTCCATGATGCCAAGGAATACTATGCTATTCATGTTCTAGAACAGTGGTTCTCAACCTGTGGATCGGAACCCCTTTGGGGGTTGAATGACCCTTTCACAGGGGTCACCTAAGACCATCGGAAAACACATATTTTCAATGGTCTTAGGAACCGAGAGATCAATTTTATGGTTGGGGGTCACCACAACATGAGGAACTGTATTAAAGGGTCACAGCATTGGGAAGGTTGAGAACCACTTTTCTAGAAAGTCATGCCATTCCTGAGGAATGATAGAAAAACACAGTATCTGATAGATTGGATATTTATGGATGCATGAATGAAGCAAGATAAAAACCTGATGGCCTTATCTGCCTTGACTTTTGTTGGACATCATTAATGCTCTGTAAATATGGGATATAATTTGAAGGTCACTGTATTTCAGTCTCAAAGGCCTTATTTGCTCAAGAGTAACTCCCAAAGAATTCTCCCAAAGAATTCCTTATAAACATGCTTTACACCAGGGGTGTCAAACTCACGGCCCATGGGCTGGATGCATCACGTGCTGGCCCCGCCCTCACCCCCGCCCGGTACATCAAGTGATGCTGCTGTGACAACATGAGTTTGACACCCCTGCTTTACACAGTGTGTCCTGCAGCTCTCCGTACAGTTTGAAAAGGCTCTCTTTTGTTTGGTTTATTCTGTCAGTCCTCTGTGGCTTGTTGGTCTTCTCTCCTATCTGTGGAAGAGTAGCTGCTCACCATTACTGCTTTGCTTGGCAAAACACAGAGGAGTGTTGCCTGCTAAATGCCAGCAAAGGATGCTGAATGAAGGGCCATTAGGATAGTTCAAAGATATGTGTGATGATCCCAACACTATATATGTAAACATGTTGATTCTATATTGCATTTTGTGCTGTTACATTGGGTAACATTTGTGTAAACTGCTTTTCTGCTGCTTTCATACACAAAAGAGGAGGATAACAACAACCAAAGAGAGAGAAAAGGAAACTACAATGATACTGTCAGCAGAGCTTCTTGGTACTATAAGGGACTATATTTTAAGTTTGTGAAATAGCATAGCATAGCATAGCATAGCATAGCATAGCATTGCATTGCATTATAACACAACATCACACAACATAACACAATATAACACAATACAATTTTCAGTTTCCCAATGAAACTCAATGTGATATAGTTGGATTAGGAGCAAGGAGATCAAGGTTCAGGTCTTCTCTCAACCATGGGAGACTGTGACACTATCTCAATCAACCCAACCTAATTCTGAGGGTTGTTGTTATGGGGGAAGATTAGAGATGGGACATTGGTGTATGCCCCCATTATTTCTTGAATGAAAAGCCAGCTATATGTAAGACATTAAGAAAGAACACCATGTAAAATAGCAAAGAATTCTTCTCCTTCCTCCCCAGAGTCCAGAATCTGCACCTGCTGAAATCAAGAAGCAACATGAAACTTACAAGAAGATGTTTGAACGGAAGCAAGCAAAGGAAGCGAATAAGGTGCACGCTCAGAAATTAGGATGTTGAAGTAAATAAATGGAAATATCGGCTAATGCCAGGAATTTCTCCTTTAACACCGATGGTGGAGATGGAGAAATTCCTAAAGATTGAATTGAAAGAATGGATTAGTAAACTAAAAGAAAATCAGATATATAAATAGGAAGACTGGAAGTACAAGATAAAGAATATAACACAACTAAAGAATGTTTTAGCAGATATGAAATTAAATTGGTTGAATTTAATACAATTAGAGAAATGGATAAAAGTGGAAGAACGATTTAAGGGGAAATATAGACAATTAACAAAATTTGTAATGCTTACAAAAAATGTGAGATGGATGAAGAATATATAGGGAAAAAAAGAATAAAGAAAATATATAGAATATTAACTGAATTAAAAGAGCAGGCAAAAGGTTTAAAATAAATTTGGGGATTAGATTTGGGAGAAATAAATGATAATGATTAGAAAAATATTTGGAATAGAAGAGTATATAAGAATATGTCAGAGTTAAGGAAAATGGATATAAAGTGATATGGAGTTGGTACCTAACACCATGCAAATTAAATCATATAGATGGCAAATATTCAAATATTTGTTGGAGTTGCAAGAAAGAGGTTGGAACATATGCGGTGGGATTGTGATAGTGCATATAAATATGGGACATAATGTGACATTAGAGAATTTAGAGCACTCTTGAATGTCAATTTAGATATGTCACCGAGAATTGCATTACTGTTGCTGGTGGAAAAATGGGATATAAATAAAACAAAAAAGGAATTTATTGTAAATTTGATAATAACAGCTAGATTAGTGATGGCTAAATATTGGGGACAAAATTGGAATATTCAAATAAATGAGTGGTATAATGAAATTTGGAATTTGGCAGCAAATGATAAATTAACAACAGAAATTACTTTTTTAAAAAGGATGATCAAAACAAATAATTATAATGAAATATGAGGGGATTGTATAAAATCAACGTTGGTGGAAAGCAAAGGGAATAAACTTACTGAAGAATAGTATGTTGATTTGGAGGGGATAAGGGCACAATTGGAATATAATGTATATCTTTTAGTTGTTCTAGAAAATGAAGAAATATAAGGGGGGAAGGGTCTCCAGGGGTGGGGGTGCTCTGTAATATTTTTTTTCCTTTTCCTTTTTTTTCTTTTTTTCTTTTTAGATGTATATGTACTATGTTTGCATTACTTGTTTGTTTGTTTTTAAATACAGTATCTGTTTTCAGCCATAAAAGAAAAGAAAGAACACCATGTAAAATAGCAGAGAATTTTTCTCCTTCCTCCCCAGAATCAAGACCTTGCAACTGCTGAAATGAAGAAGCGACATGAAGATTTCAAGAAAATGCTTGAACGGAAGCAAGCAAGGAAAGAGAATGAGGTCCATGCACCAGAAATTGGGGATGTTGGAGATCGCAGTGATGTGCAGACAGGTAAAGCACCAGACAGCATTAACCCAATTATCAAATGACTTCTGGACGTGAGATGAAGGATACTCTGTTGGGCAGAAATATCCACCCAAACAATGGGCATTGGACCATGAAAGAACTTCCCTTTTTCTTTTCAATTTTCCTGATTTTCCTTACATTTTATGCTTTTTTTCCATGACGTTATAAAAAGAGCATGTTGCTTGGGTAAATGCCCGTGATGGCGAACCTAAGGCACACGTGCCAGAGGTGGCACACTCTCTGTGGGCACGTGCACCATCACCAGCTATACTTTCAGGTTTTGTCACATGCATGCACACCACTCAGCCAGTCTTCGCGCATGCACGCAACTGAATAGGGAAGTGCAACTAGTGACAGCACGCAGCCAGTGAAGACCAGCTGGCTGGCATGCATGCATGTGTCAGAACCCGGAAGACAGCAGCTAGCTGCGTGTATACACACCATTGCTAGCTGAACTTCCAGGTTCTGTCGCATGCATGCATGAAGACCAGCTGGCCAGCATGCATGTGTGCCATGGAATCTGGAAGAGAGTGGCTAGCCAGATGCACACACGTACCGGCCAGCTGCTCTCTTCCGGGTTTCAGTGCTCCAGCGCACACACACATGCTGCTGTTTCGGCACTCGGTGCCAAAAAGGTTAGCCCCCATTGGTATATGCTATTACACATCTCATTCTAACACCTTCCAGGGCCCATCTGGATTAAAGGTTTTGTCTTTCCTATTAGCATTCTTTGCACTGTACACACACTGCATGTCATTTTCAAGATGACATCCTAAACATATTCACTATAGGATACATTCAATACATAGTGTTATTTGATCTTGCTTTTTTAATATTAACAATCGTGCTAATAATTTCAGTACTTGTTTTTTAATGAGTGACAAATCACCTTAGAGCAACAAGTTACTCCACTCAACAATACTGCCAATACTGTACATGTATTGTCATATATTCTGGGCAAGAAGAGTGTCCTAATGATGGATATTCACAAGAGGGAGAATGACCATGACTGTATGATCAAGGTCATCATTTTGTGTGTTTTTAACGCAATCCACAAGTATACCTGCATAAAGTAAAATAAAAAAAGAAGTCTGGTTTTTTTTTTCAATGGCTGTTCTAGGAACCACAGATAGTGCCTAGAAACATGAAGTCTTTCAAGACAGACTTCCATGAGTTTTATTTTTCAGAATTGTACCTGGAAGAGATTATAGATCGTGTTATTGACGTTGATGTGGAATGCCAAACAGATGGTTTTATAAAAAGGCTATCCAGCCCAGTGTTCATCCCACAGAAGACTGGGGTTGATGTAGCAACACAAATTGAAGATGGAGAGGTACCAACAATATTTCAATACTATTCTAGATAATCCAAGAGGTAATGGGTTTGGTATTTTTGCCAAACACATCTTTAAAATTTCCTAATTTTAGAAGCTTTAGAACAGGGGTGTCAAACTTGCGTTGTCATGGCAGCATCACATGACATATCATGACATTTTTTTTCTCCTTCACTAAACATGGTATGGGTGTGGCCAGCACATGACACATCCAGACCGCAGGCTGCGAGTTTGACAGCCTTGCTTTAGAACTTAAAACATTTTGTAGTAGTCTGTTGTTTCAAGCATCCTAAAATTCAATACTGTATGACAACTGTGAAACACCACATCAGGTATTCTGAACCCCAGTTCTATTTTTTTTTTTTGTAATTGAGGTGCTTGCAATAAAATAGGAGTCAACTAATTTTTTTTGGGGGGGGGCAGTGATGTGGCCATAAAGACCTGTCTCTAAGGTCCTAGAAAACAGGCATCTAGCAGATGCTCCAGAAAAATCACTCTTGCACCTGTTTTCCTAATAACATTTGCTGTATTTACACTCTCAGCATGTTTAAAGCATCTGAGCATGCTCAGATACAAGGACTGACGGAGCTGCCCTAATGGTGTCCACGCTCATTGCTAGAACTGGTTACCCAAACACAACAATAATGTTTAAATGGGGAAATAGAGACAAATAACAATGGTGTATACTCCAGTCTCCAATTCCTGATTGAGAAATGATGGAGATCATAATCTCTGGGCTATGGGAAAATTCAAGCAAACGGAAAGTACTTCTCATAGGACATTCATCCATGTCAAAACTGTTTCAACAGCTAGCCTTTCAACAACTCTTTGGTAAGAATGATTGTGAGGGGGACCTTGATGTTCTCTGCACTTGGTGCTCTGATGATGTTACCTAGAGTGGGTAATGAAACATCTGCAAGGAAACAATCAAGGTCAGAGAGCACCAAGGATCTTTCATTTCAACCCTGAATTACAAATATTCTCCTTTACAAGAATGATTGTCTCCCTTTAAGAAATGAAAGGCTTGTCTATGACCTGACTAGAATATGTTTTCTTGTTTCCTGTCATGTAGTAGAATGATATTGTACAGCACTCATTCAGCTCTTTTTTTTTAACTCTCAGCTCTTTGACTTTGACGTTGAAGTTAAACCTATTCTGGAGGTGTTGGTAGGGAAAACCTTGGAGCAAGCTTTGCTTGAAGTCATGGAAGAAGAGGATATTAGGAATCTTCGGTTACACCAATGTACCTATCAGGAATTGCGCAATGCCGAGTTGGTTGAAGTGCAACGCCTCGAAGAAGAAGAGCGGCGACACAAAGAGGAGAAGGTAGAATTTTTGTGGAAACCATTACTTAGTGGTTTGCTTTGATGCCTATGTATTTTGCTGTAGCATTTTTTAAACAAGGAATTGAGGCTGGGTGCCATCTTGTCCTTTGCCTTGAGCATCAAAATGTTTTCATCCCACTCTAGAAATTAGAGATTCTTCTGTACTTAGTTTCAGATCAGTCAGGTTTTCAGTGACTTGAAATTACAAATAATTTAAATTAGATATGATCTCAAAAGGACAGCTTCTTTTATAGCAAGTAAAGTAAGACAAACTGATACTATTAAATACAAATATGAGGGACAAAGAACATACATACTTCAAGTAACAGAATAACAGAGTTTGGAGAGACCTTGGAGGTCTCCTAGTCCAACCCCCCCTGTTCAGGCAGCAAACCCATGATGGTGAACCTATGGCACAAGTGGCACAAGCCCTCTCTATGGGCACGTTAGGTGTTGCCCCAGCCCAGCTCCACTGCACATGAGCGCCAGTGATGGGTTGCTCTTACCGTCACTACCAGTACACTGCTCAGGGGCTGTGCATCCTATTCGTACACAGGCACTGCACAAGCATGCACAATCAACCACCCTTGTGACACCCAGCTGCTTTTTGGGGTTCGCGCAAGTGCCACATGCTGTGCATACGTGCACAATTGCCCAGTTCTTTTAAAAACAGGTATAGAATGTGGGCGGTGGGTGGGCCAAATGAGCTACCATACCATTATGCTATCAGCTACTCCCTGCTACTACCAGCATGGCCATACCATACCAGACCCGCAGGAACCCCCCCCCCCACTGATGTGTGCATACCTCCCACCAGCCAGCTGGTCTTTGGATCTCTGCTGTGAATCTGGGGGGGGGGGGAAGGGGTGCATGTGCGGGGGCACTCACATTGCATTTGAGGGGTTCGTGTGCATTTGCACACCCTCCTTGCACACCATTTTGTGGCTGGAAAGCCTCCAGCACCAACCTGAAAGCCAAAAATGGGTGAGGGGGACGCAAAACGCATATGCAGGAGATGTGCACAAATGCATTGCATTTGGGGGTTTTGCGCACTTGCGTGCATTCACGCACTTATAGGCACACCTTGGGCACTTGGCACCAACTCCCTGCCTAGACAGGAAGCCCTATACCATTTCAGACAAATGGATATCCAACATCTTCTTAAAGACTTCCAGTGTAGGGGCATTCACAACTTCTGGAGACAAGCTGTTCCACTGATTAATTGTCCTAACTGTCAGGAAATTTCTCCTCAGTTCTGAGTTGCTTCTCTCCTTGATTAGTTTCCACCCATTGCTTCTTGTTCTACCCTCAGGTGCCTTAGAGAATAGTTTGACTCCCTCTTCTTTGTGGCAACCCCTGAGATATTGGAACACTGCTATCATGTCTCCCCTAGTCCTTCTTTCCATTAGATTAGACATACCCAGTTCCTGCAACCGTACCTCATATGTTTTAGTCTCCAGTCCCCTAATCATCTTTGTTGCTCTTCTCTGCACTCTTTCTAATGTCTCCACATATTTTCTACATCGTGGCGACCAAAACTGAATGCAGTATTCCAAATGTGGCCTTACCAAGGCATTATAAAGTGGTATTAACACTTCATGTGATCTTGATTCTATCCCTCTGTTTATGTAGCCTAGAACTGTGTTGGCTTTTTTTGGCTTTTTTTGGCAGCTGCTGGCTCTATTTCAATGGTTGTCCACTAGGACTCCAAGATCCCTTTCACAGTTACTACTATTGAGCAAGGCACCACCTATCCTATACTGTACCTGTGCATTTTGTTTTTCTTGCCTATATGTAGAACCTTACTCTTTTCACCATTGAATTTCATTTTGTTAGATAGTGCCCAATGTTTAAGTTTGTCACGATCCTTCTGTATCTTAAACCTATCTTCTGGAGTGTTGGCTATTCCAGCTTGGTGTCATCTGCAAATTTGATGTGTTCCCCATTTATTCCTTCATCCAAATCATTGATGAAGATGTTGAAGAGTACTGGGCCTAAAACAGAGCCTTGTGGTACTCCACTGCATACTTCCCTCCATGTAGATGCAGTTCCATTGAGGACTACATGTTGAGTGCGGTTGGTCAGCCAGTTACAAATCCATCTGGTGGTGATGCTGTCTAACCCACATTCTTATTCTTTATCTAGTAGTAGGTTATTGTCTACCTTATCAAATGCCTTACTGAAGTCCAAGTAAACTATTTATTTTATTTTTATTTTATTTATCAAATTTATATCCCGCACCTATCCCCGGATTCCACAGGAAAGGAATAAAATGTAAAAAACAATAAATACAGGATATTAAAAATAAATTAAATTAAATTGCACCCATGCTAAAATTGTCAATTAAAACCCATTTCTAAAATAAGATTAAAATTTAGAGCTATGCCAGGCCGGCCTCATGAAAGAGATATGTTTTTAGAGCCCGGCAGAAGAGGCGCAGGTCCATGATTGTGTGGAGGTCGGGTGGTAGGCCAGTCCAGAGGGCAGGAGCTGCCACAGAGAAGGCTCTCGCTCTGGGGGCCACCAGCCAGCATTGTCCGGCCGACGGCACCCTGATGAGGCCCACCCTGTGAGAGTGGACAGGTCTAAGGGAGGTATGTGGTAGAAGGCGGTCCCGCAGATAACCAGGTCCCATGCCATGTTTTATCAGATGCAAAAAATGAGTTAAATAGTTCTGCTTTCTCCTGTTGCTTGTCACCTTCTTGCCAGCAATGGACCAATTGTTTCCTTAACTTTTTTCTTGTTTTTAACATGTTGGAAGAAGCTTTTTTTGTTGTTTTTTACTTTTGTGGCAAGCTTTTCTTCATTGTGAGCCTTAGCTTTCCTCACTTCATCTTTACAGGCTCAGGCTATTTGCTGATATTCTGTCTTAGTTATGTCTCCCTCTTTCCACTTTTTATACTTAACTTTTTTTTCTTTTAATTTGCCAGCGAGTTCTTTATGCAGCCATGCTGGTTTCTTTTGGGAACTGTTATTTTTCTTCTTCGTTGGTATTGTGCTAGACTGGGCTTTTATGATCTCATTTTTCAAAATTTCCCAAGCTCCTTGAGTTTTTTTCTCCTTGAGGATTCTCCTTCCCAAGCTCTCTCTAAGTTTATTGAAATTAGCTCTCTTAAAGTCCAAGACTCTAGTTTGACTTTGTTCTACTGCTAGTGTTTGCATAATGTTGAATTACAATATTGCATAGTCACTTGCCCCCGGGGTTCCTGTGGCTTCAACACCTTCTATCATTTCCTCTCTGTTAGTAAGAATTAAGTCCAATGTGGCTGATCTCCTTGTTCCCTTCTCTACCTTTTGGGAAACAAAGTTGTCTGCTAGGTTTGTTAGGAACCTGTTGGATCTTCCACTTGGTGCAGAGTTTGTTTCCCAGTTGATGTCAGGGTAGTTAAAATCCCCCATTACTATTGTGGTGTGCTTCCTACATACTTTAGTTAGCTGACTAGCAAAAAGTTCATCTACTTCCTCTGCTTGGTTGGGTGGCCTGTAGTATAGACCTATGGCAATGTCATTTCCCCCCCCCCCAACCTTTAATATTGACCCAAATGCATTCAAGATAGTTCTCATCATTGTTGTGCTCTATTTCTGTAGAGATGTAGTTATTTCTTATATATATAGTGCAACTCCACCTCTTCTTTTATTTGGTCTATTTCTTTTAAATAACTTAAATCCTTCTAGCTGTATGTTCCATTTGTGGGTTTCATCCCACCAATATGTTTGTTAGACCTTTGCCCATCTTGACTTTTGAAAGCAGTCTGAGAAATGATTTATAATTGGATCCATACAAACATTAACAAGACAATCAAAATACAAGAATCTCTTTCAGCAGAAGGTCATTATCATGGTTTTTTTTCTGGAATCAATGCATTGTTCAGTACTCTCAGATAAGGGAGAAGGGGAAAAGTCTGCATGTTTTATATATTATGTAAAATATCCGTATTACTAAAAGTCTCATGGAAAAATTGATCATTATTATTTAAAGGAACATCACATGGCAAAGCAATACCAAATACAATCAGAAGCAGAAATGGCGTCTAAGAAAGTGGCAGCCCGGGCATTTTCTTTCCGATATCTGGAAGATTTGATTCCTTCAGTCTTTTTTAGCCTTCGAAGTAAAGGATTTTTCTATGATGAAGTCCAAAGAGGTAAGTGTAATCCGTACTGGAAATATTGTTTTAACTCCATATCTGTAATCCAGGGGTGAAATCCACTTATCTTTGCTACCACTTCAGTAGCAATGTGAGAGCATGCACAATGGACCGGAATTCCGCACATGCGCAGAGCGAGCCTGAAAAGGTAAGTGAACAGCGGGGGCGTGGGGGGGGAATCCGCTGTGCCATGCAATTTAGATTAGCTAGAACAGGGGTGGGCAAACTTTGCAACTTTAAGTCTGAAGGACTTCAGCTCCCACACTTCTCCAGCTAGCTTTACTGGCTGGAGAAGTCTGGGAGCTGAAGTCCTTCAGACTTAAAGTTGCAAGGTTTGCCCACCCCTGAGCTAGAAAGCAGGAAATCCTGCTTTCTAGTTAATATAAATCACGTGTCACAATTGATCATCAGACAAAACAGTTCACCAGAACCAGTAGCATTTTACTACTGGTTCGGGGGGGACTGGTAGCATTTTTACTACCGGTTTGGGTGAACCAGTCCAAACCAGTAGCATTTCACCCCTGCTGTAATCCCTTAAATCATCCTGTGTGATAACACTTGCCCCCTCAAAATGTGCCAAACCTCAATGTGTAGAATATTTTTAAAGGCTTGGCTAGGACAATATTTCTCTTGTTCATGTATTGCTTGATAAATATATTTTTTAATTTACTTTACATTTCTTTAAAATTTCCCAAGGTGACAAACAAGATTGCACATGGTGTTTGCTTGACAAGTTCAGATATTACTTCCTTTCAATATGTTGTGCAATTTTTTTTTAAAAATCAACCCCGATAAACTCTATACAACATGGATGAGATTAAAAGAAAATTCCTACAGTAAGAATTAAATGAGTAGCTTAAACTGGCAAGTAATATAATTACACAAGGACCTTGATGATTAAGCTCTATTGAGAAAGCAGAAGTGTCTTAAGCTGATACTTAGACTACAGTAAAAACAGCAGCAACCAAAGTAGAAAGGAGCTTTAAGCTCCATTAATCATCTCACCTAATCTCTAGAGAAGGATAATCCATACAATACCACGAGCCTTAGTCATTTATTTTTAAGCAGCGAGAAAACTCAGATGGGGGAAATATTTATGTTGCTTGATCCCAAACTATTATTTTTATTATTATTATTATTGTAGAGAGTGGTATTTAGCTAGGGATAGATTGTCATGGCGAAAATCTATCTATGTGGTCATTAGGATCACAAACAACTTGATGGCACATAATCAATTAACAGTAATATTTACACAATGTTGACTAAGGGGTAGTATTATTTTAAAGGTCAATAAACCATTGAAATGAAAAGATTTGTATCAATACTAACTGCAATTTCTGAAATATTCAAGTTAATAAGCATAAGGTTACTTAGATTTAAAGATGAGTGTGGCATCAATAAACCGCAAACATTAATTGTATGCTAAAGGTTTCTGTCTTAAATGTAATAGTTAATCCTAAAGTCTCCACTGTATTGTTACCTATTGCTGCTTTTGCATAGTTAAAAAAAGGGAAGGGAAGGGAAGGGAAAGGAAGGGAAGGGAAGGGAAGGGAAGGGAAGGGAAGGGAAGGGAAGGGAAGGAAAGGAAAGGAAAGGAAAGGAAAGGAAAGGAAAGGAAAGGAAAGGAAAGGAAAGGAAAGGAAAGGAAAGGAAAGGAAAGGAAAGGAAAGGAAAGTATTGATTTCCCAAAACATTCCGAAAGGAATCACAAACTCTGAGACAAGATGGAGAAAGAAAATATTCTAGGCTAAGCAGGGGAGAAGGGGAGTTAGAGAACTGGATCATCTCCTAAAAGCAAGGGCTTCAACATTTTCAGGCCATGGTACCTGAATAACAACAACAACAACAACAACAACGATGCCCATTGTCATCATAGCACTTGGTACCATGTCCAAGAATTTTACAAAGCATATCAATAAATTGCAGCTTCCTGCAATAACACCAGCAGAACTCCAAAAAACTGCGCTACTCGGAACATCATATATTTTAAGAAGGTACTTGGTTGATACTTAGGAAGATGGCAGCAACCCGTATCAACCATTAGCACCAGTCATTGGTATTTGTGACACATCTTTAAATGTTCACTTGACTGAGTTTCATGTTTAATGAATAAAATAATAATAATAATAACAATAATAAATACAACACACCTGGCATAACAATAGTTGAAAAGAAAAAAGTTTGGTTCATTGACATTGCAATACCTGGTGATGCGCAAATTGAAGATAAACAGCAAAAAAAAATCACAAAGTACTGGGACTTGCAAATTGAAGTTGAGTGACTGAGGAAAAAGAAATTGTTGTCCCAATTGTAATTGGAGCCCTTGGAGCAATACCTAAAAGGCTACCTCACTATTTGGAAATTCTAAATTTACCTGACTTGAACATTCTGATTCTACAAAAAACCACCCTACTTGGAACAGCTTATATCCTCTGACGTTACCTTAACAGTTCCTAGGTCCTTGGCTAGGACTTGAGCTGTTGAGCTACCAACCGGGCCCAAAGGCTGTGAATCTCACCAAAGATTAACCACAGAATGACGATGATGATGATGATGATGATGATGACGACAACAACAACAATAATAATAATCTGGAATCCCTGATTGAGAGTCAAAATTCTAGTGATAGAAAAAGCTATTGGGGGTTGGGGGTGAGGGGCACTGTTTTACAGTGGTTCTCCTCCTACCTTTCCGGCCGATCGCAATTTGTGTTGACAGGAGGGCAGAGGTCGGCCTCAAGACCCCTCACTTGTGGGGAGCCTCAGGGGTCGGTCTTCTCGCCACTCCTGTTCAACACATACATGAAGCCGCTGGGTGAGATCATCCGTGGTTTTGGGGTAGAGTATCACATCTACGCTGATGACACGCAGCTGTATTTCTCTACCCCAAACCACCCCAACAATGCCGTTGAAGTGATGTCCCGATGTCTGGAAGCCGTACGGATCTGGATGGGAAGCAACAGACTCAAACTCAACCCATCCAAGACCGAGTGGCTGTGGTTTCCGGCGCCCCGGTTCAACCAGTTGATTCCATCACTGGCTATTGGGGGCGAACATCTGGCCCCCATGGATCGGGCACGCAACTTAGGTGTCCTCCTGGATACCCGGCTGTCTATGCAAGATCACGTGACAGCCGTGGCCAGGGGGGCTTTCCACCAGGTACGCCTGGTGCGGCAGTTGCGTTCCTTATTGGACCGGGACGCCCTCCGCACAGTCACTCACGCGCTTGTGACATCCCGGCTGGACTACTATAATGCTCTCTACATGGAGCTCCCCTTGGCGTGCACCCGAAGGCTGCAGCTGGTCCAGAATGCAGCCGCGCGGGCGATCTTGGGAACGTCTAGATATTCCCATGTAACACCGCTCCTGCGCGAGCTGCACTGGTTACCTGTGGTCTTTCGGGTGCGCTTCAAGGTGTTGATCACCATCTTTAAAGCGCTCCATGGCACGGGACCAAGCTACCTGCGAGACCGCATCCTACCTCATACATCCCTGCGGCCGATTCGCTCCCACAGAGAGGGACTTCTCCGGGTGCCATCCACTAGGCAATGCCAGCGGGCGACGCCCAGGGGAAGGGCCTTCTCTGTGGTGGGCCCAACCCTCTGGAACGACCTACCCCCCGACCTCAGAACAACCACGGACCTCCGCACCTTCCGCCAGAAATTAAAGACACTCCTGTTCCATCAGGCCGGTTTGGCCTAAGTTATTTACCTAGTCTGCAGTCTGTATTATAAATTGTTTTAATTGGGTTTGTAAGGGATTATGTCTTAACTATTTAAATTTTAGCACAGGGATAAACTATTTAATTCGATTTTAATTATTTATACTTTGTATTTGTGTTGTTTTAAATTTCCTGTGCTCCGCCCCGGGTTCCTTCGGGGAGAGGGTGCGGTTATATAAATTTTATAAATAAAATAAATAAATAAATAAATATTTTCAAGTGACTTTTTTTTACCATTAGTTTCTTGTGGAATTCTGTCAAGAGTTCCATACAGAAGCCCATGTTAGTTCCATAAAGAATACTCTTGAGTTCAACATGGTAAACTTCACAAATCCATGTCCTCCTCCTGGATATTGTGAATTAATGCTATTTTCAAGTTTAACACTTCTTTCAGAGTAAGAGTCCTTAGTATTTTACAGTTGGAAATATTTTCTGAATAAAGGATAATGCTGATAAATACAAAAGCACACAGTGGTTTTTGTACTTATTTTTAAAATATGCATTAAGTAGCCTTTCTATTAAACTTTTAATCCCCAAGTATTCAGTTCTCTGGATAGATTAAAAATCCCTTAAAACACTAAATTATTCTAATTATTTGTAAGAAAAGAAAAGATGGTACATATCTAAAATGCAAAAGAAAATAAAGAAACAGCACAGCATAGTTAGCTAACCTGAGAAAACGTCTTACGTATCTGGGAAGAAAGTTAATGAAACAGAATGGATATATCACCACGTAATTACGGTCCATCTAAGATCATGTGATATTTCATTTTTCTCACTTTGCTTTACACATAAAATTATCTAGATAATGTACAAAAAATACCAACCTGATAAGTAGTAATCTTATTTATTACAATTTCTAAAGAGCCAGTCATTGTACTTTAGTGGACGCAGGAGTTTTCTATCTATTTAAGAACCACGGCACTGTATAATACTTGTTTTCCTTTGGTACTTTTCATAGATATTGAGAGAGGATTCCTTCCGTATGTGATGGGCCGTGTAGAATTTCGACTGCAGAAGAAGCTTCTAGGAAGAACGATGACAGATTGTAAGTATGCCGAAATGCTCTGGCTATCCAGGATTCTCTCCTGCTGCTCAGAGAAGAGCCACATCAATATGATGCCCAAGCAATTAACATTTTGAACATCTGAATTATACAAAAATCGGAGGAAAGGACACTAGTATAATGGCCAGAACTCAATGCTTGCTTTAATGCAGGAGTGCACAACTGGGTGAACCACCAAGGGCCTTGGTCGTAGCTTCCACAATCCCATCCAATGTTTTTGTCATAAGACATAAAAGGGAAAGTATTAAAAACACGTATGGTCATCAATGTAACTGCCTTGAGTTGATTTCAAACTGCAGGATTTAATTTTCGTAGTTTTCATTTCTCCGTCCCTCCCTCCCTCCCTCTCTGGCATGTCACTTAATAATCTCCCATCTGAAATAGCTTGAGAGTTTACATGTGAATTTTTTGTAATCTTGCAGTAGCACACAACCTTGTCATAGTGCAACTGGTGTGTCAAGAGGGCAGCGTGTTCAGAGTGAAGTTTTGGGTTTCTTGCCTGCTTATGTTATGTTACCTCTAGATTGAAAATGGTGATGTGAAACTCCAAGGAGTTTCTTGTCCAATATTCTACACATCTCCATTGTAAAGCTGCTCAGAAAACACACAAGAACCCAAAGATACAGCAGCAGCATATTTGTTTAGTTTCCATCTATCTACCGGTACTTCTTTATGAACATACATTTCAGCGTTAACCTGCTGTCCTTGTTGCATTCAAATTGTGTCTTTTTTTTATTCAGTTCTATTGCCTCCCTTAATTACGTAATCCCAAGTCTATGTTGATGAAACAAAATACAATGTCAAAACTGTTACAGTTAAGAGATTATCTACTCAGGTAAATGTTAACTTAAGGTAATTACTTTTGCAGACTTAATTAATAAGGTCATCAAAAAGAGATTGAACAGCTATGAGGAAATTCAATTACTACCAAAGACTCCCCGGTCTAAAATACCTCAAATCCAGACATCAAAGATATTTTCCAGGAATGCTGATATGCTTAAAAAGCCCTCTGATTTCAGTAGACCTTTGATGAGACAATAAAGAGGATGTCACATCTTAATGCACAAAGATTCAGGTAATTATCTATTTGGTAAAACATAGCACTATAATTCAGTAGTGGGATTCAAAAAAATTTACTACCAGTTCTGTGGGCATGGCTTGGTGGGCGTGATGTGGCATGGTGGGCACAGCAGGGGAAGGATACTGTAAAATCTCCATTTCCTCCCCACTCCAGGGGAAGGTTACTGCAAAATCCCCATTTCCTCCCAGTCAGCTGGGAGTAGGAGGCAGAGAATAGATGGGGTGGGGCCAGTCAGAGGTGGTATTAACTGGCTCTCAAACTCCTCAAAATTTCCGCTACCGGTTCTCCAGAACTGGTCAGAACCTGCTATAATTCCTGATATACCTGATTAACACCTTAAGTAATGTCTTACTCTTTGAGGAACATAAGCCATATAGAAATGTGAAAAATGAAATGTCTTCAGAATGTTAAGACAAAAGTATCACCTTGCATATTTAGCAAAATAAGAGAAGCTGAAAGATTATATGGTTTTTCTGGTTAATAAGCTTAGTGGTAGAAAACCTGGTCCCTACCACCCACTAGTGGGTGTTCCAGCTTTCATGATGGACGGTAGAGGTTTTGTCCGATACTGAAGCACTTTCCTTTTTTATCGACTTCCCTACTTTATAAATCACCATTACTGTGGAACCAGTGGGCGGTTAGAAAATTTTACTACAACAGAGATGCAAAAGTGGGCAGTAGGTATAAAAAGGTTGACTACCCTTGCCTTATACCATTTCAGATATGTGGCTGCCCAGTCTTTTCTTAAAACTTCCAGCGATGAAGCACCTATAACTTCAGATTTGAAATCCTGATTTGCTGCCCTAATTTTAGCCGACTTCCCTTTTATTGCTACCATTAACTACCACTAACTGTTTTCCTTATCCTGAACCAGAGAACATCCTAACCTTCCATACTTGCTAACAATAGTGGGTCTCCCAGAAAGGAGCCCTAGGAGAAAACTATTGTTTAGAAGTTTGAATCCAATTACTGCACTTGTTTGTAACTCATAAAGGTAAAATTGTGGACTCACAAAGCATCCTTGGCCTGCTCTCAAGTTGCCGTAGGAAAGGGGGGATGGGAAACCAATGAAACAGTATGGCAGCACAAGACAGATGCACATTCCAGACTTATCTCTCTTAAGGGTTACTTACAGTGGGTGGAGGGGAGTGGTCCAAAGCGCTCCATGGCAAGGGACTTGATTATCTTCAAGACCGCCTCCTGCTACCAAATACCTCCCAACCAACCAGTTCGCTCCCACAGAGAGGGCCTCCTCAGGGTGCCGTGGGCTAAACAATGTCGGCTGGCGACCCCCAGGGGGAGAGCCTTCTCTGTGGCAGCCCCTGCCCTCTGGAATGACCTACCCCCTGACCTACAGACAATCACCGAACTACGCCTTTTCCATCGGGCCTTGAAGACCTATTTATTTCGTGTGGCTGGCCTGGCGTAGTTTTTAATTTGTTTTAGCAGGAGTTTTAGTAGGGATTTTAGGGCAGGCCAACTATTTAATGTATTTTTAATGTATTTTATGTTTTATATTATCGATTTTACCTGCCTGTACACCGCCCTGATTCCCAGTAGGGAGTAGGTGCGGTATATAAATTTAATAAATAATAATAATAATAATAATAATAATAATAATAATAATAATAATAATAATAATAATAATAATAATAATAATAATAATAATAATAATAATAATAATAATAACCTGAGAAATTGCCCTATTGGTGAATGTGATCGATGACACATTCTGGGGGGAAACAAGGCCATGATTGGGGCTGTAAATTACGTGGGATCATAGCTCGCTTCACTTGGATACGTGTGGACAAATAGCGATTAACTTTGATAAGAAAGAAATCTCTTCCATGGTCACATTTCAACTTGTTCTGCTACTGTTTCAAACAAAAGGGTATGTGCATGTGTGCAATTCCTTGCCCTGATTGAGAAATGAAAATGAAAACCTGACAAAGATCAGTAAAACACTACTGGTAGTCCTCAACTTACAGCCGGTCATTAAAAACTATTCAAAGTTATGATGACTTCAAAATAGCTACTTACAAGTAAGTCATCCTTGAAATTTTGCCACTCTGGTCACTTGATCACATTTTGAGTGCTTGGCAACTGACTCGCATTTACAACCAGTTGCAGCATGACCCACATGACCACAATTTGTGATGGGTGTTTTTGACCAGTTTCCGGGGTGGGGGGAGGCCAACCGGTGGAATGGATTTGCTTAATAAGCACATAGTTCACTTAAGGACCACAATGACTTATTTTACGACCGTCATTACAATGTTTGTAAAATTATGTCCTATCACGCAGTACTTCAACTTTTTGACTTCAGTGACTTATGACCAAAATTCTGAACTGTATCGTGGTCATAAGTCAAAGACTACCTGTACATTTTTCATATGTTTCGCATAAATTAAGTTTTGCTGTATCCAATCGTATTTGCTATGGAGAATAATATAGGATAGATTTTTTACACAACTAAAAATAAGGATTAACAGAAGTAACAAAGTTGAAATATTTAGCAAACATCCAAGTTATTTCAGGGGTGGAATAAGAATGAATGCATTTTATTCTTTTTTAACCATGAATGGATCTTGCCTTTAATGAAATTCTAATTCTAAATTGAGAATTTCTCAAGAGTTTCTGCAAGTGTTACCACTAGATGTCAGTAAAATTGTTAGAAGCAAACTATATTTCTGTGTTCTTAAGCATGCAATATATTTTCTGGTTGGCTAAAGTTGTGGCATTTGTTAACTGTATCAGGCATGCCTAGTCAGAAAGACCAAGAAGACTCACAGAAGCCCCATGAATTTATGGGAATATAGCCTTAATGTCTTTTAAAACTGGTAATTTGATATCATTATCTGAAATATATTTTGAGTAGTGTATTCAGAATTAAAACCAATCTTACATCTTCATTGGTGGAAATAGCTGAAAATTAATGGACAACATTCATGAAAGATGGTAAAATATGCAACTCTCTTATTTCGTTTTGAGTGGATTTTCAGAATACCAGCAGCTATGGTTATAATCCCAGACCTGGTATTAAGTACCATCACCAATATGACCAAAAGGCCATATCAGCTAGATAACAGGAGTGTACTCTAAAACACCAGGACAGCATAACGCTGGAGATTACTCCTTATATGTTATGCCAAGAGAATGGTATGTGGGTAAAATAAGATATGAGTAACAGCTATAGCTCTATGTGTCATGTAGTAATAACTGCTTAGTGCTGAACTGCACACACACACATATATATATATGAACCTCTTAAATGTAGCCTTTAATAAATCCATTTTCAACTTCTTGAGAAGAAAATGTCTAGTCTCTGTGGCCTAGAGATGGAGCTCTCGCCTCACAATCCTAGGTAGAGGGAGATGTAGATCTCCTGCTTGGGCAGAGGGGTTGGACTAGAGCAGGGGTCCTCAACCTTTGCAACTTTAAGTCTGAAGGACTTCAGCTCCCAGAATTCTCCAGCCAGCTGGCTGGAGAATTCTGGGAGCTGAAGTCCTTCAGACTTAAAGTTGCAAAGATTGGGGACCCCTGGACTAGAGGATCTGCAAGGTCCCTTCCAACTCTGTTAATCTGTTTAAAACATGAGAATTTACGTAAACACCTGGAGCCTGTGTGTCAAATTTGTGAAAAGTCATGTTGCCATCACGTGACATTTTGTGCGGTTTTTCCCTTTGCAGACCTGGGGTGGGCGTGGCCTGCGCACGACACATCTGGCAAACTGACTGCCAATTTGACACCCCTGACCTAGAGTGCTGCTAACAGTGAATACAGATGCTGTAGTATACAGATAGTGACAGAAAAATGAAGTTTACCCATGGTTAAATTATCCATGGGGTGTTAAATAAGTTTATACAATGCACTATATACCATATATTAGTCAACCATATTTTAGAAGTATGTTGTGTGAATCTTTCCAGAAGAAGTCAAATCAGACTTTCATTCCCTCACCGCAAGTTCCCTTGGCAAAATTCTTGCTTAAGATTCATTAAGTCACAATTTCTCAGATAGAAGATTGGCAGATGGGGCAGTAAATCATATCAAGATATTTTTGTTCATTCACCTAGAAAATGTACATTTCTTCCATGTTGGGCTACAAAAATCTGAAGGACTATTGGACCCTGATCCACCAGTATCAAATTAGCAGCTCGCAGGCTGGATGCATCACACGCAGACTACACCCACCCCACTCCACAAATGGAAAAACGTCGCAAAACGTCATGTGACATCAATGTGACACCGCAACTCTGACACCCATGCACTAGCCCTAACTCATTCATGCATAGACTGGAGTAACATATTTCATTAATATGTGAAGCCAGCCATTGTGCTTTTATATAACAGATTACAAAGTGAGAACCCAGCCAGTTGCAGTAATTCAATAAATTGTAGTTAAGAAAACTGCAATTTAATATAAAAGGGAAAGCCATCCTTTGTGGCATAGTCAATGAACTATGATTAAAATGAATTAAGACACAAGGGAATAGTGTGTATTAATCTAGCCATGCACACTCTGTCATATGTGCATGACACATTAGGACAGTGGTTCTCAACTTTTTCTTCAACTCGCCTTTAGATACCTTAGAACAGGGGACCCCAACCCCCCGGGCCGCGGACCAGTGCCGGTCCATGACTTGAAAGGGACTGGGCTGCAGGGCCGGAGAGAAGGAGGAGGGAGGAGGGGAGAGCGGGCGGGAGACAGGAGTGACCACTTGCGCCGTTGGGGGCCCTAGAGTGGCAAGTGAGCTGACTCACCACCCCCCAATGCATGCGCATGCGCTGTCTGTTCCCCCTCCCCCCGTGCTTCCCCTCTACACCAGCCAGTCTGCGGAATTTTCTTTAAAATGAAACCGGTCCCTGGTGCAAAAAAGGTTGGGGACCCCTGCCTTAGAACATAAGAACATAAGAATAGCCTTGCTGGAATAGGCCACAGCCCATCTAGTCCAGCATTCTGTCTCACACAGTGGCTCCCCATTTGCTTCAGGGTCTTCCCAAGCAGATGTCTTCACCTGCTTATGATTCCCTGCAAATGCCATTGAGAGATATCCTGCCTATCTCTCCAAACCGGAGGGTGTCCTTAGGCATCCATAATGATAGTTATTCTCCATGAACTTGTATGTTCTCCATGAACTTGTCTAATCCTTTCTTAAAGGTGTCGAGGCTGACAGCTGTCACCACTTCTTCTGGCAGGGAGTTCCATAGACCAGTGATCCTCTGGGTGAAAAAGTACTTCCTCTTATTTGTTTGAGGTCTAGTTATCAAAAGTTTCATGGAGTGCCCCCTAGTTTTAGTGTTGTGCGATAGGGAAAACAGTTTTTCCTTTTCTACTTTGTCAACACCATGCATGATTGTATAGACTTCAATCAGGTCACCTCTCAGGCTCCATCGTTCTAGAGTGAAGAGGTCCAGCCGTTGCAGCCTCAGATGATAAGGAAGGTGTTCCATCCCCCTAATCATTCTGGTTGCCCTCCTCTGCACCTTTTCCATTTCCATAATATCCTTCTGAAGGTATGGTGACCAGAACTGTACACAATACTCCAGATGAGGCCTCACCATAGATTTATAAAGAGGCAAAATGACACTTGCTGACTTATTTTCTATACCCTTCCTAATGATCCCTAGCAATGAGTTTGCTTTTTTCACTGCTGCGGCACACTGGGTTGACACCTTCATTGAGCTGTCCACCAGGACACCAAGGTCCCTTTCCTGGTTAGCTGCAAGGAGTTCTGACCCCATCAGTTTATAGATGTAGTTGGGTTTTTTTGCCCCAACGTGCATCACTCTGCACTTACTAATGTTGAAGCTCATTTGCCACTGGTTTGCCCACTCCCCCAGTGTCAAGAGATCCCTCTGGTGCTCCTCACACTCTCTCTCAGTTTTTACTACCCTGTATAATTTAGTGTCGTCGACGAATTTGGCTACCTTGCTGTTTACTTCTACTTCTAGATCATTTATGAAAAGGTTGAAGAGCAGGGGTCCCAGTACTGAACCTTGGGGGACCCCACTCTTTACCTCCCTCCACTTGGAGAAGTGTCCATTTAATGCTACTCTCTGTTTCCTGTCCCTCAGCCAGTTGCTAATCCAGGACAAGGCCTGTCCCTTTATTCGATGACTGGCAAGTTTATTTAAGAGTCTTTGGTGCGGGACCTTGTCAAAGGCCTTCTGAAAGTCCAGATAAACAATGTCAACTGGATCTCCCTTGTCCACGTGCTTGTTGACACTCTCAAAAAATTCCAGCAGATTAGTGAGGCATGATTTGCCCTTGCAAAAGCCATGTTGACTCTCCTTCAGCAGTGCCTTCTCTTCTACATGCCTATTAATTTTATCCTTTAAGATCGTTTCCATCACTTTACCTGGGACACTTGTCAAGCTGACCGGTCGGTAATTTCCTGGATCACCTCTGGATCCTTTTTTGAAGATAGGTGTTATATTCGCTACCTTCCAGTCATCCGGCACAAGGCCTGATTTGAGGGAAAGATTATATATTTTGGCAAGGACATCAGCAATTTCATCTTTAAGTTCCTTGAGAACTCGTGGATGGATGCCATCTGGTCCTGGTGATTTGTTAGTGTTTAGTTTAACAAGACATGCAAGGACCTCCTCCCTGGTTATTTCTATCTGGGTTAATTCCTCAGTTTCCCTCCCTACAAAGATATGCTCTGTTTTGGGCATGTGATCTCTGTCTTCTTCAGTGAATACTGAAGCAAAGAATTCATTGAGTCTCTCTGCAATCTCTGTTTCCTCCTTAATAATCCCTTGCCTTCCATTGTCATCTAATGGTCCAATGGCCTTCCCAGTTGGGTTCTTACTTCTAATGTACTTAAAGAAGTCCTTGTTATTTCTTTGAGTGTTTTTAGCTAAACGCTCCACAAAGTCTTGCTTTGCTTTCCTGATTGTTGCCTTGCATTTGTTCTGCCAGAATTTATGTTTCTGCCTGTTGTCCTCGTTTGGAGAAGCCTTCCATCTTTTAAATGAGCTTTTCTTGCTTTTGATCACGTCCCGAACAGCTCCTGTAAGCCACATCGGAGTCATCTTGAACCTGGCGGTGCCCTTTTTCCTTTTAGGTATACATTCCAATTGGGCCTCTGTTATTGTTTTTGTGAGCAGCCTCCATGCCTCATGGAGTGTTTGGACTTTCTCAATTCTCCCTTTCAGCTTCTTTTTTACTAGTTTCCTCATCTTTGGGAAATTTCCTTTATGAAAATTTAAGGTCTCTGTGTTAGATTTTATCGGTGATTTGCAGTCTATGATTAAGTTAAAAATAATTGTGTTGTGATCACTGTTCCTTATTGGATCAGTCACATTAACATTTTGCACCAGATCCTGTATATTGCTCAGAACCAAGTCAAGGATTCTTGTACCTCTAGTTGGGTCTTCAACCATCTGTTCCAGGGAACAATCATTTAGCATATCTAGGAACTTTATCTCTTTGTCATGTGCTGAACAACAGTTCGCCCAGTCTATGTGAGGGTAATTGAAATCCCCCATTATAACCAGGCTTCCCTTTTTTGATGCCTCCTTTACAACATTCTCCAACTGCCAGTCTCTCTCAGGGGCTTGGGTCAGAGGCCAATAACATATGCCTACGGTTAGACCATTCTTTTGGCCTGATAGTCTTACCCACAGAGTTTTTAGTGGTGACTCTAAATCACTTCGATATGCCAATTCGTATGACTTTATCTCTTCTTTGACATACAAGGCTACACCACCTCCCATTTGCCCCTTCCTGTCCTTCCTGTACAGTTTGTAACCTGGGATGACTGTATCCCATTGGTTATCATCCGTCCACCAGGTTTCAGTGATACCAATAATATCAATATTTTTATCTATTGCTAAGTATTCCAGCTCCCCTATTTTGTTCCAGAGGCTTCTGGCATTTGCATACAGGCATTTATATATACTTTTCTGATGAAGTCTTTTGAGTCCAGTTGCATCCTTAGACTGCTTCTTGCATCCTTCTGCTAGAGTGCTGGTGACTGGCTCCTCGCTCTGCTCAGTAATTATTGCATCCTCCTCACTACTCAAGTAAACACTTTCCCGAACCGGATGCTGCCCAGCTCCTGTCGGCTTTCCCCCAGTTATCAGTTTAAAAGTTGTTCTGCAGCCTTTTTGATGTTGAGTGCCAGCAATCTTGTCCCATCATGGTTCAAGTGCAACCCATCCCCCCTGAACAGGTTTGGCTTGTCCCAAAATGTTCTCCAGTTCCTGACAAATCTGAAGCCCTCCTCCTGACACCATCGCCTCCTCCACGCATTGAGGCTTCTGAGCTCTGCCTGCCTGGTAGGTCCTGCACGAGGAACAGGCAGCACTTCTGAAAATGCTACCTTGGAAGTCCGGGACTTCAATCTTCTTCCTAGCAACCTGAATTTGGCTTCCAGGACTGATTGCTTTGCCTTCCCAACATCATTGGTACCAACATGTACTATGACCACTGGCTCCTTCCCAGTTCTCTCTAACAAACTATCTAGATTTCTCGTGATGTCTGCAACCTTTGCACCAGGTAGGCAAGTCACTACACGGTTGTCATGCGCATTACAAATCCATCTCTCTGTGTTTCTAATAATTGAATCACCTAGTACAAGGAGCCTCTCTCCTGCAGTCTGTTCACCTTCATTCACCTCATCAACTTTATTAAGGGAGAGGTCTTCAGTTTGTTCCTGTTCTTCTTCTTCCTGTATCTCGTCAAGTGTGATGAAGGAGAGCTCCTCAGATGGGACCAGTTGTTCGTCTGTGCATTCCTCATCAGGTGTGATGGGTGAAGGAGCCTCCAGTTGATTCTGTAAATTCAGACTCTCAGAGCGATCCCTTGCTCGTCTATTTCTTTGAGTGACATTCCTCCATGGATCTACCTCTTGAGTTAGTGAAATGACTTCTTCCTGAGAGCTGTGCCTTGTCTCTTCATTGTCCAGGATAGTCTGCTCTGCCCTGTCCAAGAACAGCTCAATCTCCTTAATTTGCTGATGGTTAGCTATACATGCCTCCAGCTGCTGGACCTTCTCTTCTAGCAGTGCAACCAGCTTGCACTTACTGCAGGTGTAGTTCTCCACATGCTTGGGCAAAATCAGAAACATGGCACAAGTGTTGCAGATAACTACAGCTGCTCCCTCGGACTCCATTTTAACGATTGCAGTATTCAGTGCTCACTTGTTCCTGTTGGTTTGGCTCTCCTCAGCAGCAGCTCAAACAGGAAAGGTTGGAATAGCAGTCTTCCAGGCTGGCCCCATTCGGCACGGTAAGCCACTACTTACTGTTCCTGTTTTGTGTCTTTAAATCCCCCCTCCAAAAGCACCTCCAATCAGCTCCAGGAAAAGTTCAAATGAAAAAAAACCTTTTGTGGCCACGAACCATAGCCATAGACCACCAAAACTTAACTCAAGATTTAAATCATAAACGTTCTTCAAGCCTTCGTGGACTCCCTGTGATGACATCACGGCCCCCCCAAAAGACCATAAACGTTGAGAACCACTACTTTTATCCAGTTCTTTTTAAAACTAAAAACAAGGCAATGTGGGAAACACTTTATATCTCCCTTTGATCTTTAAATATACCGTATTATGCTAGAGATGCTAGAGCCATGCCTAACCATGTAAGGAGCCTTAACTTGTGCCAGTTAGGGGTTTTCATGAAGCACTCTAGCCCAATTGTACTAACTGGTTAGTACAACTTGCCTTCTCTCTAATGCAGGAGTCCCAAACCCCTGGTCCATAGATTGGCACCGGGCCACAGCATGCCAGAAACTGGGCAGTGCAAAAAAGAAAAGTCCCATCTGCAGGATACAGGCAGGATGCAAAACCCCGCCCCCTCTGGTCCACGGAAAAAACCTCTCTACACAGAACCAGTCCCTGGTGCCAAAAAGGTTGGAGGCTGCTACTCTAATGCCTAGGCCAGTGATGGCTAACCTTTTCCGGACCAAGTGCCCAAAGTGCGTGAACCCCTGAAATGCAATGCGCGTGGGGCCCTGTGCCTGCATGCCTTCCCATGCATGTGTGTGCAGCCCCCTGCATAAACCCCCTGCGCATGCGCAGCAGAGACCCAAAGACCAACTGGCTGTGGGAGGCACACGCATGTGCGGCGGAGCTGAGCTGGGGCAACGGCTTGTGTGCCCATAGAGAGGGTTCTGCATGCCACCTCTGGAACAGGTGCCATAGGTTCACCATCACAGGCCTAGGCTTTGAGGATATTCCTGTTAGTGGGCCAGCACTTCAAGAGGAACATAGCTACTTGAAAGCACATGGCTGCATTCCACTGCAGGAAATTAGTTTAATTGTTAACTACAAACAGTCCCACCTTGTTCAACCTCGTATGCCTACTGAGACTACTTTCTGAGCAATTTGCTAATTGTTAATGAAGTTATAAACCAAAGTCTGAAAGTGAATTAGTAAAAAGATTAATTATTATACATATTTGTCATATGTATTCTACCTGGGAGTTTACTGTTTCTATGTACATTGGGTTTCCAGGTGGAGATTTCTGCTACACTACTAATATTATACTCGAATACTATATACAAGCCATAATTAAACAAACCACCGTTTGTTTAATTATACAAACCACATAATTATACAAACCACATAATTAAACAAACCATGATGCAGGAATTCAGCCAGTTGGGTTTTACACAGAAAGAAATGCAAGATTTGTAATATTTGCTTTATTTGCAAATATGTAGTATGTGTATATTGGAAGCGAACAGATCTCCTGCCTTTGAAATCCTGAAAGGTATCTTTTACAGCTTCTTCTCTACTAGAAAGTTGGATGCCACCAGCCTCTTGCAACTAAATATAGCCAGAACCACTCCACATTCTTTCCATTTCAGCCTTCAAATTTTTGTTTTTGCTGACTCTGCGGGCCCACCCTTCTTGTCTAAATGGGAATCTTTTTCCTCTACCTTAGGATGAAGGCTGAGGACAAACTAGCTTGTATAGTCAAATCAGAACCACCCATCCAAATGAGAGAACAGCAAGGGGAAAATTTCATTCAGCCCTTGCAAGAGTATTAAAAGAAACATTTAAGAGGAAGAAAAGTAAACAGCTCAGCAGTGATTGAGTAGGCTAATGGGCAGAAAGTTATAAACAGTGCACGGAAGCCTCTGAATGAAAACAGTCTAAACCCTGAACAGAAAATCCACCAGACTGCAATATTGCTATTTATGTATGTATTTTAACCTAATTTAGATGTCCATTTGCCAGATATGGAATTACAGGTTTGTTTTGCCTTTCCAATCGCAAAATTGTTTCTCAATTATTAGTAGTCCATCTAACCATCATTATTGGTCATCTTAATAAATCATAAACTTTCATTTTGAACTCTCAGCCATCAATCTACTTGACTGTTATACCTAATAAAAGATAAATGTTCTCCTCACACATATGTGCTAGTCGTTTCCAACTCTAGGGGATGGTGCTCATCTCAGTTTCAAAGCCAAAGAGCCAGCGCTGTCCGACGATGTCTCCGTGTTCATGTGGCCGTCATGACTAAACGCCGAAATGTGCATGCAGTACTGTTACCTTCCCACCAAAGGTCGTCCCTATTTTTCTACTTGCATTTTTACATGCTTTCGAACTGCTAAGTTGACAGAAGCTGGGACAAACAGGGAGTTACTCCGTTACACGGCACTAGGGATTCGAACCGCTGAACTGATGACCTTTCTGATCGACAAGCTCAGCATCTTAGCCACTCAGCCGCCATGTCAAGTCAAGTCAAGTTTAATTTGTAGACCGCTCCCTCTCCCCAAAGGGACTCAGGACGGTGCACAGGAAATTAAAAAGCATACAAACATAGAACCATTATAAATATATAAAATTGAATTAAACCAACTATATCCCTGCACTAAAAACCTAAAATCCTTAAAAACAAAACCCCTTAAAAACCCAATTAAAACAATTTAAATATTCAGACTAAAGGCTGGAGAGGTAGATTAGGCCAGGCCGGCCTGATGGAAGAAATGGGTCTTAAGCTTTTGGTGGAAGGAGCGGAGGTCCGTAATTGTTCTGAGCTCGAGGGATAGGTCGTTCCAGAGAGTTGGGCCCACCACAGAGAAGGCCCTTCCCCTGGGCATCGCCCGCTGGCATTGCCTAGTGGATGGCACCCGGAGAAGTCCCTCTCTATGGGAGCGAATCGGTTGAAGGGATATGTGGGGCAGGATGCGATCTCGCAGATAACTAGGTCCCGTGCCATGTCCCTATATAATAGTCCCTGTTTAATAAAATAATTTGGGGTGTTTACCCAACATATAGTTCTATAAAAACAATGTATATACACTATTAGGACTGTTTGGTCAAAGTTAAGAAATTTATAAGATAACATTCAATGGAGAATTTAACACTTGTTTAACTTTTTCTTACAGAGCTCAGTGGAGCTTCAAAAGCTTGCCAAATTTTGGCTGGATTGTGCTATGTAGTGAGCACTATTAATTAAGTGCTATCCTGGTCCTATTAGACCTCTCGGCGGCTTTCGATACCATTGATCATGGTATCCTATTGCATCAGCTGGGGGGGTTGGGGGTGGGAGGCACCGTTTTACGGTGGTTCTCCTCCTACCTCTCTGGCCGATCGCAATTTGTGTTGGCAGGAGAGCAGAGGTCGACCCCGAGACCCCTCACATGTGGGGTGCCTCAGGGGTCGGTCCTCTCGCCTCTCCTGTTTAACACATACATGAAGCCGCTGGGTGAGATCATCCGTGGTTTTGGGGTAGAGTACCATCTTTACGCTGATGATATTCAGCTGTATATATCTACCCCAAACCACCCCAACGATGCCGTAGCGGTGATGTGCCAGTGCCTGGAAGCCGTGCGGATCTGGATGGGAAGTAACGGACTCGGGCTCAACCCGACCAAGACCGAGTGGCTGTGGTTTCCGGCTGCCCGATTCAACCAGCTCACTCCATCGCTGGCCATAGGGGGTGAACATCTTGCCCCTGTGGATGGGGCGCGCAATTTGGGTGTCCTCCTGGATGCCCGGCTGTCCATGGAAGATCAAGTGACAGCCGTGGCCAGGAGGGCGTTTTACCAGGTTCGCCTGGTTCGCCAATTGCGCCCCCTATTGGATCGGGACGCCCTTCGCACAGTCACTCATGCGCTCGTGACATCCCGACTGGAGTATTGTAACTCTCTCTACATGGGGCTCCCCTTGAGGTGCACCCGGAGACTTCAGCTAGTCCAGAATGCAGCCGCGCGAGCAATTATGGGGACCGCCAGGTTTACCCATGTAACACCGCTCTTGCGCGAGCTGCACTGGCTACCTGTCATCTTCCGGGTGCGCTTCAAGGTGTTAATTATCATCTTTAAAGCGCTCCATGGCTCGGGACCTAGCTATCTGCGGGATCGGATCCTGCCTCATACATCCTCACGGCTGATTCGCTCCCACAGAGAGGAACTTCTCCGGGTGCCGTCCACTAGACTTTGTCAGCGGGCGACACCCAGGGGAAGGGCTCTCTCTGTGGCGGGCCCGGCCCTCTGGAACGACCTTCCCCCCGACATTAGGACGACCACGGACCTCCGCTCCTTCCGTCTTAAATTAAAAACACATCTTTTCTGTCTGGCCGGCCTAGGATAGTCTCTCTGTCTCTGGGGTTTTATTGGGAAGTTTTTTAGTATAGCTTAGTTTTAATGGGGAATTTTAGCACAGGTTTAGGTTTAATTTGTTTTTTAAAGAAATGTTTGTATATATTTATTGTTTTTTATTCTTCCTGTGCACCGCCCCGAGTCCCTATGGGGAGAGGGAGCGGTTTACAAATATTAAATTGAATTGAATTGAATTGAATTGAAGTGTTCTAATGTCATTTTCTATTAATAATTTGTTCTTATCCAACATATAAACTCAGACTTTAGTAACAGCTAAATAAAGAACTTCTTAAACAGTGGTTAAAACCACAGACACCTTATTTGCATTAGTAACCCGAATAGTATAATTTGTTTGT
The DNA here is from genome assembly GCA_039707465.1 of Rhabdophis nuchalis. NCBI lineage: Eukaryota > Metazoa > Chordata > Lepidosauria > Squamata > Natricidae > Rhabdophis > Rhabdophis nuchalis. The sequence continues at coordinate 316,716,628 of CM077643.1, read as the reverse complement.
TTTTTTAAAAGGCCCAATGTTAAATCATTTTTTGCTTGTTTTATGTCTCCACAGAATCTAAAAAGATGGTATATATTCATTTGGGAGAATCTACTGAATACTTGTGAAGGAAGCTGTTATTCTGGCAAGCATTAAATCGAAAGCTATTTTTCAACTGTTTTTTAACTGGGTATTTTGCTTTAAACTTTTGTCATTGTAGTTATAATTTTGCCTTTATTTCTATAATAATCTTCTGTAATTGAGAGAGACATATGGGAATACAGTATACTATTTCCTGTAACAATGCCACTTTCCAATATGTGAGAAAATTTGGGTTTAGCCATATTAAATTATACCCATTAAAATCAGAATGATCTAAATTAGCTTAATTGGTTAAGTCTCATGTTTTCTACCAAGTTTATACTAATCTTTCATTACAGTATGCTCTTTTTATCTGTTACTGATTTTAATAATTATATGCTAATTTAGTTTGTTAAGCCATTTTTAAGGGAAGAGGTTAACATTTTATAACAAATAAATTGGAAAAAATATTTACTTGATTATATAGCCTTTATTCTATAATGAAACTAAATTGCATTTAAATATTACCCTGAATACTACTATCTTCCATTCTATTGGACTGATAGCCATCTATAACATGCTTGTAGATATATTATGGCAAACGCATCCATTGTAGAATAAACTATTTTTACACCACTGTTTTTGTATTATTTTCTATTCCGCTGTGGACTATATGCATAGCCATATTTATAGAAAGTACAACAATAGTTCTGTGTTTGTGGTTTTGTTTTTCAAAACGTCAATTACAAAGAAAAAACAAGATTTAGAGAGATTATTCTGCTGACTTCCCGTTAGCATTTCAAGGTCACTTGTCCAATTGTGTGAAAATTGTATCAAAAATGGTAAATGAGAAATGTGGGATCCTTCATAAACATGGGAATTAAAGCATGCAGACATGCTGAAAACACTTAAGACTAAATAAATTAGCTTTGTTTGGTACCAACTAGAATGAAACTGGTTAAAAGAATCATTTGATGGAACAGTTTCAGGACAAATGAAATTCCTTGCAACTAGCAATACACTGAATTCAGTTACATAGTGGTATGCAGTATTTTATTTCCTACACGTGGAACACCAAGAAGAGGTGCATGCCATCAGTATCCATAGCTCTTTTTTGACATCAGGAAATGCCCCTTGGCTTATCTTTTCGATATAAAGTCAAGACCATGAACAATAAAAAACAAAGATGGCAGTTTGACCGGTTTTAATACGTCTATTCTACGCTTGATTCCCACAAGGTCATGTTTTTGACACTAGAACATTTCAGCTGCTTCTATATTTACAAATCTTATTAAGTTTGTAATCATATCTGCACTTTTCAGATTACTTCAGTAAAAACAAATATGATATGACGGTTGTATGATGTAAACTTCATTTGATGATAAAAATTCTCATGACAGGTTCTCAATCTGGTGCACATTTTAGGATCAGCTGGCTGGTGAACATCCAATATTTTTTAAAAGGCATATAGGTAGTCCTTGACAACCACAATGGAGCCCAACATTTCTGTTGTTAAGTGAGATGTTTGTTAAGTGAGTTTTGCCCCATTTTACAACCTTTCTTGCCACAGTTGTTAAGCAAATCATTGGAATCATTAAGTTATAACACTGCTGTTAAGTAAATCTGGCTTCCCCACTGGCTTTCCTTATCAGAAGGTCGCAAAAGGGGATCACATGATCCCAAGATGCTAGGACCGTCATAAGTATGAGTCTGTTGCCAAGTGTCTGAATTTTGATCAGAGGACCATGGGGATACTGCAACAGTTGCAAGCATGAAAAATGGTTGTAAGTCACATTTTTGAGTGCCATTGTAACTTTAAACGGTCACTTTAAAAGTCAAGGACTGCCTGTACTACATTTGAATAGTCTTAGAGCAGGGGTGTCAAGCTCACATTGCGATGGCGGTGTCACATGAAGTATCGGGACATGATCATGGAGACGTCTTTGGACAGCGCTGGCTCTTCGGCTTTGAAACTGAGATGAGCACCGCCCCCTAGAGTCAGGAATGACTAGCACCTACGTATGAGGGGAACTTTTACATTTACCTTTAATTGCTAAATTGAAAGAAGACAGGTGTTGATAATGTTTTTAGTTGCTTTTCTTAATTTCCTTTCCATCTTCTAGGAGCCACAGTAAAGGGTTAACCTCTGGGTGAATAACCGGAACACTGAGAAAATCACAACATTAATCTTCCAGGCAGAACAAACATTTCAAGAAAGGAAAAAATGCTGCATACAAAGGGTGTGTTTCTAATGCCATGAGAACAGTGCATCCTTGTGAAAATATAACTTACATAATAGAAGTAATAGAAGTATTTATTTAAACTCATCAGAAGATGTGGCAGTTGCATAGGACAAATTTATCTTTGTGGCTGTCTGGCTCATGTGCAAGTTATTGATCTACAAAGGATTTTATAATTATTTGATTAATTACTTTTCGTCTGCAAATGGCCATCTCCCTGCATTGTCATGCTTGATAAAATGCCTGGAACTTGTCAAATTATATCACCAAGCCTTACCAAAAATAACTCCAACCATAATGATACATACAAGCCTTCCAACCAATTGCTAGAAGGCCAAAAATAGATGTCAGCCATATAAGATGTAAAAAGTATGAAGATTGCCTTACGGCTCTGTCTCAGTGTGCTGTATTGGTTCACCTCTAGGAAACACTGAGGTGATGAAGATGATGATGATGTTCTTCACAAATCACAGCCAGTGAGCAAAGCAGTATAGCTGTTCTGCCTCTATGCAGATAAACAGGGCATTGCCTTACTTTGAAGGAGCACTTTGAACCAAACTTCAGGGAAGCTAAGGGCCCCTTTGAAAATCTGCACACAATGAATAAATAACTAGACAACCGGTTGGGTCAACATTTCAGAGATATTTCCTCAAATAAACAGAGAAATGGAATGACCAAGGGTGGGAAGAAAAGCAATGGGAGCAGGAGTGACTTCTGACTTCCCGCTGGTTTCCCCATTGAGTTTCCCTGTGGTAATCAGGCAGGGAGTTTTGGAAAGCATGTCTGCCTTTCCAATTCCTTTCCCTTCCCTTCCCAGCAATGGCTGCTGCTAATGGAGGAATAAGGCAATGGATTGCAAGACTGCCTAGGAAACTGTCATACAACATTGAAAATGAAGATCACATGACTGAAGCAGCATGCAGCACTAGCCAGCACTGAAGCAGTCACAACCTCCTTATTTATTCCATTGTGAACCATGGGTCCTGGATTTTAGACACATTCTGTAATTAGTTCTTTTGTGTACCTTGGCTCAAAAATTGCTGCCCTATGATGCACTATTTAAGCCAGTTAAAGCTCATGATGAGAGTTTTAATAGTATATAGATTTTGAAGCTATACAAAAGGCATGTAAACTTAATTGCTAAACTTTTCCATTTCTCTTTAATGAAAAGCAAAGATCATAATCTATATAAATAAAAGTGTAACACGACCTTGTTCAAAACCGCTAATCTCCGAAAGTACTGCACCAATCGCTTCCAAATTTTCACACAACATTCCTTTCAAGTACGGCACCAATGATATATATATAGATTGTGTAGATGTCATACCTGTGCCAGGTACACGCAACAGAAATGTAAAAAATTGTAAAAAAGATGGATACAGAGAGAGCAGTGGGTCACAGGTATTATGTCATAAAGGATGACATAATACTCTGTCCATAAGATTCAAGGAGAAATACAGTAGGTAGGTAGGTAGGCAGCTATAGGGATAGAGAGAGGGAGGGAGAAATGCGGTAGGTAGGTAGGTAGGTAGGTAGGTAGGTAGGTAGGTAGGTAGGTAGGTAGGTAGGTAGGTGGAGAAATACAGTAGGTCAGTAGGTAGGTAGAGGGAGAGAGGGAGAAATACCGTAGGTAGGTAGGTTGGGGGTTATATGGTGGTTGTGTGCACGTGTTTGCGTGTGCAGGTGTAGATCTATACACAGATTGGTTGGCCATTTAACCAGACTGGGCCACAGCAATGAGTGGCTGGGAACAGCTAGTAAATATATAAAAAAGAACTTTATTGTTAATAAAAATACCTGAAAGAATTCTCAGTAATTCACAAAAAGCTGTGAGAACAAAGGAAGTGATATATATCTGACTCTAACCCAAAACATGACAGGAGAGCCACTCGTTCATTTATAAAAAATGATTTTTTATAATGCTAACCAGAACAACATTAAGGGAAAGTAGAAGGGGGATATTATTTGCCTTTCAGTCCATGTGTGATTATGTATCAGGAACCCACTGATTTCATAAAGAATAAGAGTAGACCATTTTGTAGATTTTTTGTGCTTTATCACTGCAACAAAATTTCAAAATTACATTTTTGTTATAACTTAATCTTAATTTTTTAATTTATTTATTTATATTTATATCCCGCCCTTCTCCACAGAGGACCCAGGGCGGGTCATTTTTAGCATTGGTATTTCAATCTATACATAATTTTTTGGCTCCAAATAACATCTAAAACGTTTCTTCTTCTACAGACTTTTCCATATAGTTGCAACTAAGGAAAATTCTAATTCAGCTGATGCCTGCTATCACTGAACTAGTGCTAATTTCAGTTAAACGAACTCATTATTGGGCCATCTAAAACTGCCAGCCGAGTAATTTCGCAAGATTCTCCTTTTTAAAATTTCTTCATATTACATTACATGAAACTACACTCCTAAAACAACTTTTGAAGTTATGGTTGCACCACTTACAATTAGATTCACATTTCCACACTTTTAGGCCTACTGTTAGCCTTTTAGCTGAAATAGGGAACATCAGAATTCAGTTCCTTTTTCAGCTCACCTTGAAAGTGACTAAAGTAGTTGACCCCACTATAATTTTGGCAGAACTGTATTGTTTATTGGAGATTTGGTTACAAGAGTTGCTCTAAATGCTGCGAAATATGTAGGACAATAATGGGTAACCAATTTATTGATTATCCAATACAAGTTTATATTATGGGACATCCAAATTTTAAGAATAGCTAGTTAAGTCCATGTTGTGGGCAAAGTAGATTTTTCATGATGGCTTTACCTTAAATCAACTTAATTCAGCATGATTTAACACATTTGCATTGAATTCAATCCAGAAATACCATGAACTTTAAAAAAAAAAAAAATTACTTGACAAAATGTTCCAAATTCACAAAGCTAGCACTTTCCAAATGGGATCAGGCAAATGTAATTAAAACCTGTATCTTGACAGTTACATATTCTACTTTAGAAACATGCTTATACCATCACTCTCAAGGATACTATGTTTTTTTAACTATACCTGTTAGTCATCATTTTGTCTTTCTTGATGATGAAAATCTTCAGTGAGCAGAAAATAGAATCATGCATCTCATTACCATTAACACAGTGACCTGATTCCTATATTGGACTTAACAAGAGTATGAGTTCTTTAGCTTCACATTTTAACCTAGCCCAGGAGTCAGCAACTCATGTGGCTCTGTCATCCCTCTGCTGCGGCTCCCTGTCACTGGTTGGCTCCAAAATTGATAGGGCTTTCGTTTAGGACAGATACAGGAAAAGGTATGCCACTCTAGGAGGAGACTCTATGGTGGGGAAACCGGATTTCCAGTCAGCTACAGAATTGAACCAGGGGCTTCCGATTAGGACCTTTATGGCTCTTTGAGGGTTTAAGGTTGCTGGCCCCTGAGCTAGCTAATATGCTTTATAAATAATTGTTTGTGATTATTAACCCAGACAATAATGTTAAGTCAGAAAGCATCACATACAAGTCATAATGTCTGAGCTTACTCTAGAGTTAGTAGATCTGGCAGCAAAAATCTATGCAGTCACTTGATAGCAGCAGAAAGAAGGAAAAACCTCTTATCCTTTGCTGTCATCTGGTCTGTTTTTTTGCAGATCAGATTTGGCATAATCTTAGTTCATGCATTCTGAGCCACACACTAACAGCACAATGCATAAATTCAATCAGAATGACAAATCATAACTAGTCCTGTGTTAACCCAGCCAATGAAATGTGTTTGGCAGTTTCATGTATGCTTCTTATCTTGACCAATAAAATATAAATGTACAAGACACACCACAAATTGCTACAGATAGCAATTCAATAATACTTGTTACCATTAAAACATATTTTCAAAGGCAGATCATTAATTCAACTTCAGATCAACTGTTACTACTGAATTGTGTGACAACCCCCCTTAACCCCCCCCCCTTTTATGTCAAAAAAAGTGTTTAATGTGTTCAGGAAAGCAGTCCATTTTTTTTCCAATTCTAGTTTGATTCTGGTTTTCCTGTTTTTAAGTTGTTGTAAATTATCCAGAACTCTAGAAAGACAGCAAAGGGGAAATCACTTTTTTCCCTGAAACACTTCCATTAAAATGCCTACTTCATTGAGAATGCAAATTGCAGTTTTGATGGAGAGGAAAAAGTCAGCCTACAAGCCAAAGCGGGGAAACATAATGGATGCCAATCGGGAAAATAATGCATTTGAGAACATTCCCAATATTTAAACCAAGGCCACTTCATAAAAAATGTTTGTCACAACTGGGCAGGAGGAAAAAGGAACTAGATGAAACTCGTTATTGACCAACCAACTTTATAAAGGCATATTTATCCACAGGAAACCTGGCTATGGTAAAATGATAATAACGGAGGACAAGAGTTAAAGCCAACTGACCGTTTGTATAGCTCAGTGTTTCTCAACCTTGGCGTCTTGAAGTCCTGTGGACTTCAACTCCCAGAATCCCCCAGCCAGCATAGCTGGCTGGAGAATTCTGGGAGTTGAAGTCCAGAGGACTTCAAGTCGCCAAGGTTGAGAAACACTGAAGGCATTCGGGGCAACATTTCGGACAATGGCGGATTAAGGCTCGTTGGCCCTGACAAATCTTGGTGCCCTCCTCCTTTGTACATACTGTATAAATCTTCATTGGGTGTTTTTTTTTCTTTGTAAACTTTGTGTTGCCTCCTTTGGGCCTGGTGCACCTTAAGCACATGCTTAATCTGCTTAATGGTTAATACACCCACCGGTTCCGGATCAAGGCACCAAGTGAAGTTACAACAACCCGCACCACCTCTGTGTGATAGGTAACTACGCTCGTTTACACCGTGGCCCCTATCGCCTTCATCGCCCGGCCAGCCCAGCTATTTATAAGGCTCTATTTTAACCTGCCCCGTTCATTGGTTGCCGATCTTTATGACAGCACAATCGCGCCCAGGGCAAAGTTCCACCGCCAGCCCTTCGTCCGTCCTCCCTCCCCCTACTCCCCCACTCCCGCCCCGAGAGAACGAAACTAGACGGGAGAGGCGCGATCAGTTTACAGAGGCGGAAGTTTCCGCCTGCGATTCCTTTATGTACAGATACTTTAATCTGACCTCCTTTTAGGCTGGGCTTTTTTTTTTTTTTTTGCAGCAAGCAGCGCCGTCGCCGCCTCTGACAACGTGGACAAAGGACAGGTGGCTTAGGAGTTCCGTCATCTCCGAGGAAGTGGTGGCGGGGTAGAAGAAATCGGAGGGGAAGGTCCAAACTTTAGCAGATTAACAAGAGTTGGAAGGGACCTTGCAGGTCATCTAGTCCAACCCCCTGCCCAAACATGTGCCTCTTACCTAGGATCGAATTCACCACCTCCTGCCTGTGAGGCAAGAGCTCTACCTCTGATAGGCAACCGCCCCCGCTCCCCCGTCCGCCGCCTCCACTTTCTTTTTCGGAAATATATTTTGAATCGGAGTTTTGTTTGGTTTTTGGTTTTTTAAATCACGGAACTTCCACGGTTTGAAAAGATGCAGTGATCTTTTCGGTACTTCAAACGAAGTTTACTGATGGGGCAACACTGGAGACGTGGGGGCGGGGTGTTCCCGCTGAGTAGGGAATACTTCAGAGTGGGCTATTGATCATTTTCCTGCTCTGTTTCCAGGCTGCAAAATAATCCACGGGACAAGAGGGCCTGCAGTTGTAAAGAAATGTTCAGTGAAGAACAGTGTGGTGCCTTTATCTGCCCTGGTTCTTATTCTCAGGGATCCTGAGATCTCTAGACTAGAGGCCATACCTTCCTGAGGCCATGTAAAATTGTACAAATATGACTGTAAGGCATTCCCTTTCAAGAACTTTTTTTCCTCTGGCAAGTTGGTTCGGAAGGGGAGAGGGCAGGAAACAGGAAGGTGATCCAAGTTGATGTTATCCCTGTAACTCCTTGGATTCAATTATTATCTCCTTCAGTCATGCAAATTAGTATTTATCAAATGCAGGAGAGGATGTAGGTGAGATAAGAACTTGCCCAAAAGTTCCCCGGGAGGAAAAAGCAAGCAGTTGCTTGTAAGTTTTCATTTTAGGCAGATCCGGGATTCTACGTATCCAAACTTGATATGCCTCACCAAAAAAGGGATGTGAAGCCAGCCTTGCCCGTGTTGTGTAACAGTGATGCAATACACATCACTGTTACACAACAGTAACAATACTGTTTCGAGTAGGAGTTACTTTCATGCTGCAGACTCCAACAAGTATGTAGTTGGGTAACTGTGGCAGAAATGAACAAAATTGTGATAGCACGTTTTCTGCAAGATGCCATGTGCTTAGTGCAATAAGCATCATGCTAAACCCAACCACATTTTTTTAATAATCAGGAAGTTTTCAATTTATGTTCATCCTGAATAGAATCTCAAATAAAAAGGTGTGTTTGAAGATGTATTCAAGATTAATCCCCAAAACAAGACACTGTAACTTAAAAATGGTTTCTCGTGGTAATTTCTTATATGCCATCATAGCTGCATTGGCAGCAAAGATCAAACTTCTTTTCTTTCTCCTTAAAACAAATAATTGGAAAATAATTTTCCTCACTTCTAGGAAATAGGTAATGATTGAATAACCACTATTGAAGTTGCAACCATTGATTGGCTTTGAGTCATGAGAGCCTTAGATCGGTTCTGGAAATTTAATTTGAATTTCTTGAACAGAGAAGTTATGCAAGTGTGTTATTTTTGCTTCCCTCTAATGTAAAGGTATCCATTCCAGTAAAATCACATTACCTCATATTTGCTGTGACAGAACCAGCCTTTCTGCTAATTCTGTAATTCAACCTCCTCCTCCTCCTCTTCACTAGAGTTAATTAAGGGTGAACTAGAGTTAGTTAGTTAATTAAGTTACGGTAATAGGAATTGATGACACAGAAGATTTCAAAAATGAAATGATATGGATATTTTATCCGCCGTATTTTCCAAATAAAAAGTAGGTTGTTTGTATTGTGGAATCAGTACCAGTAATTATAGCTATGGAGAAGCTGTCAATTCTGCAACACTATTTTCATTTTCTATCAAATCCTGTACAGTATGGAAAATAATACATTTTTTTCTGAATCTCCCTTTCCCCCCACTTCTCTGTTCCTGTCATCATAATGGGCTGCCGCAAAGAAGAGGGAGTCAACCTATTCCCCAAAGCACTTGAGGACAGGACAAGAAGCAATGGATGGAGACTAATTAAGGAGAGAAGCAACTTAGAATTAAGGAGAAATTTTAGAAAGTTAGAACAATTAATCAGTGGAACAGCTTGCCTCCAGAAGTTGTGAATGTTCCAAAACTGGAAGTTTTTAAGGAAAGATTGAACAGCCATTTGTCAGAAATGATTTAAAGTTTCCTGTCTGAGCAGGGAGGTTGGACTAGAAGACCTCCAAGGTCCCCTCCAACTCTGTTGTACTGTTCTGTATCCAGAATATGTACGTGCCCATAAGCACATGTATGGAAATACTTTGAGGAAAAATTGAGCCTTTTCTGTATTTTGGGCAATAATATGCTAACACAGAGATGGTGAACTGTTTTGGAAAACATCTCACACTTCAACATGCATTTGGGAGCATTCTCCCAGAAGAGACTAAATACCTAGAATGGGAAAGGATGAAGTTTAGTGATAGATCGCACATTGCATGCAGAATGTGGCAGCACTAACACCCCAATAAAAGGTTAGCTTCTCATAAACCATGAATCCTATCTCACTATGGCATAGGATTAGGCTGATGAAATGTTACGTACTTCACATCATTAAATGTGCCCTGTTGGATATATTATTTCTCTAATATTCATAGCTCAAAGGCATCATCCAACTGAAGAAAGGAATTGGTTTCAGCTGACTGACTCAGTTTCCACATTCCATTAAGGCAGGGGTAGTCAACCTTTTTATACCTACCGCCCATTTTTGTATCTCTGTTAGTAGTAAATTTTTCTAACCACCCACCAGTTCCACAGTAATGGTGATTTATAAAGTAGGGAAGTAACTTTACTTTATAAAATTTATAAAGCAGAGTTACAGCAAGTTAAAGCATGCACAGGCAATACAAATAGTACATTTTCAGAAATTTAAATTGTCATGGGGAATTTTATGAAAACCTAATGAAAATGTTTTTAAATAATACTATGATTTTTTTTTAAGTCAATTAAATTTAAAAAAAGGAAAGTGCTTCAGTATTGGACAAAACCCCTACCACCCACCATGAAAGCTGGAACGCCCACTAGTGGGCAGTAGGGACCAGGTTGACTACCACTGCATTAAGGCATGATTTGTTTAATCATGATTTATTGAATAAACTCCATTTAATAACATGCTAAACCATCAAACATGGATTGTAAACAATGTATGATTAAGCTGGGCCATGAAGCCAAGACTTCCAAACTTTGTATGCAATAAGATACATTTCAAGCCTGAACCACAGAACGTTGAAAAGGAGATCATACAGCCCAACCCAGTACCTTGTGTAGGAAGTCATTTTTGCAGAATGCCCAACAGGTGATCATTCAGCCCTTGCTTAAACACATCCAGCAAAGGACAGACCACCACTTCCCAATGCAGTCTATTCTGTTATTAAACTGCACTTTAAGAAATGTTTCCCCACGTCCAACTAAAATAGACTTCCTTGTAATTTAAACTCACTTTCTGGAACAACTCTGAATAATTCTGGTTCAGAATTTACTACACTTGAAAGTCCTTTGGATTTGTGAAAGCAGTTATCCTATCTTCTTCTGTCTCCCCCCCTCCCCCCCCCAATTAAATATAGTTCCAACTATTCCTCAGAAGACTTTCCTTCCAAGGTCCTTGTCATCTTGGTTACTTTCATATGAATATGCTGTAATTTGTCAATATACTTTCCAAAATTTTCACAGGAGTTTGAACACAATATTGTAGCCTGACCAATGCAGACCAGAGAAGGACAATAACTTCTCTTCATCCCCAGACTATTATATGGTTGATGCAGCCTGGAATTGCACTTGTTTCATTACAGTCATGTCACACCATAGGTTCATGTGTGGTATATGATCTATAAAAACACCCAGGTCCTACATCACTCTATCCTATATTCATATCTTTATTTTTCTTACCCAATGTAGGACTTTGCATTCACATTCATGGGAAATTCATGTTCTAGCTTGTCAGTATGCTTCTAAATTTTGACAGTGTTCTCTAAATGGTTTGCTATTTTTTGTTCATGTCAGCTGCAGATGTAATAATTGTATAAAATTGTACCTGCAAATCTAATAATTGAACACTTGCCCCAATCAACAAAGTCATGCACAGAAGTGTTGAATACTACAGGCATGACACGTCTTTCCAGCTGGGTACAGAGCCATTGACTAAATTCATCCATTCATTGAATAAAATCCACTGTGTAAAATTGATCAGCCAGTTTCTACTCCATCTAAAACAGCAGCATCTACTTTGTATCTCTTGCCTGTCATCCAGTGGTTATCTGGATTTTTGCAGCTGAGCAGATAATGGAATTGTCTTCAAGGTAGGAAAAAGTGGTTTTGCCTGATTTGACATAGTGTGCTGTATAAACCAGACCATCCTCAGTTGTTCAGCAATCCATTCTCAAAACAAACTTATTTTGAGAAACAACTTTGGTTTTGCAGCTGAGAAAGCAGGGGAGGGAGGGAGGGGGGGAGGAAGGAAAGAAGGAAGGAAGGAAGGAAGGAAGGAAGGAAGGAAGGAAGGAAGGAAGGAAGGAAAAATGTATTCAAACAAGGTGGCTTTCTATCTAATACTATACGTCATTGACTTATTAGAGGCTGCAAAAATATAGGCAACTACTAAGTAGCAACGAAGACAAACCAAGAACCTCTTTTCGTTTGTTATCTTCTAATGGTCTTCTACATTTTTGCAGCCCTACAGATAGTCCTATGGACTAGATGCAAAGGGCTGGTTTTCCAGATCAACACATATGGTGTAGTCCTTAAAGCAGCCTAATTGCAATTCAAGGTATCATGCATTTAACATTAAGAAGAAGATTAACATTTTAATACAGATTACAAATGTGTTAAGACTACAAAAAGACATTGAGACAAGAAAAGGAAGTCACTGTCAGAATGTGGTTTAGCAGAATGTTTTGACAGGAGTTGCTAATAAACACTTTTTGTTTACTGTTCTGCTCATGAATCATAGCTAATTCTTTCACAGTGGTGTTCCTCCAGCTAGGTGTGTCATAAGGAGAGACTGAATAAACCATCCATTTTTGATGACCTCAGTGCTCATTGTTGCCAGGTGAGAGAGAGAGAGAGAGAGAGAGAGAGAGAGAGAGAGAGAGAGAGAGAGAGAGAGAGAGAGAGACTTCTCTTTGCCTTTTCCTCTAATCTCCCTCCCACAAAGTTCACTGAGGCCTTCATAATGTTTCATTTGCTTCTGAAATTCAATCCCAAAGTCCCAGAGGTTGACTAGATAAGGAAGGAGTTCTGTAACAAATCTGCTTCCTGAATTCCTCAGGTAAGACAGTACAGTATATTGAAGCCTGGCAGTACAGATTTTGTAGGGGCCAATTCAAATAGCTCAATATTGAACTTTTTAATATTTGAGCTGGTTCTTACGGAGTTAGCTTTGAGTCTCAAAAGCATGTTCTGCAGAAATTCAGAAGATGCCATAGTCTGTTTCTTCCAGCAGAAAAATATTATGTTGCTTAATCTCTGTATGTCAACCAATATGACATTGGGGGTGGGAGGCAGGGAGATATATGAGATTGCTAAAAGCAACAGAAATCCACAGTTTTTCCAGGATTGCAATAATCAGGAGCCAGTTCAACACTGGGGCTATGGGGAATAAAAATGAAATGCAAGGAGGCTGGAATTCTTTAGTGAAGTATAGGAGAACTACTGAAGTTAAAGTAAAGATAAAGGTAAAGGTTCCCTTCGCATATATGTGCTAGTCGTTCCCCACTCTAGGGGGCAGTGCTCATCTCCGTTTCAAAGCTGAAGAGCCAGAGCTGTCCGAAGACGTCTCTATGGTCATGTGGTCGGCATGATTAAACAGCTAAGGCGCACAGAGTGCTGTTACCTTCCCACCAAGGTGGTTTCTATTTTTCTACTTGCATTTTTACATGCTTTCGAACTGATAGATTGGCAGAAGCTGGGACAAGTAATGGAGCGCTCGCTCTGTTACATGGCACTAGGGATTCAAACTGCTGAACTGCTGACCTTTCTGATCGACAAGCTCAGTGTCTTAGCCCCTGAGCCACCCTTTAAGTTAGGTACCTGGAAATTTCAACAAAGCTTTACAAATGAATATTATATAATAAAGCAATAAAATAGAGGAGGTCATTTTCTTTATGTTTCACGCCTGTTGGTGGAGATCTGTGACTGGAGATTTTAGAAAAATAACCACAGAATTGCAATCAGTATCTAAGAGAATGGCAGATTCATTCTTTTCTTGTGTACTGTATCTCTGATCTCAAAGTTGGTTCTGCTTTGAAGGCATCTGAAGACATTTACACAGCATGAGGGCTTCCACTTCTGAATCTCTCCAAAGCATTTTGAAAACAAGTGGCAGGATTGCCTGTCTCAAACTATTGAGAATAAGAAGCAGAAATAATTAACTTGAGCTGCTCCACACAACATTTTGCATACTGGAACATATGCAGTATTCAGCCAGTTTGCACCACTCTGGGAAAACCAGTCACTAAGTTTCTGAGCAGTTTGGTGAACTGGTTGTTGGAAGAAATCATTAGAGCAGAGACCCAGTTGTTAAATTGAATCTCACCACTGAACGTATGTGTCTGATTGGAAGAGGTGGTCCTTTTCATCTTAGCTTATTTAGACTGGGCTATAGGGGAAAAATAAGAAACTGTCAAATTTGCATACTATTTACAGTGCCTGCCAAGGCAGGGATGCTCAGAACTGGAAGAGAAAGCTAGGACTCCCCATGAAGTGTCACATGGACCAAAATTAAGTGTGAACTATTCAATTTTCCTTCTTAACTTTTTCCCAAAACTTTATGATGGTTGGGTATATCCTGTTGGTATCTCATGACAGGCTTCTTGTACCAATACTCTCCATATGTACACTATTTCCTTCCATGTGCAACATGAACAATGTTCTCTAGTAAAGGAATGGGTATCCAGTTTCCTGCAGTTTTTTATTTTTAACTGTAACTCCCATGCACCCATGCCATTTGCCATGACAATTGAGTTGATGGGAGTTCTAATTCAAGAGCTGGGAAGTTCATCCCAAGTTACCTGGCCTTGAGATAAAGTGATGGGAGTGGTATGGAGGAAATCAAATTGAGAAAGCTACTCTAAGAGCTTTAGAGAAACTGGACCAGTTTCAGAGAAGAGTATGCCAAAAGTGTAGATTGAACGACAGTGTTTCACTAACACTGCCCTTGCTTGCACCAGGCCTAAATTTAGCAAGCATATGGTATTGCACAACAAATAGTGTGACTTTAAGGTAGATGCGTTTTTGGATTTCTGCTTCTCCTTTACTTTCTGTGATCAGAGGGTAGTAAACTCATAATGAAAAACCAATGTGGAACTCCCACAGATGTAATACATCAAACATGCCTAGGTATGATTTTCTATGACACAAAGATCTGATGGCAAACTGAGTGGGAGTCAGCTTTAAAAAGTCAGGCAATTATTTCGTTGACATCATATTTCCTATACCTTTTTAGTTCACTTATACGCCATTTAATTATTTCATTAGAAATATTAGCTGCAGATCTGCCAAATTCTTTGTATGCATAGGAGGGACATTTTTTATTAATTTGTTTAACAAATTTACATAGCTGCCCAACTCACAAGTAAGTAAATTCTTGCCACCTCTGGCTGGTAATTTCCAAATAGCTACAATATTTTTTCAATGTCATCTTTGAAATAATTTTCTTAATGTCAGATAAGTTTTGGGGTCTTGATCGAAGTGACCTGATCTATCGAAACCATTTAAAGACAGCTTGTGTTGGCTTAAGATATTATTACACTTTTTTGCTTGGCACCCAAAATTATTTCTGCACAGATATGAAGTTATATTACTCTGCTTCTAATTCAATTCTCTTCCCAATTCCATGAATTGTATAACGAATTGTATGGAGGCTTAGCATAGCTTGTGCATTTACCATGTGATCTAACCAATTCATGCAAGAATACCTGGCTAGTGAATAACAGTATGTTTGACCCACCTAAGAATTTAAGATTTGACCTAAGATTTTTTGTAAGCATTGTTACAGTGCTTTTAATTGCATAACTTAATTCAGTTCTTCTCCAAAGCAATTACTCAGTACAAAGCACTCTCTGTATTTTTAAAATGAGGTGAAATATTTCCCTAATTGCTCATACTTGTAGAATGCATTGACTCTTAAATCTGGACTCAGGAAGTTTGCAGTTTGCTTGCATAATGGGAAGAGGTAAATTCTAAGTTTCAATGTAAAATGATTAGCAGACGACAAACAGACACAGGCAGCAGATAGAAATGAAAAACATTAGCAACTTATTTTGTTCTAAACTTTTTTCCTGAGCTTCATGAATGTCATTCGCAATATTTTAAAGTTTGTGTTTCTGAGCACATAATCTACACTTCACATAAATATGAAAGCAAATGAGATATTGTTAACAACTTCCTCATTTATGCAACCAACAGTTTTCCCACTTTTTCTCGATCCAAATTAATCGCTATCCCCACACTTGTCACTCTCAGCAAGCTTTGATTATTCTAAATTGGAAACTATCTGCCTGTCAGAATAAGAGTTGGAAAGGACCTTGGAGACTCTGCTCAGGCAGGAAACCCTATACCACAGTGATGGCGAACCTTTTTTGGCTCGTGTGCCAAAAGCGGGGGGAACGCAGGGGGCGTCGTGCGTGGGTGTGCCACACCCATAATGCTATGTGCATGACCCCCCTGCTTTTGGCGCACTTTTCTTGCCCTCCCCAGGCTCCAGAGGCTTTCTAGGAGCCTGGGGAGGGTGAAAACAGCCTCTCCTTCACCCCCAGAGGCTTCAGGAGCTTCCCTGAAGCCTCCAGAGGGTGAAAAACAGCCTCAAAAGAAGGCCTAAATCAGCTGGCCAGTGCACACATGCGTGCTGGAACTGATAGGGCAATGCCTTGCGTGCCCTAAGAAATGGTTCCGCGTGCCACCTGTGGCACCCGTGCCATAGGTTCGCCATCATGGCTATACCATTTCAGACAAATGGCTGTCCAACAACTTCTTAAAAACCTCCAGTGATGGAGCACCCACATCTTCTGGAAGCAAGTCATTCCACTGGTTAATTATCCTAACTGTCAGGAAATTTCTCCTTAGTTCTAGGTTGGTTCGCTTCTTGATTAGTTTCTGTCCATTGCTTCTTATTCTGGTGCTTTTGTAGAATAGGTTGACCCTCTCTTCTTTGTGGCCGCTCATTAGGTATTAGAACACTGCTTCAAGAGGAACACCTCTTCAAGACTGCTATAAATCAGAAAAATAGCTAAGTCATCATCAATATGGAAAATCAGTGGTGAGAGTTAAATGGAATTGCAGGTCTGGCCTGGCTATAACATATAGCAGGTTTTTATGGGTCTTCACAGAAGTGGTTCTTCTGTCCTGCCAATCTCTATGTGCAATTGAGATCTTCCGTGGTCAGGTAGGAATTATTATGTAGGTACAACAGGTATTAGTAACCATTTCCTCCCCTTTTGTTTTTCCCATAATACCTCTAACCTTGATTGATTGTAAAGAATTTAAAATAAAAAATGATAAGGTTGGTTTGGTTTGGCCATGCTTCTTGATTTTTTATTTATTTATTCAATTTATGTCCCAGTGTTCATTCAGGAGGTCATGGAGGTATACACAGTATGCCTTCCTCTTTTGTCCCATGTCCCTTTTCAGGTGAAAGATAATAACTGAGTGTAAGATAAGCAATGCACTTCCATAGCTGAAAGTAGTTAAATATGGGCCATCCTGTTCAGCACTTTAGCCATTTAGCTACACTGGTTTGGATAAGCTTCTGGTAGCAGATAATGAAGTCCACGAGTCATAAAAGAGCCATAGTTCCCTACCCCTGTGCTAAAGGATGCTTGAGGAATATATCTAATGAGTGCTCTACTGTAAAATCCAACTAAAAACCCACCTCCTCTGTATACAGATAAGTGCATTTCGAAAAGATCAGACTGCAAGTTTTCATTATGACAAGTTTGCTATAAAATATATTTTTAAATCTATATTTCTGATATTTACGGTATTCTTTGTAATCTTTGAATTAGTACCTAGATTAGTACCAAGATAAAATTACAAGATCTAAGTCCGTGATGGCAAACCTTTGGCACATGTGCTGGAAGTGGCACACAGAGCCATCTCTCCAGGCACATGAGCTGTCGCCCGTTGCTCTTCCGGGTTCTGGCACACCAGCCAGCTGGTCTTCTCACATATGGGAGCGCCGGAAACCAGAAGAGCAGCCATCTGGTGGTGATGTGCGTGCTGGGAAGATGATCTTCTGGTTTCCGGCACACACATGAGCACCGGCCAGCTAGTTTTTGTGCATGCATGTGGCAGAAACCGGAAGACCAGGTCGCTGGTGTGCATGTGCATACCAAAAACTGGAAGATCATTTTCCGGCGCGCGCATCCACACCAGGTAGATGCTCTTCTGGTTTCCGGCACACATGCACATGCATGCACACGCACGCTCCCATTTTGGCACTTGGTGCCGAAAAGGTTCGCCAACGTTGATCTAAGTTGTAAAAAATCCAGACAAAGCCAAGATGGCAACAAAGTGACACTGAAAACCCTATTCTTTGCCTGGAATTTTTCAACAGTGATGGGCGCTCTACTTGAGGGGTGTTGAAGTTCAATGTATATGGAATTCCTAAGGTTAGGAACGTTCTCTTTTACATACATGTTCATCTTTGCCTTTTCAATAAAAAGCAAGCATTTTCTAATACTGAAATTCATAAAGCTATTTTCATAATCTTTCCTTCTTTCCCAGCAATGCAGAATCGCAGTAGCAGTGAGATAGACAGAATAGAAAATGAATGAATGAATGGTTTCCAGTATTAAAATTAAAACTGGGCAGTCTCTCTAATATGCAGTGGATAAATCTTTTTAAACACTCAAGAATACCTATATCATTGTCACCTTTTCCCCATTGATTTGCATAAGAAATTAGGTATCTGATTAGTGTTGCTTCTGCTTAAATAGTCAATCAAGCTGGAAGAGTTAGCCATCCAAAATTGCTACCTATTTTATAAACATATAAATAACGCCTCCTCTCCCCAAAGGGCTTTTGGTTTACAAAAATAATAATTATGTCACAAGGGAACTCCTCTGCCTTTGTATAATTAACTAACTGAAAATAAACCTCCAGTTTTACTTAGACATCAACCACTTGTTGTTTGCCTGCAATATAACATGTATATCTTTCAAAGGAATCCCCTTTTCTTCCTAGAAATTCAAAGCAAAGCACATCATTTATTTCTCATATGATTTTCCATAGCAGCTCGTGGGAATGGCAAGTGTCCAAAGATTATTCAATGAAGTCTGTGGCTAACTGGAGAGATATGAGTTCAAATCATCAATATTGCATATCCCTTGCATATTAAACGTGAATAATGTGCCTATCTTATATTCTTTAATAAACATTAATACATTTCTTGATTATTCAAACTACTTATATCCAATCAATCCAAAATATTTACACTGCTTGGAACAGTTTTTAAAAAATCAAAAGAAACCAAGACAAAAAACAGAATTAGCAAATAAAATTACATGGAGCTAGTGCAGAAATCACCATCTACCTGAAGATAAAATCTACCTCAAAAAGTCAAAATATTTGAAGATTTGAACAGTCAAGATTTTTGAAGACAAAATCCACCTCAAACAGTCCAGCAATGATAGAGGCTAACAAATAGTAAATGGACAATGTTTTGGATCAAAGGAGTCTACTGTGTCAGTATGGCTATTGAGTCTTTTAATCTCATTCATGCCTTTACTACATATTGGATATATATCCCTATCATATCCTAGGAAGTAGGTAGCTGATACTTGTGGTGTCCCCTTAAGTTACATGTGGAGAACATTTGCTCTGGAGATTCATCTGGCCCACAAAGCTGGTCTACCCAGCCAAACCTATTCCCCAAACTCATAAATATATCTACAAGCATGACTCAGTCTTTGGGACATGATATATTCCCTAAGAGCTGTTCTGGATAATGAGATAGGTGATATATAAATTTAAATAAATAAACGAAAGGAGAAGTTGAGATTGCAAGAAGTTATGATCCAAACATCTACTCTCATCTCAGCTGTGCTCCATCATCAGCAGAAGATACGGTACAGCAGAAGACCACTGAGAGCAGAAGGTACAGGCATCCCAGCATTATGTCAGGAAGCATAGCTCTTTCACCCAAAGCACGGCTGCTCCATTCAGAAAAGAAAGAGGTCAGCTTTGCTCCTGCTGGAGGGCAGCAATCTGGTTATGAGTAAGGTTTCCTTCATGCACGGGAAGGCAGAGAACTGTCATTCACTTCTGCCTTCTACAAGAAAAATGCAAGTGTCAGGGGTTGGACTTCCTCTTCCTAAATTCCAAACCCCTGATTATCCAGCCTGAGAGAGGAAATGAAGGACTGAATCCATCCTCAAATCACATTCAGTTCCCTATTCTATCTTAAGCACTTTGGACTTAAGCCATTTATGGCTTTCAAGGTAATCACCAACCTTTGTGCTCAGAAACTTTAGTTCTCAGTGCCACTGTTCATAGTTAAATATCCCAAAAGAACTTCCTCACTAAACTCTTAGGCTGGTCCAATTTTTTTAAAAATAGGCTTCCTTAGGGAGCTCTATAGCAGGGATGTCAAACTCAATGGGTTTTTTCCTATTTGATGACCATTGGGCTTTCAAGCCAAGAATGGCAATCTCAAAATCTAAATTTTGACACTTAACACTTAATCTTATTAATTTCAATAGGCTAAAACAATTTGTTAATCTTTGCCCACTAAGTCCCTACCATTGCAATTGATTCTAAGATTTAACAGTCTGTGAATAAAAAGCATATACATGGAAGGCAATCTGATGGAAATTATATGCAATAAATGTTAAGGCTTATTTCACACATCTGGAAGGTGCCTTCCTTTCCTCCAATCTTTGCTTCCCAGCTATCAAGATAAAATCTCTATGGCTGAAGTGATGAAGTGCAATAATGATTTCAACTATTATTCTAACAATATACACAATTTCTTTTAGCAAATTACACACGCAAGTCACCAGATGTGTTGAGCGCACTTTACAAGCCATGGAGATGCACATGCTTCATTGGTCATTAGGCGTTTCTCTCCCTGACTACATCAGCAATGACACAATTCGGAAGGAAATGGACATCACGCCAATATCAGAGAAAATGCAGGAGAAATGCCTACAGTGTTATAACCATGTTCTACAAGCAGCACCCCATCACCTTCTATTTTAATTCAGATGGCAAGTAAACAAATGGAAGACCGAAGCAAAGATGGCAAGATACGATACATGTGAATCAGTAGCAAAATTCCTTTTTTTACTACCGGTTCTATGGGCGTGGCTTGGTGGACGTGGCAGGAGAAGGATACTGCAAAATCTCCAGTCCCACCCTACTTTGGGGCCAGCCAGAGGTGGCATTTTCTGGTTCTCCGAACTACTCAAAATTTCTGCTACTGTTTCTCCAGAACCGGCTGGATTTCACCCCTGATGTGATCATGAAAATGTCCAGTTGGATCAGGATGCTGCATTTAGTCATGCTAGTTGATGCCTGTTGATCCAAAAAACAGACCCTACACCTGAGAAAAAATGTTAGGATGGTGATGAAAGCAGCAAATAAAGATTCAGTTTGAGATTCGTAATGTGGGCATTTACTCGCAAATATGCATGCACACAAACATCACCTTTTTGCTGTCCTGAGTCTCATACATACATACACACATACTCATTGAGGTTTCTGAATTCCTATAGTGGAAAAATAAAATCCACATATGGAGTCTCTAGGAGAAGAGAGGAATCATTTTTCTTTCTTTTTTTAACCTTAAAGAAAAATATATTTTTATAATTTTTATTTTAATTATGAATAAGGATGCACTTTTAATAGCTCTTTCTTATTCAAACCTACAATTATATGTATATAATATTTCTTCACCACACTGAACTATGAATTGCTCCAATTTAGCTTTGGCACCATTTTCTCTTCTATAATACTCTACTTAAGCGCAAATGCAAACCAAATTAGGGAATATAGTATCACTGGCCCAAGCACTGCTTTGAAAAATTAATCCATTAGGATCAATGATCTCTAGCTAGTAAAGACAGAAACAGAGGCTGGGACTGCCTCTGCATAAACTACTTAGCCCTCAGCTCACCACTGCAATATTTCGTGTTAAATGCGTGCTTTCTGCTACCTTGACTGTGAAAATACAACTTTATGTAAACCATATTGAAGGAATTTATTTCCCAGCTACAAATTAATGAGGCAAAAACTTAAAGCATGTATCAAAAACTAAAAGAATAGTCACATAGATTGAAAAAATACAGATATAAAAATCTAAACACTGTTCTTAAAAAAAAAATCATACAACGGGAAGTATCCATAATAAAAAGGCCATTAAATGGACTGAGTGGCAAACATATTCTTTTACACTTACTCAGATTTTTCATTGCTAATGTGTTGGCAATTATAGCACATAGCAAAGAAGCCAATGTTATTACTGTTCCTGTGTGCAATGGTATTTTTCTCCTTTCACTATAGTCTTTAAAATCATATAGTGTTCATAGTTATCTATGACCAATATTCTGATGCATTCTTTACCGATGTCAAGATATTCTACTATTATATCTCAGCTATCAAGCTGACCAGGCTTAGAGCTATTTTCTATATAATGGCAACAGTGATGGCATATTTGTTTGAATATATTCCCCTCCAGATACAAAGTGAACATTTGAGGGGGGGTGCAGATATGGGTGGGTGGGTAGAGAGAGAGAGAATCACAGAACCATCTTTCAAAGATGCTGGCGCACCAGGAATCAAGCAGATGACTGGAAAAGGGCTGATGTAATTTCCATCATCAAAAAATGAAAAAATGGATCCAAGAAAATACAGACCTATCAGCCCGACATCAATACCTGGGAAGATTCTAGAAAATAAAATCAAACAATGAATCTGAGAACACCTAGAGGCAAGCAAAGACATGACCAGCCGACATGGGTTTGTCAGAAACAGGTTGTGTCAGACAAATCTTATTGTATTTTTTGACAATATGACAAAATTGGTGGACCAGCAAAATGCTGTGGATATAATTTACTTGGACTTCAGTAAGGCGTTTGATAAAGTAGATCACAATCTACTATTTGATAAGATAGAAAAATGTGCATTAGACAGCATCACCACCAGATGGATTCATAACTGGCTGACCAATATCAAGCTGGCAGGAATAGCCAACATTCCAAAAGATAGGCTCAAGATCCAGATCTTGATGGATCTTGACAGACTTGAACACTGGAACTTATCTAACAAAATGAAATTCAATGGTAAGAAAAGCAAGATTCTACATTTAGGCAAGAAAAACCAAATGCGCATGTATAAAAAATGTGGTACCTGTCTCAATAGTAGTAACTGTGAAAGGGATCTGAGGACAATCACTTAAATATGAGCCAACAGTGTCTGCAGCCACCAAAAAAAGCCAAAAACCAAAAAAGTTTGCATTAACAGAGGGATAGAACGAAGATCATATAAAGAGTTAGTACCACTCTATAATGCCTTGGCAAGACTTGGAATGTTGTATTCAGTTTTGGTTGCTACAAAAAAAGAGGTTGAGACTCTAGAAAAAATGCAGAGAAGAGCAACAAACATGATTAGGGGACTGGAGGCTAAAACATATGAAGAATGGTTGCAGGAACTGGGTATGTCTAATTTAATGAAAAGAAGGACTGGGAGTGACATGATAGCAGTGTTCCAATATCTAAGAGACTTCCACAAAGAAAAGAAGATCAACCTATTTTCCAAAGCAATGAATGGAAACTAATTAAGGAGAGAAGCATTAAGTATTAAGTATCCGATCTGCGGGATCGGATCCTGCCCCATACATCCTCACGGCCGATCCGCTCCCACAGAGAGGGACTTCTCCGGGTGCCGTCCACTAGACTGTGTCAGCGGGCGACGCCCAGGGGAAGGGCCTTCTCTGTGGCGGGCCCAGCCCTCTGGAACGACCTCCCCCCCCCCCCCCGACATTAGAACAACTACGGACCTCCGCTCCTTCCGTCGAAAACTGAAAACACACTTTTTCTGCCTGGCCGGCCTTGGTTAGTCTCTACCTCTGGGGTGTTTAGGGAATTTAGTTTTAATGGGGTTTTTAGCGCAGGGACGATCAATTTAATCTGCTTTTATTTATTGTATTTATTGTTTGTATATATTTTTATATGTTTTAATTTCCCTGTGCACCGCTCCGAGTCCCCTTGGGGAGAGGATGCGGTATACAAAATTAAATATTATTATTATTATTATTATTATTAAGAAGTATTATTAAGAAGAAATTCCCTGACTGTTAGAATGACTTTCAAAGAAAAAAGTCCTAGTTCTACTAAACAAGAGACTTTTTATTTTTTGGTCCTTGGGCATTTTGTTGTATAAGGAGAGAAGCAACTTTGAACAATCCATCATAGCCCAGTGACTACTGAAGGAGAATGCGAAAGAGACAGGATGTCAATCAGACAGGATGATTGCAGGAGAAAATTCTTGATTGGAAATGCAAGCTGAACCAATTACGGTAGCAGTAAAAAAAATACCTTGTCTCTATGTTAGTTGACAAATATGAAGTTTTAGCTGAATGACATTTCTTCTCTACCAGTGGATTTTGGTTTGGTTTGGTTTGGTTTGGTTTGGTTTGGTTTGGTTTGGTTTGGTTTGGTTTGGTTGTTTTGGAACAAAATTCAGTAAATCATTTTCCAAGACCATGCGTATCTTGTTTAAGAAGATTGTGCATGTCTTGTTTAGACCAAACAAAATAGTTGCCCAGTTTCAATACAAAACAGAATCTACTCAAATAGAAACCTACTGCTTAGATATCCTGATATTTCATCTGTGATTAGCACATGCAGTGCAGATGATGGAGCAATGCTATGACTCGGGCAACTTTCTATTTTTATTCAGATGTTATCTTGAAATCTTGTCGTCTCATATTTACATTGTATGAGACTTATACAACTTGGGATCCACATCTGAACAAAACATGGAACTATGTATGGATTTTTTTTAAATAAAAGTTAATGTCTGCCCAAGGATGCAGCACTGCAAGGTGTTCAACATCCTAGTCAAATATGTAATTGAAAGGAAATGTCTGAAATGTCATATATCAAATAAGATTTGGAGTAAGCAAATTATGTATCAATGTTCTCTTTTCTGCTTTTACCAAGAGCTACCATCAGGCTACTCTGAATATGGTTGTTACACGAAATCAGATGTGCATAAACATAATAATTGGATTTTCAGTATAAAATGAAGGTATACAAGTGAAATGTTGATTTAATGGCTGAGCTGTGAAGAGGGATTATCATTATTCCTGATAATTCATTCAGTCAAAGAGTACATAATTTCCATCATTTTCACCCTTTTAATGTGCATAGTGATGTCATACATTAATGACTTAAATGCCAAAAAAATGTGGTCCGTTGCATTTGAAGACCATTGTACTGAGACATGGTAAATCAAGATTTCATTGTAATTTTTAAAAAATTGCATGAAAGAACAATTACTGAAATTTCAAGGTTCTTGTAACCTTACATTTTGAAATTTGCTTAAGGATGCAGATTCTGCTTGGAGAACTACAAGGAAATATAGTCATCCTTTAATCTGTTTTATTTTTCTATTAATATCCTGCCTTTTGTGCAGAAGCTGAAAACACTGTGTTTAACACTTCCTATTTTGACCCACAACATCAACCTGGTGAGATAGGTTAGCATAAGAGTGGCCTAATAAGCTTTATATAGATAGTATACATTTTGCAAAATGCATTTCGAGGGCCACGGGGTCCAAAGGTACTTTTAGATAAAGCTATTATTATGTCATGCCCAAGCCTCAATTACAGAATTTTACCAATTATCTTGGCTACTTTGGAATTTTCTCCATTTACACCTAGCCAAAGTAGAAATATGTGCTGAATGTTTTTTCTGCCATGTCTCCATGAGTTGTATTTCACCTCATTCCATCTCCAACATGAGCGAGACAGTTTTAAGGTACCCAAAGCCATCCCAGTGCTAAAGTGTCCTACCCCATTAAGCTAGCAGCGTCTAATGGCAGCTATACGTTGTGTAAAGACTGGCATGCATTACCACTCTCTATAGCAAGGGTATCAAACTCGCATTGTCATGGTAGTGTTGCATTACATATTGCAACTTTTTCCCCTTCACTAAAACGGGGTTGGGCATAGCCAGCGTGTGATGCATCTAGTCTGCAGCCCACAAGTTTGACACAACGCAGCCGCGCGGGTGATTATGGGAGCCACCAGATGCTCCCACATAACACCGATCCTGCGTGAGCTGCATTGGCTTCCTGTGGCCTTTTGGGTGCGCTTCAAGGTTTTGACGACCATCTTTAAAGCGCTCCATGGCTCGGGGCCTAGTTATATGCGAGACCGCCTCTTGCCCCATACATCCCTTAGACCGATACGCTCCCACAGAGAGGGCCTTCTCAGGGTGCCGTCGGCCGGACAATGCCGACTGGCGACACCCAGGGGAAGAGCCTTCTCTGTGGCGGGCCCAGCCCTTTGGAACGACCTACCCCCTGAATTACGCACCATCACCGACCTCCGCCTCTTCCGCCAATGTCTAAAGACATACCTGTTCCAACAAGCCGGCCTAGCCTAACCTCCCGTGGGGACTTTTTAGAAAGTTTTAAATTGGGTATTTTAATATTTGGCTTTTAGCATAGGATAGGACAGTTTAATATATATTTTAAATTATGTATTTATCTTTCGTATTTTGTATGTTTTTAAATTTCCTGTGCACTGCCCTGGGTCCTCTGTGGAGAAGGGCGGGATATAAATATAAATAAACTCAAAACTCAAACAACGCTGCTCTACATCAAAACTAAGTTAGAGGGTCAGCATTTGTTGGCCATCTCAGCCTGATGTAGGCAACCTGCCCCAAATCAGTGTTTCCTGGTGACCTCACCTGCTGCATTCTGTCGTGATAACCCAAAAGACAACACATTGTGCTGGGGACTTATCAGAACAGCCCAGTAGTACTATGCTAGTTGTACTGTGTGTGATTCACTTTATGGAGTTTATCAATTTACTGCAAGATCGAAAGAGCAAAACTGTGGCATGATGAGATAATGTATTTCTTTCTATATTGAAAAAGTTTTATTGGTTTTACATTTTTTCTATAGGGTAGGGTAAGGGATACAAAGAAATTTTGAGAGCATTCACGTCAGAGTCGTCGGCCCTTCCGAGACCTCAAAATACACAATAACAAAATAACCAAAAAAAAGCATTTTTCATAACACTACAAGGTAAAAGCAAGTACATATACCTAAATTCTCAATTCCATGCTGTCAGACATTTACAAAAAATCCAGAAAATATTATGCAAAATTGTTCAGGAAAATCAAGGCAAAGTTATTTTTTCGATCTAAGTCTCTTGGCTATTGTATCTTCTTTTTCTCCTCCCTGGCCCCCACGGGCGGGGCCGTGGCCCCCTCCGTCCCCCCTGGATCTTCCCCCAGGGCAGAGGAATGTTTTTTAAGAAAGGCTTCCGCCTCAGCAACTGTTTTAATCCTCACTCTTCCTCCTTCCCAGAACACCAGCATCCCTTCGGGTGTCACCCACTTGAACCAAATCCCATGATCAAATAAAATTTTAGACAAGAAGGAAAATTTCCTCCTTGCTTCTCGAATCTTTCTAGGAATCTGCTTCAAGATAGTGACCGTTTTTTGTTGGTAAATTAAAGGGTTCCCTCTCTGCGCCTTCAAGATTTCCTCTCTGGTTGACCTTCTAACAAATTTCACATGTATCTCTCTAGGCACTTCATTTATCCTGGCATATGCTGAGTTAATTCTATAGGCTAGGTCAATGTCCCCCCTGATCTCATCCTTAGGTTTTTGTAAATAGTCTGCTAAAATTGTGCTCATAAGATCAGGGAGGCATTCACCAGGTTGCTCAAAAACATTCTGAAATCTCAAAAAATATGTCATTCTTTCCATATCAATCCTAGACACATGCCCACTTGTTTCCTCAACCTCTTTAGTAACATTTTTAATCTCTCCCTTAACCCCCACCAGCCCCCCTTCCAATTCTTCAGTCTTCTGTGTGATTTCCAGCGTTTGCTTCCGTGTGTCCAATAGCTCCTTCTTGAAAATGATGTTTTCGGCCCGCTGGGCCTGAATTTCTTGAACCAAAGTTTGTATAACAGATTCAAGAGAAGCCATCCGTTGTTCTAAACTTGTCAGTGCTGTTTCTTGAGCCATCTTAACTGTTAGAGTTAGTGCCACCAAAATGGCGTTTTCAGGGTGGGGCTGGTGAGACTAACCGGGAGCCAAAAGTTCATATCAAGGTTGGAACGTTGTAAAATTCAGGAACCAAGAGAGAGACAATTTTCCAACACAATAGTTATAATAACGAAGGTAATCCAGAAAGGAACCACAAATCCCAAAAAAAAAATTTCTTCATTAATATCCAGAGAGAGTCCCAATTGTAAAAAGACGCTGGAAATTTTCCATAATTAAAATAGTCAGGCAGGGACAAAGAAAAGCCACTTTCCACCGCCCATCTCAGAGCCCAGAGGAGAGAGTAGAAAAATAAAAAAATTTTAACCAGCCAGACCTAGACACAATGTTGCAAGTAGCCGCATACCACTTTCCCTTGTTAGAGACAGTCCGGATTTAAGATTTCCGCTTTCTCTTCCAGAGAAGCCATTTTAAAGTGCCGCTTAAGTCCGAGGGTTTTTTTTTTTTAAACAAACACCCCCCTCCCAGTCCATTCAGCCTGGCTGGCAGCAAGGAAAAAAAGTCTTTTTAAAACTCACTCTCCCTCGCAGCTGAAGCCTCGGCAAGCCTTCCGATCTCTTCCGCTCAGCCCTCTTCATTAAAGTGAATGGCGCCGACAGCCGTTGGCGAAGGGAGAACCCCCCGCAGCATGTTCTCCTTCACCTAAGCCGCGGCAAAAGGGTCGCCTCCCCCACCGCCGTGAGGGGGGGCGTCCCTGCCGAGCCGGCCCTACGGGAGACCCCCAAAAAAGGGGCGTCTCGCCCCCGTGGGGGGGCAGAAAAAGCAACAAAACGGCGAGCGAGCGCTAGGCTCGCTCGTCGCCGCAGGAGCCGGAACCGGAAGTGAGATAATGTATTTCTTTCACTGATTTTTGCACAGATCATGGAGGAATCCAGAATTCAGTGTGACACTTGTTATCTGGAAAAACAATAGGAGAAAAAGCCTAAGTGGTTCTTATGCCCTGTTATGCTCCTTTCATGACTCCAGTCATAAAAAAAAACCCAAATCACCTTAATTCAGGTAACAGAATAGGAGGAGGCCAGATATGAGGGAACCTAAAAATGACAAAAGTCCTACGGTTATCCATTCTGGTGATTAGCAACTATTTTCCCCACATATCTGAAGATAGATTTCAGGAAAGCTGTAAAAGCAGTTGCTTATTTTAGTGTGGTCTGCATGCAGTACAGCTAGTCCTCTGGTTACAAAAACTCACTTAGTGACTATTTGAAGTTACAAAGCCCTGAAAAAAGTGACTTATGACTGGTTTTCACACTTACAACCATTGCAACTTTAATTGCAGCATCCCCATGGTCACATGCTCAAAATTCAGACGCTTAAGTCAGACGCTTAAGTCACAAAATGGGACAAAACTCAATAACTGTCTTGCTTAACAATGGAAATTTTGGGCTGAATTGTGGTCATAAGTCGAGGAATATCTGTAAAATAATGGCAGAGTACATATTGGCAAGGACAGCAAAGTTCATTCCAGTATAGTGTTTTGCTGACTCAAAAGTGGGTCAATTGCTATTTAATTGTGACCCATTAAGTTTGTAACCTCCCATCTACTTGCATTACTCTTTTACGCATTTTTCCTATTCCAGTATCCTGCACACTGGCTTTTTATTGGTAACATCAGGAGCCACTTATTTTAAAGCAGCCAAAGTTTGAGGTTAAAATTTCAGTTATGAGAGTTAAAACTGAATGGAGCAAATTTAATTTTAAATATCTTGTGGCTTGACATATGCATTCATCATTTGATAATAACACCAGCACAATGGAGTTACTATGCCTGCCAAGGTGCTATGCATGGAAGAATGAGTATTAAAGATTTCATGGGGCACTGGAAACCTTGTGTGGAAAAGTTGAAAGGCGTGGAATGTACAAGGAAAAGAACACTGTAGTGAATGTCTAGAAAGGTAAGTAACAGGAGTTTTGTGGCTGCTTGAAAACGATCAGATTGTGCTTTTGTGGGCAGGAATGGGCAAAATGGACAAAAGATAGATAAGGATCCAGTATAGATCTTTAAGTGATTTATATCAGCAGCAATTTGTGGTTCCCAATGGGAATCACTAAGCAACTAAAAGAACTTTATGAATTAAGTAGCTAAAAATATTTGGAGGAAACGAATATTGTAAAAGATCTGATGAGCTTGGATTTGAAATTGATCATGAAAATATGGGCTATGTATACATATAGCTTCCCTGAGTCATTGAGAGTCATGTGGCATCCAAGCTTAAATTATTGTGGTTGGTCTCAGTCATCCAGGTGTCATCCAGAGTAGATTTGGCATTTTTGTCCCTCTGTCAAGTGCTTCTCCAGACTTGAAATTATTATTATGGTTCATCACATAGTTTATGATTTAGGCTGGATTTGGCATTTTTATCCATCTATCAAACCTTTCCCGTGAATTTGGGATAGGCAGATGTTTTCTGATGGTGTTAAAGCTATCATCACAGGATGTAAGCTGTTCTAAGTAAAGCTGCCTTTTGCAATTGACCAGTGGTGATTTTTGTCAATGCTAATGGTATTCAAGGGATTGGATCCAAGAGGCCTATTACTATTTGTACTATCTTTACTTTCTTTTGCCACAGTTGTTCTATTTCTATTTGCAGGTCTTTATATTTTGTGATTTTTCTTCAATTCTTTCTCTTCTAATCTGCTGTCTCCGTATTCGAGTTATTAATGTGGGCCTGCAATGTTCACAAACTCAATGGAGTGGACTTAGTCACAATCCTGGCCCCCTTCTAGAACACAATACCACAATAAAAATGATGGCATCCACACAGAGAGCAGCGAGTAGCATCATTTATCAATATAAGGAGTGATAACTTCCTTCACAATAGGCCATACTTTCTGCTAATGTAGAATGCATACAGCAGTAAAAACTACAACCATTCTTCCACCATTCATCACATCCAAACAGATTGGGTGCATTCGCCGAATGTCAGAGTTCTATTAAGAAAAAACAAAGTAGATTCACCAGGCCATTCACTGCTAAACTGGAATCTATGAAACCTTACGCCACAATAAAGGTTATCAGATTGAAAGGTTATCAGAGTTATATATTGTCTCTGAACCATAAATATTGTTTTATGGAAATACTTAAGTCCTAATTTGGACATGGATTATTTTATCATAAAATCTAGGCCAGAGGTGTCAAATTCAAGGCCAGTGTGGTGCTTACATCTGACCCACGGGCCACCCTGGAAACAGGAAGCACTGGCCTATGGTGCCACTGCCAGTGAAAACGGAGCTAGGGAGGGCCGCCTGTGTGTCCCTCCTGAGCTGCGTTTTCACTGGGAGAGGGGTGCAGAAAGCCGTTGCAGCCCAAAACAGCTTGGGAACCCATTTTTGCTGGCAGAGTGCTCAGGCCACCACAGGTGCTCCTGACATGAGTGACATCAAGCTGGCCATGCCTGCCATGGCCACGCCGCTCACCCCACTGAAGTCAAACACAATCCTGATGCGGTCCTCAACGAAATCAAGTTTGACACCCCGATCTAGGCATTCTATCTTGCTTTGATCTCTAGTCCTAATTAAACATAGCAAGCTGATTCAGAATTGCACTTCCTCTCATTCCATGTATGAAACAAACAAGCAAAGCCATCACAACCAGGATTTCCCTGCCCCTTTCAGCCAACTATTAGTGAACTGGAATGTCGAAGCTGAAAGATTTTTCTCTCTCTTAGGAAATGTATCTTACATATGTCTATATATGGAAAATCATGGTTAAATCATTAATAAATTATCTATGTAGTTTGTTCACTTTCCAGAATAAGTAATCCTAGATTTCTCCATATGTGAAATGCTAAAAAAGAAGTGCATGGATGTAAACATTAATCTTTAGTAATGTAAAAAGACACCAATACATGAAACTGTATTCATGATTGGACAGGCCAAAGAATCCCCATAATGCCTAGATCTGGGTTTCTCACTCTTGACAACTTCCACATTGTTGGCTGGGGAATTCTGGGATTTGAAGTCCACTCATCTTAAAATTGTCAAGGTTGAACTACACTGGCCTAGGTCAATACAAGCTCACATTAAAAGCACTATAAAGCTGAGTTCTGTGTATGCCAGAATTCCATCCCCAAATAAGGAGAGAAAATTTGATTTGTAACTATTTTTAGCATCTGTAAGTTGTCCTACAAAACTGTTTTCTGAAAACCAGTATAAAAAAAACATATGGGAGGGAGGTAACAGCCCCAGTCTCTCTCTTTCTCTCTCACTCTCTGATCCCTTAAATCTAATCTTCCTCCATCTGCTGTTTTCAGGATTTCTTTTTGGCGTGGTTGAAAGATCTTACCATTTGCTTTTCCAGTTTTTCCAATGCTTATTGGCTTCCTGCAAGTATCGTATCTTATACCCTGTCCCCAAAATATCTTTTCTTACAGCCTGAGACCAGGGATACAATTAAAAGCCGCAAAAGCATGAACAATAGGGACAGGCAACATGTCTCAGGTGGGTCAACAAATCTTTTCCTTAGTTATTTTAAAAAGAATTAAATGAGAAGTCAGCTTGTTATTCAATAAGGCCCAAGCATCTTGCACTGATTGCAAGTCTCTGGCCCACCATACAAGCACTTTAAAATAAAAATGGTGAGTCACTGCAGCACTGCCAGGATGAACACAAACATACTCCATTCCCCCAAATAAAAAAGGAAAAAGAAACAGTAGTAAACATCCTATAATATTGGAAAACATAGAGGAGAACAGCATTTTGCATTAAATTGGTATTTTGTGATTGGCATATCACAGCCATTGTCCAAATGTACAAGCATGGCCATCAGAACCATTTGGCAAAGACACTGATGTAACAAATGCACTCATTGGCCAATGAGTTGTCTACTTCTGCCCTGCAATATAAATATGTGCAGTTCAGATATGTGCCATGACATATGTAAACATTTGTGCTGCCTATAACATGATGCTTTAAGTTAGAGCTGGAATTATAAACCTGCTTCAAAGAGTTTGCTACTCATTCCCTTCTGAGGAACTTTGATTTAAGTAGCAAAACAACAATTGCTGGCTATACATATATAGTATCAAAGAACTTTTCAATGATTTGTCCATTTCTTCTATGAGTCACCCACTCTTCCGCTAGGACACTAGATAAAGCAAAGAAAAAGAGAGATTATATTAATGAATAACCTATGTCAAAGTAGCCAACTAGCACAAGTAAAGCATTTTCAGAAGATCAGTAACATTGTGTTAGGCTATGGGTTGCTTACTCTGTCATTATTTCTTCTCCACTAATTATTTACATGTCAAAAATAAATAAGATGTCCTTATCAACACACCAATATTACAATGCCATCTGCTTTTAAAAGGTTCTTGCAAAATTCTGGTAAATTCTCTGACTGTCCTTTCTGATTTCATCCGGAGTGCAGAGATTACAATGTCCCAAGAATTAAAGTTCTCGCTATTATATTCAGTTACTTGTTTGGGTAGGAATAAAACCAAGGAATAGATCTGTCTTGGGATGAATTGAGTCTGAGTGAGCTTTGCTAAAGCTGACAGCATTAGCAAGATTAAACTGCTGCTGTCAAAAAGTTAAGCAACATGGTGAATATTTCTAGACCAGGAAGAAATCTTACAACCATAATTAGTTGGGGAATAAAGGTACCACAAATTACTTTCATGGTGTTGAAACAAACAAACAAACACACACACACACACACAATTTAGAACTGACCATCAAAGAGACCAGGTCAAGATTTTATCTTGGTCCACGAGTCCAAATAATAGGAGTATGAATTCCAGATAGGGTTCAGTAGTATCAGGAACTTATTGTTTTAATCAATTGCTGCCCGTGTATATATCATTATATTGTATATTGTGATGCTGTGCAAATGCTGATCTGGAAATTGGAAATTCATGAAAGTCATGTGATAATCATTTCCTCAGTGTTTTAAAATATCACCTGGTGCTTTGTGGCACATTATTGCTGTCTTTGTAAAATCATGGGTATTTTTCAACTCAAACTAAAATCGTTATGCAGGAGCTACATCTTCATATTCATAAGGGCTAGATAGTGAATTTTAAAAAAGAGAAATGCTACTTTTTCTCCCACCTTTTGCTTTCCTGGGGTTGTGACTTGGGCTTTTTTTACTGCCACCTGCTTTTCTCAGGTGATTCATTTTCTGCTTCAGAAAGTTTGGAGACTTCTATAGCCTACACATGTTTGGTCTTGTTTCATTAAATTCTTTCCTCAATGAACAGGATCAATGGACTAACATGGACACCCCTCACTGGGGTGGCAGTGATAATAATGGTTTGAGTCAGGGGTGTCCAACCTCGGCTACTTTTAGGACCTGCAGACTTCAATGCCCAGAAATGCTGGCTGGGGATTTCTGGGAGTTGAAATCCACAAGTCCTAAAGTGACCAAGTCTGGATACCCCTGATTTAGATTTCTCAATTTAAACTTAATGAGTTTCTTTCCTGGGGAACCAAGACTATTATTACTTCAAGCTGCTTTGTGTCCCGGTTTCCCCAAGAACCTTTTCACTACTTCACCATCACTGCTGCACATTCCTTCAACAAGATACAAGCAGCCAAGTAACTTTTCAGGCTGCGTCGCGATTATGCGTGGAGGTGGACGCCCGAAACGGACCAAACGGGCCTTCTTTCTTTCCTTTAACAAGACTCTGAAAGTAATTGTCCGGGCGCTTTGCAAATCACAGGACTCGGCCAAGGCTTAACACACCCGCTGCGGGTGTCTTAAATCTTTCTCCTCCGGTTCTCCTTTCCTCGGGTTGACAACTATCTGGGAGGTCGCTGCAAGTGTTCCGCACGTTCCCGGCTGGGTTTCCACCAGCACGTTGGCTTAAGGGGCTTCCGCAGCTAAGCGAGCGATCCGCCGCGATCGCCCTCTCGACGCCGTCAGCCATATTGACGCGGCAAGCCGGGGAGGGCCCGGAAAAGGCACGCCCAGAGAAAGAGCCAAAGCCGCTGGGAGCAACCGCGCCGCAGCAAAAGCCGCTCGACCCGCTTGAAGAGAGAGGACGCGCCGGCGAGGTAAGGCCGCCCAGCGAACCTTTTCTCCGCAGGTTGCCTTGCGTTGGCGGGAAAGGGAAAAAAAGTCAACAACAGGTGGGGGCCGCAGAAGGATCCGAAACAGTTTCGGGAAGCTCTCGGCTTCCGAGGCGGGAAAGGAGGAGGAAGCGCCGGCGGGGGTGACGGGGACGGATAAGGCTTTGGCCACAGGTGCCGCGGCGGGGGATTCCCACGCTGCGCTTCTCTCTCAAAGGGAATTTGGGCTTTTTTTTCGGGGCGGGATTTGCGCCTTCGCTTTTTTTCCCCCTCAGCCTCCTACGGAGTTTGGGACAAACTTCGCGCTCGGCTTTCCGAAGGTTTGCGGAAGGGAGAAGTTTCTCCCTCCCTCCGCGCCCCACGGAGTTGAAGGAAACTTCTACCCCAGGAAGCGTGCGTAAGATTGCCGCTACCTGGAATCTGGTTTTTCCACGACGGTGGTTTTTGTTTTTGTTTTAATTTCCCTCGCGCGAAAAGTCCCCCCTTGATTTAGGAAGACCCTCCCCCTTCGGCGTGGGTGGCGTTGCGCTCCTCTTCGGGTCCGCTTTGTAAGAGCGCGTTTACCGACGGCGAATTAGGCGAGCTTTGCGTCTGGTTACTGAAATGGAAGATCTGAGCGACTGGAAAGAGTTGATCTCCCCCCCTTTTCGCGTGCAGGAGTGCGAAAAAATAGAAAATCCGCACTTCCCTGTATGTGAACGTGAAAGGTGGTGCTACCAATACAAAAGGAGGGCGTTTGTGTCCTTTGGGGGAGGGGGGGCGTTGAACGAAAGGGTCTCCCCCCCCCCAAAAAAAACCCCATTGAGTTGCTGAAAAAGACTGCGGGTTACATCGGACCTACATTAGCAGAAAATGTCTCCTTCCCTGTTTGCAGTAGTTTTGAAGGGCGCCAGACAACAATTATCGATCTCCCTTCCCCCCCCCCCCCCTCCCCAGGGTTAAAATCGACCTCTCCGTGTATTTGAGTCCTATATGGAATGGGCGCCTGCGGTTTGCTTATTGCGGAATAGTCCTAATCAGATTGCAGCCATTGTCTTCTAAAGGGAGCCGACTTTGAGAAACACGAGCTATCAACTGGTGGCCTGAGAGGCTTAGCACAAGTTTTCCTTCCGAGGGGTTTCGTTGATTCTCTTGTTGCTGGGATACTGGCTTTAGATACCACCCCGAGAGTCTCTCTCTCTCTCTCTCTTTCTCAAGAATCTTGAAATTATAGCTGCTCTTATGGGTGTGGCTGGCAAAATGACCTTCTCTACTTACAATTGGACTCTTTCTTTTTTTTTTCCTACTGGGTGAGGCTGTTGGTTCTGTTTCTTGTAAAGTGGTGGTGTGTTACTAAGTAATTATTGGTCATGAGTGAATCATTTTTGCTTACTTAACCTGCCTAAAGCTCCTTAACTATGTCATGTGTCTTGAGTTGGTCTTCCTTGTAACCCATTCTACCAGATCTCCTGGAAGCAAAGAGGATATCCATAAACTGCTGTATGAATATTTGGTCTTGGATCAACAGGAAAACCTCAGGAACCAAAAATGCCGAAGCCGGTAAGTAAAAATAAAGAGCTTTATTTTGTTTTATGATGTTTGTTCCATTAAAGTTCCCTTTAGTATGAGTTGCAGAAAGTATCGTTTATACATCTACACTTAACATGTAAGATGTTCTTTAAGGGGCTTCTGAGTCTAAAAATGAAAATAAATTTATAATCTTTGATTAAAATTTAATGAAATTATACCAGTAATCGTGGGTTTTTATCTTCTGATTCGGAATCTATTCCATTTTAATTGCAGTAAACCTCCTTAACATTATAAAACAACCCAGGTATAAAATTGTCATTATAGGGGAAAAAATTGCAGTTTTTTTCCTGGCAACAAATCTAGGGGGAGAGAGAAAGATTTGGATGGCATATTGTAGATATGAGATTAAATAGATTAAACTATACAAATGCAACCACTTTTTATATAAATGTGTCACGTTTTGTGCTTGTATATTGTCTGGCTAGATTTTGATGGTCCTAAGTAAAACTAACAGCACTAATGTTGTATGAGATCTAAATTTCTCTTGTGTTGTGATTAATGTGGAAAGAACTGATTGAGGACAATGAATAAGGCAAGTGACATGGAGGTTAAAAAAAGATAGTTTCGGATTCTTAAGGATTTTGATAATAATAACTAACAGTTCCTATACGGCTGGCTGCAGTGCTTTGATAGAGTAAAAGGGAGTGGCCCACTTTCGGCTTTCTTATTGATCTTTTCTCTCAACTTCCAATTCCTTGAGTATCACTGTAAGCACCATTTTGCAGACTATGCTTGAAGAATATTTTCCTTATTTCGCCATTCAATTTTCTTCATGCTCTTATTTAGCCAATGTGCATTCTTAATATTTTAGTTTATTAGAACATGAATATTGCCATCTATGATTATCCATGTATGGACTGCTTATTGCAACTATAATAAAACATTGTTGCCCTAGACTTGAATTGGCTTCCTGTTGTCTGTTGAAATGTAAAGATAAATAAGGACACCATGCCATATAATTATCCTGAATTCTGCATAGCTTTTATGCATGCTCAAGTCTTGCAGGTAGATTGTATTCCTTTAATTCATCATATGAATGTAAATTTCTTAAGAAAATTAAAGTTTAATTACCAATTTAAATTAAAGTGCCAATTTAAAGTTGGTACCTTTAAAAAAAAAAGTTGATGTGAAGGAAGTCCACTGTTTCCAGATAAGAAATTGAGAAATTCTGTAAGACATATCAGTTTCTTCTGTGATTCTTCTCTCTCTATTGGAATGCTTTTTCCTTTGTCTTTGATGGGGTTGATGATGTTATATTGTTTATTCTTTGGACCCAAGATTGCAGATATTGATTATGCAAGAATGGATTCCTATGAAAAAATCTGGACCTTGCTTTCTCTCTCCAACACACTGTTGCACTAATTCACACTAATTGTATCTGGCATGCTCCTTCCTAAGTATCAGTGGCATTAGCTATTGTTCTTTAGTGATTGACAGGAGAGAAGAGCCTTTGTGCCTTTGACCATGTTTTTCTCTGTTTATTTGGGCAACGGGGAATATTGGTGGGGGAGACCCACTTTTTCCCCAAAATTAAATTTAAAGAC
This sequence comes from Rhabdophis nuchalis, assembly GCA_039707465.1. Taxonomy (NCBI): domain Eukaryota; kingdom Metazoa; phylum Chordata; class Lepidosauria; order Squamata; family Natricidae; genus Rhabdophis; species Rhabdophis nuchalis. Next base: position 316,678,765 of record CM077643.1, on the reverse strand, counting down.
TTACCTTGAGCTCCCTAGATGACAGCAGGTAATTCAGCATACCTTATGAAGGCTTCAACTATTCAAATGTTTCTTTTCAGCCCAGTAATATGTACTGGAACACCTCTTCTTGCATGAAATGTCACTCAATATTTTTTTTTTAGAAATTGTCTCATTTAATAGGATTTGCTGAATAGCTGCACTTAGAATTCTAGCTTAGTCAGAAAACTTAAAGCAATTAATAAGTTTTTTGTTTAAAAATTGTATCCAACTGCTTTCATGGACAAAAAGTAGAAAGTAATATGGGCAAAATAGTTTGTTCCATGTCTAGTACACTATAAGCCATTTCTTGTCCTGAAAGATTAACTTCCGGAAGGTTGCCAAACTAACCCAGGAATGGCTGGATTGTCATAGTCCAGATCAACTATGGAACATTCTGTAAATTCCTCAGAAGTTTGATCTCCAGAGCAGAATGTTTTCAGCACTCCTACTACAGGTAGTCATCAATTTATGAGCATAATTGAGCCTGCCCATCACAGTCTTAAGTCATATATAGTCTTAAAATGGGTTGGTCACGTGACCTTTTTGTAAATGGCCATTACATTAAGAAAGCAATTGTAAAGTGGTGACTGTGGTCATTAAGCAAATGCCGCCATAGTTAAATTCTTTGCTATGGGCATAGTTTTCCCAAAAGAATGGAAGTGCTAATTTTCAGAGAAACGATTGTAAAATGTGGTCATGTGACTGCATGACACTACAAATAAGTGTGGCTGTGTTGCCAAGACCCAAAAAAGTACCATTGGGAAGACAGACATTGAACTTTAAATCCAGGTCATAAGTAGCCCCAAGTTGGAAGAACTCCAGGAGGCAGGCTCCTCACATTTCTCAGTTGTGAACAATTTTTATATACACATAGATTAACAGGAGTGGTTGCTGTAGTTCCCCCTATGACCTTGGACTGTGCATTTGCACTGAGTAGCTGCTGTTCTGAATTACTTTTCCACAAGTCACATGGAAGCCAAGAATGTGCTTCTCCAGCACATTGGTATCTAAAAAGCTGTTTAATAATGAACTTGGAATTCGGAAAGATGGCAGAGTTCATTAGTTTCACAAAAGTTTCTTCCAAGAAGATATTTCAGTATTTGTCTGGCTAAAGGAGCTGTTATTACGCAAACACAATATCTTGCTGTGTAATGGATTTCTGAAAAGTTCTATTAACTTTCCACAGAATTAATATTCATTTTTGCAATGACAGGGTCAGGGCCGGAGAGCCAGGGGTCCATAGTTATTGTTATTCTAGTCAACCGGTTTAGAGACATGCTCATATATTGTACTGCTCAAACTGCAGTTCTCATTATCCTATCCTGGGATTATTACAACCTTTGCTCTCTATGACAAATCTACGGTACGCTCTCTCCTTACGAGGCTTCAGTTTTCTTTGGCCACATTAAATGTAATGGGAAGTTTAAAAAGCAAAGAAAAAAATATTAGACCATAGGAGAACTAGAGTTCCAATGTTACAAGGTTTATTCATGAATATTAGTTGCTTTTTAAGAATCACTGTGAAACATTTACTTCTGACAAGCACACTAGTTATGTAACTCTGAAAACCTATTAGCTATATTTGTATTAGCAAACAAAAAGGCCAGCACAACTCACGGAGGGGAAAAGACCTGACTGATACCTTAAAAATAATAATGGGCCACAAAGGAACACCTGGTGCATTGATCAGCTGTTCAATGGCCCAGTCAATGAAGCCTGGAGGCATTGCAGGTGCTCAACAGCTTGTCTTTTGGGGCAGAGATGGCAGCAGATTCATCTGGCAGCAACAATGTTATCATCTTTAAAGCGCTCCATGGCACAGAACCTAGTTATTTGTGGGATCGTATCCTGTCCCATACATCCCTTCGACCGATTCGCTCCCACAGAGAGGGACTTCTCTGAGTGCCGTCTACTAGGCAATGCCAGCGGGCGACGCCCAGGGGAAGGGCCTTCTCTGTGATGGGCCCGACCCTTTGGAACGACCTCCCCCCCCCCCGATATTAGAACTACTACGGACCTCCACTCCTTCCTCCAAAAAGTTAAGACCTATTTGTTCCATCAGGCCATCTTGGCCTAATTTATGCTCCTCGCCCCAGTCTGTAGTTTAAATTATTTAATCTGGTTTTAATGGGATACAGTTTTTAATGTTTTATAAATTTTAGTACAGGGTTATTATTTAATTCGGTTTTAATTATGTATGTATTGTTATGGTTTTAGATGTTATTAATTTTCCTGTACACTGCCCCGAGTCCCTTCGGGGAGAGGGAGCGGTTTAGAAATTTAATAAATTATTATTATTATTATTATGTTTAGTGGCAGGGACTTTTTTTTATTAAAAAAACAGCACCAAGTCCAGAAGGCTGCAGGCCTGTAATACTGTATACTAAATAGACTTGGCAATGTTAAGAAAATCAGGCCCACTCCAAAGCTTTGGAAGACTAGAAAAGTTGGGGTAAAAGAGTCTGATCTTAGGGACATTTTGCTAGTGCAATTTCTTCTTAAGGAAATTTGCAAGCATGAAATGGATGCGGAGATACAGCTCCTTGACCTAAAAGATAAAATAGCTAATTACAAGGGTGAAGATACAATGGTTCTGTGTGTTCTTTACAGCTCATAACATATCTGTTGTAGGGTTTTTTGTAGGTACAACATAGATCCACAGGTTCAATGAGTTGGGCCTATGGAGATCCTAATAAACTATGACTTGAGAAAAAGGAAGATAAAGATGCTTTCCCCAATGCTGCTTTTTTTGTTTCCACAAAAGAAGGAAAATTTATAGTTTGCAAGTTAGCACATTAACTATGAGAGACAAAAAAAAGTAAGTTGCTAAGTTTTTTATATTTTATTTTTTAGAAGGTTTGAGGATTCCATTTGTCTCTTCTACCATTTTTTCAATCAATTGAAGAAAATTTATCAATTTTCTTCGAGTTTCTTCAAGTAGTTAACATGCATTATTTCTTAAGCAATCTTCTACGAATCTTTACTTCCATATTACACAAAGTAATCCATTAGCAAAGGGATCTTTTCTGAAATTGTAGTTTAGAAATTATGGATTATCAGTTAGAAAGTTAATGTGATACTGAGCAAACCATGGTTTTAAAAGGCCATACAACATAGGAAGCCAACCAACATACCCAAGTTATGACATTACCCTTAAGATCATTTGTATTGAAATCAAAACTAACATTGCCAGTTTTGTAATACTGCGGTCTATATGCTGCAATGATTAGGAGTATTATATAGAGTTCCAATTGTTAAATCTTTACGAATATTGTGCATCTATATAAAAGTTATAAAGAAAAATCAAATTTACCAAGCAATTGAAATGAGACCTTTCCAGGTAAAATTGGAACTCATGATGTTGATATCACCTAGCCTAGGAATGAAATGCTGCAGGAAAAGAAACTAACTTGAGAATACCAAAAACTCAACACTGGGCTACATATATTCTTCACAATGGGAAAATTTTAACACATGTGGATTTTATTTGGTGGGAGGGGGGAATGATAAAGGTCATAAGATAAAGCTCCTTAAAATTATTCATGTTGTAGATAAAGTAGTTAGAGAGGTTGGTTTTCTCAAAATAGTACATGTGGAATCTACTTAAGGTTTTTCATAAGGCTGAATGATTGACAAACAGAGGTACTTAAGACAACATATAGTTAACTTTCTCTATGAACATATTCTTTATAAATCTGTAGTTGATCATTGTGAGAAATAGGTTACTGGATTAGATAGATCTTATTTATTGAAATATAATAACTAGACGTTATTTTCCTAGCCTGAAATGTGAACTAGGAGTAATTTATTTTGATGTCTTTTATAGCCATAAATCAAGTTAATGTTGAATTCAGAATCTTTATTAGTACTTTCTCAAGTTCAGTCGCTATACCTTTAAATATACTCCTGCTGTTTTCTGCTGCCACCCTACATTTCCACTTCTCCTTCACCTCTCAATCCTGAATAGTCTGTACTGATAAAAAGAAACTGCCCTCCTCTACAATCAGAGGCTTTCTACACTTCTCAATCAAGCAGCATAAAGTGGTATAGTGAATTTGCTAATCAGGCTCTGCGATAGGGTTCTCTTTCAATATGACCTCCTGGACTTTATGTCTAAGTTACACAAGAATGTTCTGTGGGCTGAGGAAAAGTTCCTTCATCTAATCAACAAAAGCTGCTTACAGTATGTTCTTAACTGTGCCGGAGTTAGATTTGTCACCTGACATTTAGAAAAAAGTTTTTTCCCAGTCTTTCTTCTCTTCCCCCCCCCCCCCTTTTCTGCTGCTAATTAATGCTAGGAAGCCGAAATGCTGACATGTTTCTGAAATGTATTGTAAAAGGAGACAAGAGGCACTGATTTTTTATATTATGAATGTGAGGATAGTACTAGGATTTGTAAGCATGGCTGTCCAGGCTCAGTTTTCTACCTAACTAGTAATTAAGCAGTTCGTTGACAGGATAATTAGAAAAGGAAAAGAACCATCATAGGGGATTTAAACATATTAGTCACCTACTAGTTTCAGTAGAGAGAAGATGGGGATCATTTATCTTTTCCCTCCAGGTTCCTATCTAGTTCCTATCTAGTACTTAGCCAGGTGACCTAGGATTAGACCTGCTATTGCACATGAACCTGACCATTACATATTGCCCTGAACACTCTACAGGCTTTTTCGATTGTCCTAAAGAATACAGGTATCTTAGGTTAACATAGCAAGGTGTCTGAAACAGACACCTGTTTTTCTTAACAGAGAGAACCTTTGGAATACAAAGTGTATATATCCCACTGATCTATTTTTTGTAAGTTGAAGAGTGGCTTACATATGGCAGCAGGCCTTAACTCTCTGCAAAAAGAAACATTTATTCTTGAGCTTATTTTTTTCCTGAATTGCTCTGTAAGCCATCCTATGATGTTATGAGCCTATTGGTGACACAGTGGTTAGAATGCAGTATTGCAGGCTGACTGCTGATTGCCAGCAATTCGATCCTGAGTGGCTCAAGGTTGACTCAGCCTTCCATACTTCCGCGGTTGGTAAAATGAGGAGCCAGATTGTTGGGGACAATAGGCTGACTCTAAACTGCTTAGAAAAGGCTGTAAAGCACAGTGAAGCGGTATATAAGTCTAAGTGCTATTGCTATTATGTAACTATATTAAATCATGAAGGGTAAGATTCTTAATGCATCTGTCCAGCCCGAATTTGACATATATGTTCAGCATCCTTCTGCTAGTCATTAATAATCAGATATATTCAAAGTTATTGAATAGCTGTAAATTTGGTCTTAAGACTATTCTAAAGCTTAAAGCTAGAAAAAAGTCAGATTTAAAAGTAATTAATTGGTGACAAAAATGAAACCTATGTATGATCATTACATGGTTTTCCTATTTTTTTTTGAAGAATTTATTATCTTGTCTATTTTTAGGAACTGAAGGTATTATATTATACAGAAAAGTGGGATGGTGGAAGTTTACACAAGTTTCTGTAACATCGAATTTGCATTCTTTATGAATTATGCAAATTAGGGAATGTGTGTGATCTCTTGTTTTGCAGAAATTATTTTGCTAGTTGAAGATGTAATAAGAACTCTTATGCTTCACAGACCATTTGTTTAAATATAGCTACGTAAAAATTTTGAGTTTCAATTGATATCAGGAATACACGTAAGAGAAAGCAGCTTTACTTTTAAAAAATGAAAGCTGAGTTTTTGAGTGGAGAAACACAAAATAATAATATTCAAAATATTACAAGGATTTTATACATTTCTATGGAACTGTGGTTTGCATTCAAGTCTATTTATATCCTTAGATGTTGGGCGATAATTGAATTGCAGATAAAGGAGAAACAGGAAAGGGATAATTTTTTTCCATAAGAATGTAGAAAAGGCTTTTTTTTTCTTGCTTTGTTTTTGGGACTTGTGCTGGAGAGTGATTACATTGTTATAGATTAGCCATGTGTATCTTTATGTGCATGTAAGTTACTATTGCTTTGAGTCCCTTCGGGGAGATAGGTTGCGGTATAAAAATAAAATAAAATTAAAATTAAAAATAAAATAAATAAACAGCAAGTTGGAATGAGATAGGAAAGCTTATTAATCAATCCTGTTGCAACAGTAGCTGTCCAACTTAACTTGTAGTGTGTTACTAATTCATCAAATCTAAGTAGAACTAAAAGCTAAACTACAGAAATTATAAAACTTCACAGAATTATTTATAATAACAATTATTTCATTAGATTGAATGGTTAATTAATTCCTGTTTAAGTTAACATTATATTAAGGACAATTTTTAAAAATTCTCATACCATTACCAAAAACCAGATTTCTTTCTGGATCTGGCCCTCTAGCATTTGACTCGTAACTAATTGGTTCTTGAATGATGAGACATATTTAAAAATATTAACATATTTCTTAAAACATTATTTTGGTTGCACATAAATCATAACATCAGCCTCAAACCTATCCTGATGTACCTTTCCCCCGAGTATTAATATTGCATTGTTGGGATAGGTAGAAGAAAATCACCAAACTTACCTGGAAGAGAAGGGAGGGGAGAGGAAATTTCTCACAATTGATGTTCATGCAGGTGAATATAATTCTAAGCACTTTCAAACGTGCCGTCCACATACTGGCCATGCCCACGGCCAGTTTAGCAAAGGGGGAAAAAGTCAAGGTATGTCATGTGAAGACGTGACAATGCAAGTTTGACACCCTTCTTCTAAAGGAACACTGTAATAGTTACTTGGGCTGGTTTTTAGGCTAGTAAGCAAAACTTGATATTAACATCTTTATATTATTTGTGTTTCATTACATTTCATATTTTAGGATATGTCAGAGCATTAGCAAAATCTTAGGAGAATATATCCAGTGGAAAGTTTAGGAAAAACTGAACAGTTGGTGGTGGTAGCAAAAAGAAATATAGGCATTCTGGGTTGTATGTAAATTGTGTTTGAAAATGATGCTACATTATTGTCTCAAATATTCCGTTTCTAGCAAATCTGATTTAAAACAAAAATGTCTTTATTTATTTATTTATTTATTTATTTATTTATTTATTATTCAGATTTATATACCGCCCTATTCTCCCTAGTGGGACTCAGGGCGGTGCACAGAAAGAATAAAAACCCACAACAAATAGACACAATATAAAATAGAATTAAATAATTAAATCTGTGCTAAAAGTAGTTAAAACAATTAAAATCTTAAATTTAAAATTGAACCATTAATCTATGTCAGGCCAGCCAGATGGAAAAAGTGCATTTTAAGCACCCGGCGGAAGAGGCGTAGATGGTGCGCAAGTCAGGGGACAGGTCGTTCCAGAGGGCCGGACCCGCCACAGAGAAGGCCCTCCCCCTGGGGGTCGCCAGCTGGCATTGACCAGCAGACGGCACCCTGAGGAGGCTCTCTCTGTGGGAGCGGACAGGTCCAAGGGAAGTATGTGGCAGGAGGCGGTCTTGCAAGTATAGTATACTTAACCCTATTATAAATTTATTTTATTAAATTTATACAGAGATTGCTTCCTTTCTTGCTGCAAAGACAAGCATGTAGGCTTTTGGAACTTAGAACTACTAAGGCTGAACATCATCATCATTAAAACAAACAAACTTAAGTGTCGATTTGCATACAGCTGTTAAAACAATGCAATCTGCTTGGGAAGACATTTGCTACAACTGCTGCTTTTCTCTTTGTCCTTTTCGGGTCTCTGCTCTGAAGCATGAATCATTTGTCACCCTAATTGGACAGTGATAATCCAATCAGCGTAAATATATGCAGCATAATTCAGTCACAATTGCTTTAATTGCTTACATTCTGTGGTGACTCCTGCAACCTGCTTCTCCCAAGTTTAGTCCTACTTTGTGAATCAAGGCCCAATAAGCAAAAGAGATTCCCATCCTCTTTCCAAAACTGTACAGCATACACCCAAACTTTGTTCCAAAGAATTGGAGGATTAACTAATGAAGATAATTTATTCTTGCATAAGGATGTGTTGTTGGATGTCACTCATTATCTGAAACAGTGCAATGTCGTCAACAATTTAAAAAAGTGGGAGACGCTTAAGAACTCCTCTGTCCTATCCTTTTCAAAATGGCACAAATGCTACAGCTGCCACTTAGTATAAGTAAGTGGAATAATAAATGCAGGAATGAATTGAGGCATATAAAGACTTTGCTGAGAGGAAGTAGAAAGCTTGAGAGCAGTTTCAGAAAAAAGTGAGCCGCTTCTTTTAGACGCAGACCCAATAGGAAATTTAAAGATAGAGAAATAAAAGTACATTTTAATTGCATTATAGACATTATTATGTATTTTAAATATATCCTTAAACCAATCTTCCACAGCCTGTTGCCTTGCCTTACAGATATTTTGATCCAATTCTTATACTTAACAGTTTTTTGTTTTTGTTTATTGTGCTAACACTTTCAGACTGTTTGCTTTTTCAAAAGATTAAAGTAATACACCTTGAAACTAGACAGTATGCAGCATTTTCTCTTCTAGGTTTTAGTTATGATGGTTTAAGTTGCGATGTATAAGAAATGTAAAAGGTTTAAACAGCTTTGGTTGCCCAGGGCTAAATAAGACCAGGGTTTTTAAGCTAAAAAGATCAAAGTTCAAACTCTAGTTTGTGACTATACCCTCCTATCACTTGTTTTCTGCTGACAACAACACAGCATGCAAGGAACACTTCCGCAGCTAAAAGATTTAGATTATTAAAATAGACTCAAGCAGCAAGGTTATTTTTTATAATTCCTTTTAAAATTGTGTATTACTTAATACGATTAAACATATAAAATCATGAGATTGTGAGTAGATCACAAGAAGTATAGTAATGGTACACAAAATATTTAAAGGTGGAATTCTCAGTGAAAATAAAGAAAACATTCTTGCCAAGTATAAAATTTGCACAGAAACTGGATTACCAATGGAGCAATTACTTAGTTTGTATTATTAATAGAAGTAATAAGACAAAGGAGCTGTTTTGTGTTCATGACTGTAACATGCATGTATTTTCAGAACAAAATAACCAGTTGGAAGGGACCGTGGAGATCTTCTAGTCTAATTCAATGTGCTTGCTCAAGCAGGAGACTCCATACAATTTCAGACAAGTGTTTATCCAATTTTCATTGTCCAGTATTAGATAATGTTCATTATATGAATATGAATATACATTCATATAAGAATATTTGCTTTCCTCGATTTTTATCTGGCTTTGGTCAACTTCCAGGAAATCAGAACTGGAAGGTGCTATTTTGTTAATAACTGCCTGCATACATGTATGCAAATCTATGAGTTGCATCCAGAGCATCCAGGAAGAAGGCAATAATAATAAAGTATTACAGGCTGTCTTTGATTTACCAGTCACTTAACACAGGGGTCCCCAACCCCCGGGCCGCGGACCGGTGCCGATCTGTGGCTTGATAGGAACCGGGCCGCAGTGAGCAGCGCAACTCTTAGAAAGGACCGGAGAGGAGGAGGAGGGAGCAGCCCCCTGGGAAGAGCATGTGCTGGGGGTGGGAGAGCGCAGGCGTGGCCGCTCGCGCTGTTGGGGGCCTGAGAGGGGCGAGTGAGTCGACTCCCCCCCCCCGCGTGTGCATGCGCCGCCTGTACACCCTCCCCTCTGCTCGCCCTCTACGCCAGCCGAGCCATGGCCACCGGTCCGCGGAATTTTTTTAACATCAAAGCCGGTCCCTGGTGCCAAAAAGGTTGGGGACCCCTGACTTAACACACGTTAAAAGTTACAATGAATTTGAAAAAAGTTAGTTACTATCCTTTCTTGAAGTTATCATTGTTGTACTACCCCAGCAGTCACAGTCACATGATCTCACTTCAGATGTTTGGCAACCAGCTCCCATTTGTGACTTTTTTTTGCTGTTTTCCATTGGTAAGCTGAATTCAGATTTATGACCATGTGGTGACTCGCTTTGTAGAAACAATTTTAAAATAGGATCCGGTCAGATGGTGACTAAACTTAGGGCTGCAATAATGTACAGCCAACATTCCAGGATCAATATGGTTATAAATCAAGAACTCCTGTACAATATTCTCATACTTGTTCTGTGTAGTAGTGGAGGGATCTCCAACCTCTGGGCCGTTTGCCCATTAGTGGGGCATAAGCTGTTTGCAACCTGGCCGCAGAAATGGTGGGCAAGCAAATGCGCATCCCCACTTCCCATGGGCAAATGGAGCTGCATGCCAGATACTTGTGCAGAACTGTCCCCTCTCCCTCCTGTCATCGCCGGTCTGCAAAACTGGAAATATTGGGGAACTATGAACTAGTGTAAAAGTATTTCATTGATAAGTATAATTTAATTGTACACTGCCAACAACACTAATTGTTGTTTTACATTTCCAATGTTCTCTACCATATTGATAGCCATCAACATTTTCTTTCTGTGACCTTTGATATGTCTTCATCAACCTAATGCCCTTAAGATATGTTGGTGAGCATTAATAATTTAGTTGTACTCCAGTAATATTTTGGAGTATTTGAGAAGGCCACTCATATATTGATTATGCACACTAGCATATTTTAATTTAGAGAAGAGCTCAATATTCTGAAATTCAAGAACATTGAACAAAGCATTTTAAAATATGTTTTTCATTGAGAATAGGGAAAAAAATGATGTGTCTAAAATAACATTTTCACATCTATATATCAGAACAAAAGATAAAGATGTGGCTGCCCTGGTATAAATCTATTGATCTTTTGCTAGAACCATAAATTTAAGTACCTAAATGGTATACTTGGTAATATTTGAGAAAAACATTGAAAATTGTAAAGTAATAAGTAAATCTTAACATGCAGTGGAATCCATGGAATTTAATGTGCTTTGTTATAAACAGCCAATAGTACTGATAACTAATAATAGAACAAAAAATGACCAGTACAAATTGCCAGTCATTTATTTTGCAGAATGGGATTGTTAATTGTCTTCGTGTCACACATGCTTCCTTGATTACATAATGATATGTTCAGTAAAAGTTAAGTTACTGTTGGCTTCCTAATCAGTAAGAAACCTGGCACCAGTCTTTCAATGTTTGGATTAGTTGTCTTACCATATGCAGTATTCAGTATTAAATAGAATTCCACATTTGAAAAAAGAGGTCATTTCAAACATTTTGAACCTAGAATAATCAGTTTTAATATTTTGGTAATGTGTTGATTTTAGCCAGAGTCATGTGTGAGAGATAAATGGCCGTATGAAACAAACATTATAGTTTGGATTTTCAAATTAACATACTTTCCTGTAACTATCTATGAACTGGGAAATTATTGAGCTATTTATTTCCTTTAATCTTTTCTTCTAGGTCAATGTTCGAGTTACCACAATGGATGCAGAACTGGAGTTTGCCATCCAGCCTAACACTACAGGGAAGCAGCTGTTTGACCAGGTTAGTGTAAGCATGCATGGAATTTAAGAAAAAGAAATTGCAGATGAGAATTTGATTTCTGATCAAACAGAAACCTTGAAACCATGAATACTACAGATTAGTATTCCTCTCCTCTTTATCTCTTCAATCCACTGACCATCTCTACCTATCCTTAAGCCAAAGAAAATAAAACTACCACTTATGCTGCTATCAGGTTCAATAAATGTGGTAGTTGACATTTCCCTTGCCATTCTATTTAACGTTAAGCTAGTTTTTGACTTTTCATTATTGTATTTTCATAATGAGATTGCTAACAAAAGTTCTCCCGTGTTTTTAATATGTTTCTTATAGATAAAAAGACAGTGTGCATCTGTGTCTTATCCCCTTTCCTATTCTGAAGCATTTCATTTTCCCAGACTCATATCTTGTAGCAATTTCTTATTCATTTTAAAGGTTCCTCCGAACACATAACACAAATGTGTTATGACACTTCGATTAGCCTGAATATAACTAATATTCTGTCACCATTTGCAAATCTGTACTGAACAGAACAAATTTAAATCTCTTAATAAGTTTTTGCTCCTTATAACCTGTTTTATGTTAGCTATCTGATCCATTATTCTTCACAGGATCTTAAGCAAAATGTTTTATTTTAAAAAAGATAGTACCATGGACAGGGATTTTTTTTCCTTCTGTTTTATCTCTTCTTCATTAGTATCTTTACCTTAGCTGTATATTTTCCTGTGATTTTTTTCAAATCTCAAGTTGTATCTTCTTCTTTTTTACTCGCTATTTATTGATATTTTTGATTGGAATAGAGGGATCTAGCAACCACTGGTTGCCTATATTATCCTGCTATCATATAATCTATTAGGTTTTCTTTTCCCACCCTTGGGGTGGGAGAGCATGTTTATTGGATGGTTAGTAAGTCTGTTTGAAAATACTGAATTAAAATTCTGAGAAAGAAATTCTAATACACTTCCTTAAAATTCTAATTAGAATGACATAGCAATGACATTTAATACTCAAGGCTGATTATTGGTGATGTTAATTAACTTTCAAATCTTTAACAGCAATTTGCAAGATGTTCAGTCTACACTACTATCATGTTCGCTATTGAGCAATTCTGCTTCTGTGCCCTCCCACTTTTCAGTTTCAGAAAAAACAATTCGGCCAATTGTTTGTCTTTTTCAGTATATACTGGTATACTGTATATACTTTTATGTATACAAGTGTACACCCACAAATATTGGCAAAGTTAAATTATATATATATGTGTGTCTATGTATATGTGTGTGTGTATATATATATATATATATATGTTCAGGGCCCCTTTAAGGAAGGAGACTTAACGTCATCCCCCTCTGCCCTTCGACTCAACCTAGAGACCATCTGGGCAGAGAGCTCATGAGATTACTGTTGAAATTTAGATATGTGTTAAGTTTTTAATGGCTGATTAATAAATAAGAGACCAGGATGGATCCATTTCGGGCTTATTAGCCCTCTTCAGCTGGCCATACTACCTCCACTGGGGTTTGAACCGGCACTCTCCAGCATATAAAGCAAGGCTCTCTATGCTTTGAGCTATCCGGCTTCCCCTGATTACATCAGCCTTTACAGGACTATTGAATATTTTTACAACTTCTGTATCTAAAATTCATATATATATATATATGTTTAAAATTCATATATATATTAATATATATGATATTAAATACAATTGAAAACTAACATACACACACAAACACACACATATTAACATGGACATGTATTGCAGGCACAGCATTTTTTTTTATTTTTTCCTGCTTTTCCTGACTAACATCTGCTATAGATTTTCTTACAACAGGTTTTCCTTGCTAGTGTAATAACTATAAAAATTGCCTTATTTCCCCTATTTGAAATTCAGCAGGGTTTTTGAGGGGTGGGGGTGTTTAATTACTATTTTTATTATCTTGAGCTACCTACTTTTTCCTTAATTTTGGTGCATATATTTTCCAGCCCAAGTAAATACCTATCCCTGAAATGTGTCTTTTAAGGAAGCACTTCTCAACATTTTTTTTCTTTCTCATTAATTTTTACAATCTTTATTTGGGAATTCAAGCTTCTGTATGTCTTAGGTGTTACTACCATGAGGAAATACGCCCAGAAACGTTTTCATTTTTACTTTGCTTATATCATTTTCTGTTTCCTACATGAAATGAAAACAAACGCTGCACTTTATTATGTTATCCCATAGAGGGATCATGTTAGCATAGTTGTTTTATTATGATTACTGCTAATTAGAAGTTGGAAGATACTTTATCTTAAATTAAATGCAGTAATCAGAGGGAAACTACAGCTACTGGATTATTGTTTGGCTGGAGGCAAGTTAGTTTGTTTGTTGTTTGATTGATTGATTGATTGATTGATTAAATTTACATTGCTGCCTATTCGCCCATGGTGGCTCAAGGCGGCTTACAGAATAGTTAGCCAAGATATCTATCAATAGCCTACAATTTGTTCAAATTGGTGAACAGGTCAGAAAAAATAAATAAGTTCAAGCAATTGTCACGAACTGTAAACAATCAGAACATTTGTCAATGCAATTGACAAACAATTGTCAACAATTGTCAAAATATTCATTTGATACAGAAAATAAATTGATAATGCTAACGTAAAACTTCGACAGCAAGATAGATTATATATAAATGTAATAATAAATAAATAATAAATATATTATTTTGAACCTAATTTTCCGCTTTAGCCATTGATTTCTCAAGGCCATTGATCCCTTGAAGGCTTTCATATCAGTATACAAAATCTCTCTTGCTCATTTCCCTACTACCTTTGTTCTTCAGATTCTACAAATATGAATCATTCTTCTATTGCACAAAAATTTCCTTTCTATTTTGGCTGCTTACAGGAAAATGCCATTCCTCCGGCTTCTAGCTGCTCCACTCTTATTCCCTTTTCCCTGAATCATGCTTATCATCCACACTGAGTCACTCTGGTTGAGAGCTCTGTGTTTCTCATCACTCTATAGTGGCTTATCCCTATTGCTTGCCAGGTTTATTACCAGTATGAGTGAGCACCATTTCTGGAAGGTGGGAACAGACAGTGTCACCCACATATACCCAATCACAAATTCTCCACTTATAGAACTGTATTTTCCTACTTCGGTTGACAAGGCGGGTCATAAGTCACTTTTTTAGTGTCTTCCTAACTTTGAGTGGTTGTAAATCAAGGACTACCCTTATAAATTGTTAATAGCAATTTCACCATGTTCCTCTACTTTTTTATAGAATGGAGCCCCAGTTAATTCCTCCAAAAATTTGAAATTATGGAATATCAGAAACTGCACCATTTTATGCCACACAGCTGTACGGGGTCAGGAAGATACATGTTTGAGTTTAAGAGGTGATGAATGGGCAGCAACATGTAGTTGCCCTCCATTGCTGCTCCCTTAATACTTCCTTAATTCAAACATATATTTTCCTGAACCTGTGCTGCTGCATTCAAATCTATTGCATTGTTTATACAGAAAATAACAAATTGCTACAAAAGGGAAGCAACCATAATGTAGAGATATAACTTTTGACATTAAAAAATAATCTTCCAACATTCATATTTAATTACGTTGCATTAGTCTTCATTGATTTATAAAATATGCATTATTCAAATAACATTGTCGTGCTTTATTAAGGTGTTGTTATTATTTCAAAAACACAGTTTGAGCGCAATCTGAATTTTCCTTGGGCAAGACTCTGAGCCTAATGGGGTTACTGTTACAAATAGTGTAACAGTACTATTATAAATGAACTTATTTCATGCAGAAATTGCATTTTAGTTTAACATTTTGAATAGTATTCTAAATAATTGTTGTATATTTTAATCTATCAGTCTTTCCTTCAGTCTTCGAAACCAGTTCTTTTTTTCTTAGCTTAGTTTAGAAAGTTAAGCGTAGATGCAACACTTTTTGCTTGACATGGCAAAACTTTAATGGTTTATAATACTACCTGTATGAATTGTCTCAGGAAGTGTTACAGCTTTAAACCCACTACTTCAACCTTTCCTAATTCTTTTCAGGTGGTGAAGACTATAGGTTTGCGTGAAGTATGGTACTTTGGTCTTCAATATACAGATAATAAAGGTTTCCCAACCTGGCTGAAGCTTGAGAAAAAGGTAATGAAATAAACTAATTTTGATTGTTAAAGGTCCAAAGATAGATTTGCACTATTTAATTGATAATCAGTTCCATCTAAATCTTTACGTCAAATCACAGTCT
Source organism: Rhabdophis nuchalis (assembly GCA_039707465.1). Taxonomy (NCBI): domain Eukaryota; kingdom Metazoa; phylum Chordata; class Lepidosauria; order Squamata; family Natricidae; genus Rhabdophis; species Rhabdophis nuchalis. Next base: position 316,663,122 of record CM077643.1, on the reverse strand, counting down.
CAGAAAATCTACTTGAATAAATTAAAGAAGTATGATGGTATTGAAAAAGACATACAAAGTTTATGTTAGTCTTTCACAAATCTTTCCAAATTGTGCTCAGTTCGTGCAAAGTAGAAGTTTCCATCTCCCTCCGCTTAATTTTATAAAACTATTTATTTATAACTTTTGCAGTCAGTTCAATTGAACTGACAATTGAAACAACTGTGTCAATTATCAATGTTAATTTAGTAGATGCTGTTTAAAATGGCTAATCCTATATGCTTAACACAGTTTATTATGTGCATAGTAGGAATGTTGATGCAGAAAAAGCAATTTAAAGGGACTATATAAATCTGTAAACTGGGGTTATGTTGTGATACCAAGATAAAGAAGTTGCAAGCAGTCAAGAGCACATAATCTAAGCAAGATAATGTTTAAAATACTTAACACGATTTTATTTTTCATTATTGTAATCCAGATGTGTTATAATGACAGATAGTTTTCCCTAGTGGGCCCTTATTAAGCAAATGAACAAAGAACAAGCATACTCTGGTTGACATGTGGAGGGAACAAATATTAGGAAGTGTCTCCAGGTTTCCTTACCACAAAGCCAGATGTGTAAACAGCAGCCGTTTTGTTTTTCAAAAGTACTAAAGCATTTTCCTTTTCTTTAGTGCAAAAAGTGTGTGTGTGTGAGAGAGAGAGAGAGAGAGGTGGGGGAGGGAGAATATGAATGTATGTTCATGCTCACTGAAAGTTAAACATCTCCTGACAGTGCAAACATCCTGAAAGCTAGTTGCTCCTATTTCTAGGCTTATCAAATCCTGATGTTTGCTGAGCTTTAAGGAAAAAAACAACCTGAGAAATGTAAAGATCTCCTTGTTCAAACAACACTTTCCCCCATGCATACATGTAGCCCAGTGGTGGGTTTCTGCAGGCTTGCACCTACTCGCGAGAGCCGGTTGGTGAAATTTAGAGAACCGGTGAGAGGGGATTCCACCGGCGTACCTGAAAGTAAATCTGGCCCGCCGCTGCCAGTGACCCAACAGGAAGGAAAGGAAAGGAAAGGAAAGGAAAGGAAAGAAAGAAAGAAAGAAAGAAAGAAAGAAAGAAAGAAAGAAAGAAAGAAAGAAAGAAAGAAAGAAAGAAAGAAAGAAAGAGAAAGAAAGAAAGAAAGAAAGAAAGAAAGAAAGAAAGAAAGAAAATTTATTGTCACAATTGAGTCCAAAAGTTTGGTTGCTAAGCAAGAGCGTTGTTAAATGAGTTTCACCACATTTTAAAAGGTGGCCACTCCCACCCTGTCACATGACTGCCAAGCCACGCCCACAAATAGGCCACACCTACAGAGTAGGTTCTAAAAAAAATTGAAACCCACCACTGATGTAGCCATGTTATAATATGACCAATAAAGGAGAATATTTGTAACTCAGGATTGAAGGGAGGGGTCCTTGGTGCTCTCTGAGCTTAGTAGTTCCCTTGCAGATGTTTCATTACCCAAACTAGGTAACATCAAAAAACAGGAGCACTGATAATGTCACCTGGTTTGGGTAATGAAATGTCTGCAAGAAAACAACAGAGCTCAGAGAGCACCAAGGACCCTCATAACTCACCTAATAGCTACTGAACAACATTATTGATCAAGTCATGGGAATCAGAAACGCAATTGAAATGGTTGTTTTGGAGGCAGAATAGCTTTTTATACTTAAGTAGAGGGCTTTTGTTTTTACAAATTTAAAATAAGTTGATTCTTTGGAGCTGGAGACAACCATACGAGTTCAAAATATATAATAACTTGATAATAAAATTTTATTATTGATCGGAGTCAATCAGCACCAATATTGAATAAATAAATATCTTTGTGTTCAACAAGTTAGTATTTCACAATTTACTGATACTTATTGTTGCTCCTCTTGACTTACCTCTATTAAAGGTCTCTGCTCAAGAAATCAGGAAAGAGAACCCTCTCCAGTTCAAATTTCGGGCCAAGTTTTTTCCTGAGGATGTGTCTGTAGAGTTGATCCAGGATATCACGCAGAAACTGTTCTTCTTGCAAGTGAAAGAAGGAATTCTTAGCGACGAGATCTACTGCCCACCTGAAACTGCTGTCCTACTTGGATCTTACGCTGTGCAATCCAAATTTGGAGATTATAATAAAGAACTGCACAAGGCTGGGTACCTCAATTCTGAACGCCTTGTTCCCCAGCGGTAAGCACTTCTGTTGAAACCCTGAGGCCCAGCTCTCCCCAATTCTATTGAATGGACTTCCAGATAAGAAGGTGGGGTGTGTAAAAGACACTAGAACAGCTTTTGCAGCTGTTACGCCTGATAGCCAATGTATTAAGAAAAGAGCGATACAATAAAATGAAAAGTCTGAGATTCGTTTTTCAAAATGTTGCTAAAATACCAGTAATAGAGAAGAACTACAGTGTGTTGTAATTTTCATGAACCTTGGCACAATTTTAAGATTTAAAAAACATTTTAGAATATTAGGGAGGCTCATTGCTTATGGGGGTTCTAGTTCTGCACATAATAGTTAGCAACTAAACATGGTAGTGAGGCTAATACTTAAGGTTTTGAATCAATAGCTCTTCTCAAACTACTTTGAAGGATGGTTGTTATAGGGAAAATTAAAGGAACTATATGTACCACTTTGAGGTCGAAATAAAATGTGATCTAAGCCTAATGAAAATTGCAACAAACAAATGAGGAAATATTATCAACATAGAGTGTTAGTTGAATAGGTCTATTATTTCCTCGGGGAGATAGGTGCGGGATAAAAGTCTAATAAATTGAAATTTCTCAATTCACTTCTGGATTCAGTTCACACACTAATAAATTGCTGCTACTTAACACTGTCTTAAAGCATCAGTTTGTTCCATGGAACTGTTGAGTGCAAAATTCATAGGCCCAAGGACCTTTGCAGACATTTGCACATCCTTAAAGAATAACTTTATAGTAAAGCTAGAGTTTAATCATTAAAAGACTAGTGTTGGAACTTGATCAAGGTTCATTTTTTAAAAAAAAATCTCAAAAAAGTGACTTTTTTACTTTAAAGGTTTTATGACATCTTTTCCATATACCCACGTTCACTAGCACATGACATTTTTATAAATAAAACAAGTTGAAGCTTAAATTTCATGGTATACACTTCTATTTTTAGAGTAATGGATCAACATAAACTGTCTAGAGAACAATGGGAAGAAAGAATTCAAGTGTGGCATGCTGAACATGGTGGAATGCTTAAGTGAGTTATATCATTTAATTTTTTTTATTGACTTTTAAAAAATGGTCTTAATTATTTTCAAAATGTCCAATGTTTAATTCTCTTATTCCAAACCCACATCTTATATGAAATCTAAGCACTAGAGAAGATTTTTAAAGCACCACTTTCTTTGAAGTACCTTTTCTTCTGCACTCATTATATTAAATTACTATCAATATAAATAAAAAATATCCAGCATGTATATACTATATAAGCAAAGCCAAGATGATTCAATAGAATTAGTGAAATAATATTGAACGCACAATGGGGAAAAAAAACCCAGAAAAATTGATAAATGGAGGAAAGGGTTAGTAAAGTGCTGATATTCCATAGGGAAGTGAGTTGGTTCTTTTAGATCATTTCTGTTACATCTACCAGTATGAATATTATTTTCCCAGCACCTCAACGCTCTGCATCAATCTTGAAAACAAGTCTTAACATTTCCCATTTTGTATTAACCAGAGAAAATGCCATGCTGGAATATTTGAAGATTGCTCAGGATCTGGAAATGTATGGAATCAACTATTTTGAAATAAAAAATAAGAAAGGAACAGACCTTTGGTTGGGAGTAGATGCACTTGGGCTCAACATTTATGAAAAGGACGACAAGTAAGTGAAGTTATTTGTAATCCTTTGTAAGACTAAAAAACTGCCCTTGTGCCAAAGAATTACCTCATCTCTGATGTGTAATTTTATCGCAATCATATCTGCTAAGGTTACCTTGCCTCTCAGATTATATGCCAAATAATATTGTGCTGGAATGCATATGACTTCAATGTCACTTGCCATGCTTTATCGCTTTAGCGGTGCTGTTTTCTCCTTAAATTCATGTACAGGAATGTGGTTTCGGAAGGACAGACAGGGGCTTCAGGGAATAATCATCACATAGCTTGTCTTTATTATTTTGTATCATAATGATAATTCTAAAAAAAAAAATCAGAAGCCAAGTCCATTTTCAGTTGTCAAAAGTTTTTGACAGAAGCAAGAACAGTCATCTGCAGGATCTAAGGTTGGAATATGTGCCAAAGGATAATATAGACAATATCCATGATCCATTGGCACATTCGGATTTCCATGTATACTATACACTTGTGATGTTTGCCTTCACTCACGAATTTCAGGAGAGCTCTGGTGAAACTACTTCCTCCACCACTTCAGATGACCTACAGAATTTCCTCCCATTTTGTTGGGGGGGGGGGGGAGGAACAACGGGAGTGGCAGACCACAAGGAAAGCTGCACTCCCACACCCTATTTTGGCATGTCCCCAAGGGATCCCTCTCTCCAAGGAGAAAGAGGCCCCACCCGTTGACCATCAACACACCTTTGCCAGCAGGCATCTGAGTCACTCATTCCTCCTTTACTGGTCACCACCATTAAGAGATTTCAGATTTCAGCCTTGGTTCCTAAGCATTCTGTTATTCCTTACTGCCAACCAATTGGGAACAGGGGCCAATGGGCGATAAGGGAGTGAAGATAAAGTCCTCCCATTTTTCCTTGTGCCGAATAACTTAAGGGTTTCTGGGAGGTGTACTCAAAAGGCATGCTGCTGAATTTGGCCACAACTCTGCCAAATTTTAATCCCTTGGGAATCATGGGTTCCAGTTGTTGGATGTATTCTGTAAATTAGCCTATTTGAGAGGCGCTGTAATTGTTGCCCTATGATGCATTGTGTCATTAAATTGAAGATTACAAAGTATCAAACAGACACATATATTACAGTTTTACAGTTAATAATCTGTTCTATATTGCATGTGTTACATAGTCAGGGAAGAGTGCACATTTTGCCTGTAGAGAGCCTCAGATTTAACTCCTGGCATCTTTAGTTAAGACTAAGGGAAATCTCTGTTTAGATAGCTGTGGTTCATTAGAGTAACCAAGTCTGAGCAGAATGTATTTACAGTATTGTCACCATGTAAGAAGGCTTGCTTAATCATCCAAGATTCTCACTCAGCTTTCACCCCAATGGAGAACTTTAATTATGCTCAAGTGCGAGTTTTTTCATAATCGCTTATTCCATGCTAGGAGCCATTAGTGAGAAATGATTCTTAGCCAACAGGTTGACTTTTATCTGGAAATAGCTCAGGTAAAGTGAAGTTAAATCCTTGGAATACCAAACTGAAAATCTTTGTTATTTTAAGACAGTAGCTCTAGGGTTCCTTATTAAGGAAGAGATTTGAAAAAACAGTATGGTGATAATCTGGAAATCAGACAGAGGTAACCTAATGATAACAATTAAATGTAAAAAGAAGTGGTTCCTTTTCACATAATTCAAAATTCAAAATTTAATTTGTAGAACCGCTCCCTCTCCCCACAGGGACTCGGGGCGGTGCACAGGGAAAAATAAAACAATAAATATACAAACAGCATAAAAACGAATTAAATCTAATACCTGTGCTAAAATCCCATTAAACACTAAAATACCCAATAATTAAATAAAAACCCTATAGCAGAGAGACTACCCTAGGCCAGCCAAGCAGAAAAGATGTGTTTTTAGTTTCAGACGGAAGGAGCGGAGGTCCGTGGTTGTCCTAATATCGGGGGGAAGGCCGTTCCAGAGGGCAGGGCCCGCCACAGAGAGCGCCCTTCCCCTGGGCGTCGCCCGCTGACAAAGTCTAGTGGACGGCACCCGGAGAAGCCCCTCTCTGTGGGAGCGAATCGGCCGTGAGGATGTATGAGGCAGGATCCGATCCCGCAGATAGCTAGGTCCCGAGCCATGGAGCGCTTTAAAGATGATAACTAACACCTTGAAGTGCACCCGGAAGACAACAGGCAGCCAGTGCAGCTCGCGCAAGAGCGGTGTTACGTGGGTAGACCTAGCGGTTCCCATAATTGCTCGCGCGGCTGCATTCTGGACCAACTGAAGTCTCCGGGTGCACCTCAAAGATGCACACATTTTAAATTAACTTGAGCTTACTTTTGAAGCATAGTAGATTATTTATAAATAGTAACTTGGCTTTGTTTCCAAGGCACATTTTAAACCGTACAAACATTCAAACGGGAGAAATTGTCTGCAAACATTGAAAAAAGGCTACATGCTAGATCTTTCTTGATGTTTTTAATCAAAATTATACCAAGAAGGGTTTTTTTCCCTAGCAGCCCTATCACACCTAGAAAATAAGGAGTGTCACTAAGGATTGCATGAGTGAAACTACTTCTAGATTCTTGAATGACAGGTCTCTTTGTGTAGCCACAGTCATTCAAACTGGTTTTACAAGCTCTATAAAGCCTGCAGGAGGAAACATTTGCTTCTGAAGGAAAATCTGGGGAGGGGGGATGTGCACAGAAAATTAAACATTGGCACTCTAGTGATTCATAATAGAATCTTCTTAATATTGAAGTTTAAGTTGTTGCTTCCCCTCCTCCTTTATTTTTTTTAATGCATACTTGAATGCATAAAAATTGCTGGAGGTTGGAATATGGTAAGGCACACCTATGGCTAATACTGAGTTTAGCATATAAATAACAGCACTTCCATTTTTCATTATGAAAACTGCCTTTGCATTCATTCCAACACTTAATTACCGCATCAATAGCTTTAAAACAGTAGTCTGTATATGTTGAGAAGCATTAACACACAATGCTCCAGTTATAATATTCTGTTGTATACTTGTGTGCTTCTTGTATGAGGAGGATTATCTTTGCTCAGATTTTAAATTCCTGCATAAGCCCTGCTCTAACTATAACATGGATCTCTACAAGATTAAATTTGCCTACATATTATAAAGGAGATTTACCATTTTTTTTGAAGTACAAGACGCACTGGAGTATAAGATTCACCAAGATTTTGAAGAGGCAAATTTAAAAAAAGTCTTTGCACTCTGCAGACCTCCCCAAAATGGCCCATTTTTCACAAAAATAGGCCCTTTTTAAAAGGGGGGGGGCATGAATAGCCTTTATGAGGCTTGTAGAGTGCTCCTGGGGGTGCCCCCCCAAATGAGCAAAAATAACCTGTTTTTTGCAAAAAATGGGCCTGTTTTTTGTAAAAGAAAAAAGAGGGAGGCATGCATAGCCTTTAGGAAGCTTATAGAGTGCTCCTGGGAGCTGAGGGGGCAAAATTGAGAAAAAAACTGCCTGTTTTTCACTCATTTCTGCCCTTCCCAGCCCCCAGGAGCACTCTGAAAGGCTCATAAAGGCTATGCATGGCCATTTTGGTGAAGGGGGCAGGGTTTCAGGAGCCCAAAAATGATGTATTCAGCGTATAAGACACACCCAGATTTTTTGCCTCTTTTTTGAGGGAAAATGATGCGTCTTATACTCTGAAAAATATGGTAAATGGCTGAAACTTCTATGTGGAACAGCCTTTTGTTTCTGTGAAGATTAAAGATTTAAAAAATGTGATGTAAAGACGAATACAGGTGTTAGAACTATCAGGGTACAAAGAGAGGAAGAGCTGCAGGAGAATTCTGGGAGTTGAAGCCCACAAGTCTTCAAGTGGCCAAGTTTGGGAACCTCTGCCATAGAGAATGGGATGGGTAGTCATGCAGTTCGTGTACTCAAAAAATGCTATTTATTAGCATGTCAGAGCTGCAGTGGTGCAGTGGTTAGAATGCAGTACTGCAGGCTACTTCTGCTCACTACCAGCTGCCTGCAATTTGACAGTTTGAATCTCGCCAGGCTCAAGGTTGACTCAGCCTTCCATCCTTCCGAGGTGGGTAAAATGAGGAGCCAGATTGTTGGGGACAACATGCTGACTCTGTAAACCACTTAGAAAGGGCTGTGAAGTAGTATATAAGTCTTAAGTGCTATTGCTATTGTTATGTCAAAGTACATCAACTAAGCCATGTACAAAATTGTGTTTTGCGAACCACAGTGTCATGATGTCTCTTTGACCACATTAAACCCAGTAATCTGTCTTTTTTGCCTGATATCCTTCCTGTAGAAGCCATGTTCTGATGTTTGTGAAGATTGAAGTAACATTTGTTAGATGCCAACTGTTCAACTTATTACAAAATCTAGAACCAGATCTTTTTTACACCCAGCTCTGTTATCTAATGAGACAGAGAGGTTGCTTCAATATCATAGTACAGAAAATCCTTGGCTCAAATGCCATTCATTTAATGACAGTTCAAAGTTACAATGGCCTTGGAAAATATGATATGCCCATCCTCAAAGTTATTACCGTTGCAACAACTCCCAGCCCTTAGCAATCACCTTGCATTTACAATGGTTCATTGTTTTGTGGTCACATGATCACAATTTCAACCTTCTCAGCCAAATTCTGACAAAGTCAATTGGAGAAGCCAGATTTCCTTAATAACTTCATGCTTCACTTAATGACTATGGGATTTGCTTAACAACCATAGTAAAAATATTATAAAATGAAGTCTCATCACTTGATGACTTGTTTAGTGACCAAAATTCCATTAATTGTGGTTGTAAACCAAGGACTACCTGTAATTAAGCCAGATTTCTGGGTCTGTATTGTAGATTGTTTCCTTATCTGTATCTGCTTTTTTGTTTCCAGGTTAACTCCTAAAATTGGCTTCCCTTGGAGTGAAATTAGAAACATATCTTTCAATGACAAGAAGTTTGTTATAAAACCAATTGACAAGAAATCACCAGTGAGTATAACTGATAATTAGAGTTGTTGGTAATGAAAGAGAATAGTGGTTAACTATTTTTAAAAGCCTTACCTCGTAATTTGCATAAAACTTAGAATGAAATTGCATGCCCATTCAGTAGTTGAATTATAATGGAAACACTGGTTTCTATCAAATAAATTTGGTTAATGGTTGAAATTGTTTCAACAGAATATGGAATGCTCTCTTCTCATATCCACATCAATACATTAGAATGTTTGTTGATCATTTTACTGTATTTGTTGAATATTAATATTATAGACATCACTTTCTTTCTTATATTCCACAAAATTGGGAGTCTTGAATTTGCAGTCTTAAAATGATAACTTGTAAAAAAAAAATTACCATAGGAATATTTCCTTATTCAGTAACATCTTCTATCATTGCATTATAGAATTTAATTTTTCAGGTAATTTTGAAATAATCTTTCTATAAATCTTTTGTAAGAGGTAGGCATATTGAAAAATATGTCACATTTTGCTTTCCTTTATAATATAAATGGGTCTCACCAGAAATTGTTTCAATTTCAGAAACAACTTCTTCTCTTTTAAATATTAGTAGAAATTATTCTTTGCAGGTAAAGAAAAAATATGTTCATGTAGCCATTAAACATGTTGACATTTTGTATTCCAAATATTCACTGGACCCCTGAATAACTTTATGGTGTTATTTTTCTTAATGCTAGCCTCATTTTCTCCTTTTGGTATTTCATAATTTCCCTTCGGTCCCTGTTCCATCCTGCAAATGTATTTGCTTTCATACTTGGCTATTAAGTACTTAGGGACAGAAGTTTTGAATTTGGATGATTTCCATACCATTACTAACCCATGCACAAAGCACAATGAATGTCACAAAAGAGGCTTTTAGAGAAGCATTGTTACAGCAGTTATTAAATTGGTTGGGCTCAGAAATTATTAATGTATTTTTAGTGCTGAAATTAGCAATCATTGGTCAGTCGCGGGAAAAGATCTAATCCCTATATGATTAAGCAGGTTGATTTGTTACTGCTTGGATTTTCCATTACAAAGAATTAAGCAGCAAGTGAAAAGTTTCAACACAAAAAGTATAAAGTAGGGCACTGCAAGTCTGAGTGTGCATGGATGTCTTTTTAACCTTTTCATCTCTTCTTGCCAGGACTTTATATTTTATGCTCCTCGCCTAAGAATCAACAAGAGAATCCTGCAGCTGTGCATGGGAAATCATGAGCTGTATATGCGCCGTAGGAAACCTGATACCATTGAGGTCCAGCAAATGAAAGCCCAGGCCCGGGAAGAGAAACACCAGAAAGAGCTAGAAAGGTGTGTGCAGAAGCATAGGAATTACAATATGGTATAACTCAATTGGGCCCCTTATATTAAACATGATAATTCTGCAGCAGGTATTTATTTATTTCTTTTATTTGTCAACAAGTAGAAACAAGTATCAGTATAGACATAGACATGGACACATGAAAAATGGCACAAATAAATGAATATAAGTAAGCAAAACATAGCCATAAAATGACTACGAATGAGTACATATAAATGGGAACAGTAGAACAGGGACGGCAGGCATGCTGGTGTGCTTATGCATGCCCCCTTATGTGTTGATATGTTGATAGTCTTACCATTCCATAGCATCCATGGCAATTAGAGGGTGAGTATAGATTGGTAAGAGGTTGAGTTGCCTGAGTCCTTCACATCCTCTTTACTTCCTAGATGGTTCCTTGATAGAAAAGTTTAGGTCACCAATCATGAGCGATTAGAAATGCAATCATTACATAATAAGTGCTACTCTTCATTTAAACAAGTGTTCAGATACTTTCACGCGGTTTCCTCCTGGTACTATGTAAAAAATCAGAAAAGTATGGTAAAATGTTTCGTAGCCTGTTCCAGTTCTAAAACTAATTTAATTTCATATCTAAAGAGAGATGTTGGAAAAGGAGAAGAAGAAAAGAGAGACAATTGAGAAGGAAAAAGAGCAGATGATGCGAGAGAAAGAAGAGCTGATGATGAGGCTGCAGGAGTATGAAGTGAAGACACAAAAAGCAGAAAAAGGTACTACGACCATTATGCTGCCAGAACCCAGATCCATCTTTCTATGTTCCCCACTTCTGATTTGAGAAGCAACATCTTTAACAAGCAATAGCAACATAAATTGTCATGGTAGTACTATAGATTGAGTTTCCTAATCAATAGAAATGCCCAGACAGGTAAACATCTCCTTCTGAGAGGAGAATAGTCTCACCCTTATGAGCTCCCAGGATCTTGCTCTGAGGAACAATCCCGCAAAGGGAGTGGGAAGCAGGAGGAGGCTTCACTTTACCTGCAAAAACAGGGAATCATGACATGCTGTTGCCATCAGGATCTAATGTTTGCCAGCATTGCTGCATAGTTCCAAAGTATCAGCCCCCTATGTTAATAGTTTGGTTGACCGAAAAATTAACCATTGAAGTAATGTTTGTGTGGTGTCAAGTGCAATGAAATCAGAAGTAACTGATTATCTTGGCAAGTATGTGATTTGGACGGAGTTTGTCTATAGATAGAAATAATCGCAAAATGATTGTAAAACCCAAATGGATGACATCTGCCTTTAATCTATAACTTGCTCACAACATGGACACATCCATGTTGGTTTCTTGGCCACAAAGCAAAGGTGATTTTCCTCTGCTTTCTTCTAAGATGTCCCAAAGGTACTTTTTTCAAAAACTACTAGGATTTTTCTAGGATTTTTTTTTCTTTGAAAATATTTTGCTTCTCCTCTAAGAAGCTTCTTCAGTTCATGAAAAAGAAAACCATCTTTGGAGCAACCATGACCTGGATTATTGAGAACAGACATTTCTTCTAAGAGGCTTTCCAGTCTTCCAGCTTAGTCAACAGCCTGGGGACTTCCTGCAAGTCGGCCAGTGCTGTCATCTCTGGTGACTAAAGCTGTAACTATTTATCTTCAAAGAATATCTTACACATAAAACAAGCACCAGCATTCCAAAAACGTAAATGTATGGAAGTCAGAAGTCTTAGTTGCCCGTCATACTTAGTCATAAAATGATAAGGTGAGGGACCTGCTCTACCTCTCTGCAAATAATACAGGTAATCATTGATTTGGATAATTGAGTCCAAAATTCATGTTGCTAAGAAAGAAATTTGTGAAGTGAGTTTTGCCCCATTTTACAATCTTTCTTGCTGCAGTTGTTAAGTGAATCCCTGCAGTAGTTAAGTTTGTAACACGGTCGTTATGTGAATCTGGTTTTCCCATTGACTTTGCTTGTCAGAAGGTTGCAAAATCTGATCACATGACCCCGGGACACTGCAATGGTCATAAATGTGAGTCAGTTGTCAAGCATCCAAATATCAATCTGCTACGATGGTCATAAGTATAAAAAATGGTCATAAGTCACTTTTTTCAGTGCTGTTGTAACTTTGGTCACTAAGCAAACTGCTGTAAATCAAGGACTACCTGTAGTACTTTCTCCCACAAGAAGCCAGACTGGTGCAATTTCTAAAGAGTGGTGTTCATTTTTTTTTTGCCAGAGCTCTCAGACCAGATCCAAAAAGCCAGGCAGCTGGAGGACGAAAGAACAAGGGCCCAGGTGGAAGCCGAGCGCTTAGAGAATGACCGTTTGATGGCTCTGCAAGCTAAGGAAGAGCTGGAGAGGCAGGCGGTTGACCAGATGAAGAGTCAGGAGCAGCTGGTATGGATCGGAAGCATTTCAGAAGGAAACCTGGAAAATAGATATGAATCTTAGCAAAGTAGTTGGTCTAAGCTCCTCAAGCATCATCAATGGTTACAACTTTTTAAACCTTGCCTTTGGTTCTCAAAGCCTTCATGGCAACCCACTGTGAATTTTCAAAGTAAATGTAAAACATATAAAGATGATAATGATACCTAAAATGGATACAGTACAGAAAATGGACAACACAAGCCAAATATTTCCTGAATCAATGACAAAATGAAATTTAAGGGCACATCAGTTTTTACAGAACAAGGATTTCTACAATCTAGTGCCGCTATAGAGAAAGTGGTTGAGCTGCATTTGAGCTGGAAATGATTTAAAATCCCTGCAGGGGTCAAAGATATCTGATAGAAAGAAATTGTATTTTCCTATCACACGTGCCTTCCTGAAATGCTGCATTATAGCTCTCAGACTTTCTAGGCATTATGGGTAAAACCTGGCTCAGGATACTGATAGTTGTTTATCCATCATATGTGGAAGGTACCGCTGTATGATATGTGGGAACCACTTGCTTAAGTTACATTGGCTATAAACCAGTTTTTAATGTTCTAACTTGCAGCCAGAAATAAAGTAGCCATTGTTGATACTGAAGGAATAGACAAATGGATTTCTTATAGCTGCCACTGGCAAATTTTATTCGGGCAATATTTAATAAAATTTGTGAAAGTTGTCTTAAGGTCAACTTAATAAAGTTGGATGTTAGTTGTCTAGCCTTAGCATAATTAAAGTTTGCCCGCCAATGTTTTACTTTTTTGTAGCTGCTCCCGTGTCATTTTCTGACCCAAGAACAGACTGAATGTCCCACCCTATCCAAAACCGGAGGCTCTAGGAATAGCAAGCAGTTCTCTTACTGATCCAAAGTACGTCTATCTCATGTAATTTCTTTTTTCCACCTCTCAAAAAAGGCTACAGAACTTGCAGAATACACAGCCAAGATTGCTCTTCTGGAAGAGGCAAGGAAGCGTAAAGAGTCTGAGGTTGAAGAATGGCAGCACAGGGTAAGCTAATGTGTTCCACTTTGTTTTACTTTCAGGGTTTTAGCAACTTTAGGTCTTCCTTGGATCTTGATTACAACATGGTTTATTGGAAATAAAGATTGTATAGTCATTGTCCTATAAAATTTGCTATACTATAAGAAGGACACAGTGGCTCATTGGCTAGGATTTTTAAACATTACAGTTTTACAACATTAACTAAATAAGCAATGCCGGTTGGCGACTCCCAGGGGAAGAGCCTTCTCTGTGGCGGGCCCAGCCCTCTGGAACGACCTTCCCCCCGAACTTCGGACCATCACGGACCTCCGCCTCTTCCGCCAGCGCCTGAAAACGCACTTTTTCCATCAAGCCGGCTTAGCCTAGGCCCCTGAGATCATCTAATCAGACTGTGTTTTAAATTAGCAAAAGGTTTTAATTAGTGGGATTTTATTGAATTTTAGCACGGGCTTTCTAAATTTAATCAGTTTTTATGATAGCAGTATTTATGACGTTTTAATGTATTTATATATGTTTATATTTATTTTAATTGCCTGTGCGCCGCCCTGGGTCCCTTCGGGGAGATAGGTGTGGGATACAAGTCTACAAAGATGAAGCAGCATATTCAACTTCTAAATCTTCCATGTAATCAGTCCATTACAAAGCTCCGAAGAAGGTTCTTCCTCATATTAACATACAGTACATAATGTTTTACTTTTTTTGTTCTTACTTCACTTTTTATAAAAGATTCAGCCACCCACATTTTCTACATTCTTTTCCAACCATTGCCCAGGCGCCTTTGAGAGACTTTGTATCCCAGACATGGGTGCTTCCAATCTTTGCTCTTTGGCATTACAACTGATGACTGGGGGTTTAAGAGTTTTTTAATTACTTCTCAAAATAACCAGTTTCTTATCTGTACACCCAAGGTCTTTCAAGTGAGTTACAGCCTATTCCTCAGCTCTGCAAACATCAACAGCATGTTCCAGTGTTAAATCATCTGTCCCTAACAACCTGACTCTTACTCTTTCAAGTCTTATTCCACGTAGTCAAATAACTGTCCAAACTCACAAGACTGCACTAAACATTTTAATTCTGTTACATAGACTTCTCTTTTTTATTGTAAAGAATGTATTCTTCTCTTATGTAATGTCCTTGTTTGAGAAATCTGAAACATAGCAAGTTTCATATTTCTCAACACCTGCAACATCTGCTTATTAAACTTCTCTTCAAGTTAGAATGTATTAAATATGCTTGTTGTCTCCTCCCCATCAACAAGCTGAAACAAGACTGCTTGTAATTTCTTATTATTTTTATTGGCCCCACTTGCCACAATAAAACTCAAATAAAGCTTTGTTTCCATCTTCTCCAAAATTCTAACAAAACTTAAAGCTAGAGCTGTTGATTACACCTGCACCATACACAAAGCTTTTCAGTTGACTTCTAACTCTATGTTATGTTTACACAACAGACATATATAATAACAAAAGGCAAATTCAGTACACAGCTAGGCTTTATTGGTAACTTGCAGGTTACATCAGCGTTAGAGCCATTCATGCAGAGATGGCTCTTTAGAGATGGCTCTTTTTAGCCACTATTCTTCTTCTTGCAAGTAATACATTGCAACATATAACTGTGTTTTCCAAATATTATATTCAAAAACATATTGTGTCTAATAGTATAAGTAATGCATAGCCATTGTGACTGGATTAGTAACACTGAGAGCTTTATTCTTCACAGGTTTGACTATTGTCTTTTAAAAACATTCAGGTTTATGAAAGTAATTTATTCTATTTTGAGATAGAGATTCCATAGTTAAATATGTCATCAAACAGCTGGTCAGGTGGCTAAACAACTGACCCATGTGACATAATTTAGGGGAACACAAACCCCATTTGTCAATATGGATGGATAGAAAAGTGCATATGAGCCAGAAGAAGGATAGGAACATAGTCATTGGGAAAAGAGAATGAAGACATGGTTGAAAATTAAGTTATTAATTGAGATATTGTTAAATTATCATAAATCTGTATATTTTAAGATCATCTCGGGAACACATGAAATGTCAAATCAGATCTCGCCTATTTTCTAAATAACATTATCACTGTAAGCATATTCTTGGTTTCCCTTTTCTAGGCTAAAGAAGCCCAAGACGATCTGGTGAAAACAAAGGAAGAATTACATCTGGTAATGACTGCTCCACCTCCTCCACCTCCACCTGTATATGAACCAGTGAACTATCATGTCCATGATAATCTTCAAGATGAAGGAACCGAGTCCTCTGGCTACAGCGCAGAATTCTCAAGTGAAGGCATACTGAATGATCGTAATGAAGAAAAGCGAATTACTGAAGCCGAAAAGAATGAACGTGTCCAAAGACAGCTGAAGGTAGGACTTACTGCACAATCTGTTAGCAATACAAAGCATTTATTCTCATTCTGAGTACCATTTTATAATTTGCCCAAGAAGGGAGAAAGATGGCAATTGAAATTTATATATATATTTAAAGGCTTAAGAAAGGTTTCACATTTTATGGAGAAAGAAGATAATGACGTAGGACATAATCTAAAAATCTTTGCTACCATGTATCTTATCGTGGAAGGTAGAAATGGGTTGGCAAATTTGAATGATCCAGATCTTGTATCTTCTTCTAACGCTAACCATTATAGGCTCTTAGACTTGACTATGTTTATGACCCTAGAATGATATGTTCAAAACTCACCCTCAGATAGCATTTGCAGAATTTCATATTAGTTTTTTGATTTCCTCATAACATCAGTTTCACAAATTTATTATTTGTGCAAGTGTGTAATACTGTGTTTAAATATTGTAGACGCTGACCAATGAACTAGCTCAGGCCAGAGACGAAGAGATGAAGACTCCGAATGACCTCATCCACACAGAGAACATGCGACAAGGCCGAGACAAGTACAAGACTCTGAGACAGATACGACAAGGGAACACCAAGCAGAGAATTGATGAATTTGAAGCTATGTAAACCTAGTTTCAATGAAGACTCTTGGAAATGCAGATTTTGAATGTTGACGTTTCTTCGGGAAAGGTCACTTGCAAAGTCATAATAGTAAATAAAGAAATAAACTCACACACTGTCAGGTGTCAGCTGAATTTAATAAAAGCAGTCACCAGGATTTAAGTATATTAAGGAGAACGGTCACAGAGATGTAGTAAAATCTTATTAATATTGTGTCAAAAAACTAATGTCAAAGGGTGTCTTGCAATCACTTTTTTTTCTACACGTTAAAAGAGTTTTGCAGCTTTAATAGAGGGCTTTTTACTACCACAAGTATATCCAGATTTGTCTAGGGTGTGGGAAAATGTTGTGCCATGTTGCTTGTTCTTAAACACCCATTGTATTTGAAGATTATGATGTTCTTAAGTCTCAAGTAAGTCCTCCATCTCACTTCCTCTTGTTATTGCTGTAAAAATGTCACAAAAGGACCTTTCATCTTGAATCGGACATGTTCCTGGTGATCACTCAAAGGGAGTGCATGACAGGCACACTTGGATGCCTTTCTTATATCACAGATAGAGGGAAATTGTCGGTGTTCAATATTATTCAAGTGTTGAACTGCAGCTTAACCACTCAGCTGTAGTATCATATTTATATAATATATATATATATACGTATATACATATGCGTGTTAAAAATATAAATAGCATATAATTCTAGTTTGAAAAGGTTTTTTTTTTTTTGCTTTGTATATTTTGTTATTATTTCTTAACTTGTTAAACGAATGATATTTTGGGGGAAAAATCTAATCTCTTGGGTGAGGCACGATCTAGCAAACATTTGTAAAGATGATTTTTTACTTGAAAGAAAATTGTAATGCATGCCTGTGATTGAATACAAATAATTTCACTATTCCTATTTTTTCTAGCAAATTTTAATTTTTAAAAAATGGTACCGTTTCAGACTCCAGCCATGAAGGGACTTTTATCAGCTTTTTAAAATGTCTCTGTTGAAGAGAGTTGCTATAAATTTGCCTCAGTATCTCCTTGTTAACCTCCATTTGACCACCATCACCTCCTAGCCTGACACCCCCCCCCCCACACACACACACACAAATCCCATTTTAGATTTGGGAAATCATCAGCATCAAGAGTGTAGTATGTTGCTAGTCCTGCTTTACATTCACCTTTCTATGCTGCTTTGTATTTTGAAGTTTATACCTCTGAAATCCTGATACAGTGTGGTGGGATGAATTGTTGAATGCAATCGGCCCATAAATAAAAATCTGCAAGGCAATATTTTTTTTGGGTTTAAATTTCTCCATTTCTTTTTTCTGAAAAACTATGAAGCCACCCATTTGTTCAAGCGACAGGGAATATTAATAATAAAACAGAAAGGTAAAATAATTATGGAAGACATTATGACACTGAAAATAATTTTTTAATAAAGTTGAATATGCAAAGTAGTAACACAGAACAGCAAAATATTTGCCTTAGATGCAAAGTAGAAATTAATAACAATAAGGTTTAACCAGCATGGTAAGATTTCTAAATAGTGTCATCCATGTTTAGCCTTAATCATAGTCTAGCAACTGAACCAGCTGATTACTGAATAGTACTAATGTTAACAATAGAAATAGCAGCTGCCATCACCTCTATTGCCAAGATCAGATAGCCAACAATCTGCATGATAGTACTTCTAAGGAAGGGTGGGTTTTTTTGTTTTTATTTTTGCTTTCCTGTTTTCAGCAAAGAACAAAGTCTGCAATAGCCTGATCAGAGCCACCACACCCAGGATTCTGAA
Source organism: Rhabdophis nuchalis (assembly GCA_039707465.1). Taxonomy (NCBI): domain Eukaryota; kingdom Metazoa; phylum Chordata; class Lepidosauria; order Squamata; family Natricidae; genus Rhabdophis; species Rhabdophis nuchalis. The sequence goes on along the minus strand of CM077643.1, from coordinate 316,644,844 downwards.
AGATTTGTTTCCCAGGAAAGATGCTCCTACTTGTGTGTAATGAAAAAATCAAAGTGGAATGAAAGAACTGATGGCTTCTGAATTCCATGTTATTTTCTTGGAAGTCTAGTGATTGTTTAACTTTAGGCTAGACTGGGTTTGGAAAACATCAGACTGAGGCGGAGCTAAACCTGTAACAGGCCATAATTACATCTTATGAGTAAAGCATGTCTCCTTAACCAGGGTCTAACCTATTGTTTATATTCTCCACAACTTAACCCTGTTTGTATGCTTTTGTTTTACCTCAGTTCTAGCTAAATTTGCATTGTCTGTAGCCTTGTGAATACCAAGAATAATTACTTAATGATGAGAAGGGGGGGTGTTGCTCCACCCTTTTTTTGAACTTTATTTGTTCACCAGGACAGCTGCCTTCACATTTATTCAAAAGCCAGTGCAGCATTCTGCACTCCTGTTTTATCAGGACCTTGAGTTCATGAAGATGTTTACAACCCAACGTGGTATTTTGTAATTGCCAAATTACCCATATTATTTACTCCTTCCATTTATTATAATGATGTTGATTATAATTTAACTAAATAGAAAAGTAGCATACTGTAAAATTAAGTAGCATCTTTAGTAATCATCTTCATTTTCCAGATGACATTGGGTTCAACATAGTTTCAAAACACATTCTTAAGTTTTAAAACAAAAAGATGGCTACAGATTCCCAGATGTTTTTGCAGACAGTAGTGTTAAAAACAGGTAATACTTCTTGTAAAAGATGTTCCAGTAGTACTATAGAATACCCTGAGTATATTTTGTATTAGTAAGTTTTCCCTTTATTTTTTTCTATCCTGACATTAGAATATATGTAATGCTTGTCTAAATAATCTTAGCACTTCATAAAAAGACTAAAGAATGCTGCTTTTCTATGTAAAGGATACAGGCATATGGAGAGCACAAGAGATAGACACAAACAACTGTCCATTGAGTAAATAAGCTGTTCAAAGATGCCTCCTGAGCTGCATTTTTATAAACAAAATAGTATATAACTTTCCCATAAAACAGCAGTAGCTATGTCAGCCATGAGGAAAAAAAATCAATATGCAACATATCTTTATTAGGACCAATAGAACTTTCATAAAATAATTACAAGTTTCAAAGTTCATTTTTATATAATTGTATTCAAAGTTTTAAAAAGGAAGATAAAAACTGATACAAACTAATAAAGGGAATTTGAAAGAAGGCTATGAAGTACAATAAAGGAAAAAAATAGAAGTGGCTTCACAGCAAGTTATAAGTACGATTATAAATTTCCCTTTTACTCTTAAGTTTACAAATGACTTCTCTTTCTATAATCTATTCTGTCGAATTATAAAACCATAAATCAAAAATCACTTTTCTGGTTTGTGCAAAAAGTCCATAAAGGGGTCAGTAAATCAGTAAGAAATACCATTTCTCTGACCAGAAAATATACATTGATATATATTAATCTTTAAAATCTTCTGATACTGTATATGTATTTGAATTAAAAAGTTTCTAGCTTTTTTACATGTCTGCAAAGCATAACATGTCCCTACTCCTTGTTCACATTTCCAACATATTTGAAGTGCCTTTAGACATTCTAAGACAATTTCTCTGGTGACATACTCCAAAGTATAATATTTTATAAAAATTATCTTTAATATTATAACAATGTAAATTTCAATTATTTCAACCACATATTTTCCCATTGTTCCATTTACATAACATAGCCCAGTTTTACTTGTTTCAAATTTCAATAAACCTTTATACATTTTAGCAATTTACATTTGCATTATTTGTACACAATTCTGCTTCAAATCCAGTCTTAATAAAACCATAAATTCTATCAGCCTGCCATTAGTTATCTTGATTTTATTTTACAGTCCCCTTGACATAAAAAAATTAAAAGATCTTCCAAAACCATACAGTCAAAAGGCATTACCATATTTTTCAGAGTATAAGACGCACCGGGGTATAAGACGTACCCAGGTTTTGAAGAGGCAAATTTTTTAAAAATGTAGGTATGTAGAGAGAGGGAGAGAAAGAGAGAGAAATACAGTAGGTAGGTAGGGAGAGAGAGAGGGTAGGTAGGTAGGCAGGTAGAGGGAGAGACAGAGAGAAATACAGTAGGGAGGGAGACAGAGTGTGTAGTTAGGTAGGCAGATAAAGTGATTGGGAGAGAGAGAAATACAGTAGGTAGGTAAGTAGGGGGAGAGTGTGTATAGATAGATAAGTAGGTAGAGGGATAGAGAGAAATACAGTAGATAGGTAGGTAGGGAGAGAGAGTGTGTAGATAGGTTGGTAGAGGGATAGAGAAAGAAATACAGTAGATAGGTAGGGAGAGAGAGAGTAGGTAGGTAGGTAGATGTTTCCGGGTGTATTTACCCATGTGCTGGAGAAGGAAATCACTGACCACAGTGGAACAAATCTTTGTTTCTGCAGGCACAGTACTTGACCAACGTAATTCTTATCAATCACTCTAATTAAACAGCTTTTGGAAAGGGGGGGAAAAACTTTTTGCACTGTGCAAACCTCCCCCAAATGGCCCATTTTTTGTGAAAATGGACTCATTTTTTTTCAAATAAAAGGCATGAATAGCCTTGGGGGGGGCTTGCAGAGTGCTCCTGGGGTGGTGGTGGGGCCAAAACGAGAAAAAACTGGACGTTTTTTTCGTGAAAACGGGTCATTTTCTGGGGAGGGGAAATAGCATGCATAGCCTTATGGAGGCTTATAGAGTGCTGCTGGGGGCTAGTGGGGCAAAAGCGCCCTGTTTTTTGCTCATTTCTGCCCTCCCCAGCCCCCAGGAGCTTGGAAGCCTCCATAAGGGTATGCGCGTGGCCATTTTGGTGAAGGGGCAGGGTTTCAGGAGACAAAAAACGCTGTATTCGATGTATAAGACGCACCCAGATTTTCAGCCTCTTTTTAGAGGAAAAAAGGGTGCGTCTTAATACTCCAAAAAATACGGTAACTTATATTTTTAAAACTTTACTCCCACAATACTCTTGTCTTATATTTCTATTCAGTATTTCACAAACCAAACTAACAAGAGGGGAGATAGTGGGCAACCCTGTCTTATTCCTTTTTATTTCTCACAAGACTTTATTAAATCTCCATTAACATTTTTGTGCTTTCTATGAAGTATAAATTGATCTTACCTATTTTACCCAATTATTTAACAATGATATTGGTCCATAGGTTATTAAAATCAAATCTTGTTCTATAGATCAAATTTTGTTACATTAGCCTCTTTTGAACTCTGACATCTTTCCTCCCTGTAAAAATTAATTTGTTTTATAAAGGTTGTAACATTGATCCTCAAAACATGCATAATAAGAATCTGATAATCCATCTGGTCCAGGCACTTTGCTTGGTTTAATCTTTTTTTTAGTTTCAGAAATTTTCTCTATTTTTATAGGTCCATTATCTGCTTCTGTTTCTCAGTAATCCTTGGTAATTTTTGGTTTTTTAGATACTTCTATGCTCTCTCGATTAAAAAGCTAATAAAAAGAAAAGGGGTTTAAAAGATTTAATAACTTTGGCCAAAAAAAACCACCAGCTTAACAAAGAGTGGGTATAAGATAGTTTAAAATAAATAGTTAAACGAGAGAGTTATTTTTAAAAATTATTTTTGGTGAAAGTGTTGAACAAATTAAAATAGTAAAATGAACTGAACCTTCATAGGAATGTTTATTGTTTACCATTAAAGAGTGCAAACAATTGGTGAATTTTATGAAACAAAAGATAAAGGAAATATGGATCAAACTGATGCTGACTATAACAACGAAGAGCCATTTGAGAGGAAAATAGGGCAAAGGAAGATAAAGCCAAAGAAAAGTGAGGGGAAGATTTCCTTTCACTCTATTCCTTGTAATTGAGACACTTTCACTTTTGGATTACAATATTACAATGACACCCATTAAGAAACTGCAGAGGGGAGGGGAGGATCAATAGAGCAACCTGCAGAGAGAGGAATTACATCAGATTTACTTCAGAAAATGTTTGAGAAATTAAACTATAGGATAGCTGAATCACTTGATATTAAATTGACACCTTTTTAAAAAAACGAATGGATCAAAGATTTGCAAAGATGAAAAAGGAGATGAAATAAAGTGGTAAACTGTAAAACAAGATTCTGGGGATGTAAATCTAATGACAAAATGGTGATTCTGGAAACTAAGACAAAATTTAAAGGACAGAGAATTGGAAAGACAATAAATAATCTGGCTCTAATGCAATTCAGAGGGATGAAATGTAGAGCAATCCCAGAAAATTTTGGTGAAGAAATTTGGGGAAAGGTTATTAAAGCTTTACCATTTTTTAAGTGGAATAATGGGGATACAGAGGCTCAAATATGATTGTAAGTAGAAGACTATCTGTACTGTTCTATAAAGGGTTTATCGAGGGACTAATAGGTTTCTCTTAGGAAATCGGTGTTTGGTGGGAAATTGGACTGATCTCCACATAACTGGATAGAACTTTTGAGAAAAATATTAAAACCACTTAGATATCAGAGTTCATGAGAATTCTACACAGACATAATTCAGTAGAAACCAAACAAGAAGAGGAAAGGAAAAATATTGGCCCATTCTTGAGCCACCTTTATCCCAGTTTTCATTCTTAGATGGATTATTCTTTCTTTCTTCTTTGTTTAACATCAAATAAAACATACACAATTATTATACAGTTGAAATGGATTTGGAGTAATTATTTGGTTCAGTTGTATGCAGGGATGGGCTTCAAAAATTATAGCAAAGGGTTCTTTGCCTGGTTTCTGGGTGGGCATGGCCTTGGTGGGCGTGGCCTAGACGGTCACCTGCATCACAGAGGGGGAGCATTTTTGCCCTGCACTTACCTGCATCCAAAATGGGCTGCATGGGGACTTCTGTGATGGGAGGGGTGGGTGAGGCCAGCCAAGAGTGGGATTTGGAGGTTCTCCAAACTGCACAGAATCTTAGCTAGTGGTTCTTCCAATCCCCTGCAAACCCCCAGCAGCTTAACCCTGGTTGTATGACCTTATGCATTGGGTTGGCTTTTAAATGTAGATGGGTCATTTGGCATTAGGGAAAGAATTGATTGCCACAGAAAGAGACTCATAGATGTAGAAACTGAAAGTACTGCATGAAAATTCACTGAAGTCATTGATGTTATTCCACTACCCATTTGAATATCGCATATTGACTGGCACAATGTGCGACCTGATATCCCACTATACTAAGAGGTACGGGCTAGCTATAATAATGATCTTCTCTAAGAAAAAAAAAAGAATTAACTTATTGAATCAAATCTAAAGCCAGGAATTTACTTCATCCATTCAAATGCCGACGACTATATTTTATTAGATCCTTTTTTGCAGATAAAATATTTTCAAAGTAGAAATCTAGAAGTATTGCATGGAAGTCATAGTTATCTCCAATTGTTTATCTTCCAATATTATGACCTCAGGAGCACAGGCCTGTTCTATATGAGGATTCCATTAAACTCTGAACTAGTTTTTAATTATGTTTTCTAATGCAAGCTGATGGCTATCATTGTAACTTGAATGTGTTCAGTCCAGGTTTTAAAGCAGTCACAATGGCCGTCTACAAATATTTAAAATACTACCGCATATATGATAGGACTTTTTTTTTCTTTGCTCCAGGGGCAGAATAGAAACCAATGGGTTCAATGGTAGGCAGGGAGCCTAGGCAGGGAGTTGGACTAGATGACTTCCAAGGTCCCTTCCAACTCTGATATTGTATTGTATTGTATTGTATTGTATTGTATTGTATTGTATTGTATTGTATGTGAAACAGAACTTGAATTGAACATTTAAAAGATGATGAAGCAGAATTAACTGAAAACTTCTGGTTTTTCTTCATTTGATATATTAAGGTATATTTATTTAAATAGTTTATACAGCCACACATTTCAGAATAATGACTCTGGTCAGCATACAAAGATTAAAACACAACAATAAAATATAACCCATGATATTCTGGTTAAAATGACAAGCCCAAAACAGAAAGGCCCATCATCAACAGTGCTCACCTAACCAGCTGATCCAAATGCCAGGGGGAATAACAGGGATCTGCTGACCTAAATAAATCTTTTTTTTTTTTTAAATAGCAGGAACAAACTAGGTTAATGCTTTGGATGGGACATTTGCGGAAGAACCAGGAAATTCTATGGTCAGTTGCTAGATCAAGAAGTCAAAAAATCCTGGAAGGTTACAACAAGGCATATTTATACTGCTGGCAAACGTAACCTACTTGGATGTGTTTATGAAATTGCCAGGAGTCAAGCTCAGCAATTTTACCTAGATGGCACAAGGAAGAGATTACATGATCTCTGAGGTGCATTCTAATTGCACTCTATTTTTCTAGTAATGAAAATACTTAACAACTACATCATTGAAAAAAACAAACTGCTTATGGCATGTTTATTCTTAAAATCTGAAGAAATAGGAAACACGTATAAATACAGTAAAAATAAATAAATCGAATGCAGTCATGTCCCTCTGGCTTTCAATTGGTACCAGTTGAATGACTGAGCAGAGTAGTTTTCAAAATCCCAGAATTCGAAATCTACCACCACTTCTCCGAGGAATACAGGATGTCTGAAAATTCCAGTGTGCCAGACGGATATCTGAAGCTGTCGGGATTGCAGTTGGGAATATTCAATATTGTACTATAAAGATAAATGGTGTTACTGATTGGTATGAGATTAACAAATGCAATTTATACAGGTGCTGCGTTGTCGTATAGCACTTTCACAGACTCCTGCAATAAATGACCGCTATCTAAATTAGGGTTAAAGATGTTATGCCACAATTGATTGGGAGGTGGTCTAATAATCATTTAATCCTCCATCAAGTTACATCTAATGTCCTTCTTTCTTGAAGAGTGAAGCTGCCCAATCCCAATCAAAGCTGATCCAAAAACATAATGCTTTTTATTAAACCCCATGGGAATTTTGCTTGTCTAAAGTTGGATTCGCTTTTCAATCTATGTTAAATTTAGGTGGTTTAAATTAAACAGCTCCTTTAAGTTTGATAAATTACATATCAATAATGGAAGATAAACTATTTACCCAAATTGTAATATAATCCTGAAACCATTTCAAATGTTGCATATTCTATCATTTAGTAAACCAGCTTCTCTTTTAGATAGTGTAGACCAGGGGCTTCAAACTTACGGCCTCTGAGCCAGATGCGTCACACACCGGCCACCCCCACCCTGTTTTAGCAAAGGGAGGAAAGCCACGATATGACAACGTGACACCATGAGTTTGATATCCCTGGTTTAAATGCTGGAGTGTCACAAGATTTCTTCTTCAGCTCCAAAATGCTTAGGCACTTTTACTTGTAAGTGTGACTCAGTAAAATATTTCCTACAAGTGTTACTCAGTGGATACAAAGAGAGCATGGTAGCATCTTTTAAAGTAACAAACATTTCTCCCTGAAAAGGCTAAAGGCCCATTTGTATTTAAGAATCAATATCCAAGATTCTTGCAATACTCAGGAATCCTGTTAAATGCCACAAGTCATGTTCCTAAGTACAGTAATAGGCCATTGGTGTATATGCTTAGATATATCTTCCTTAAGAATTTTTCTAAGTCAGGCAATTTTCTCTACTATCAAGCCACAAAAATGAGCAAGATCAGCACACTGGTGATCATTCCTACTCTTCACATTCAGAGTACTAATCTCTGAACATCAACAACCATCATATTATGTACAATGCTGCAAAAATCCTAGACAATAGCAAACAGATCTCTCAAAAGGCATACATAGGCTTCAAAAATCCAAACATTCCTTTAGATGGGAGGCCAGAAATTTCCCTTTACTGTTATCTTTTGCTTGTTAGGATTTCACTGCAGATCTAATAATCCTAATACAGTAATACCTATTTTTTTTAATCTTCATGGTAATTTTACAGAATTGTTTTGAATTATCCCTTTTATTCTGATTGGAGCTGTTTTTATAAACTCATAGGAAAAACATTCGCTCATAATTTTTTTTAAAAAATACTGTATGTTGGGCTGTTCCTTGACTCTTCACAGTATGACTAAGAATTGCTGAGAATACCTTTAATATTTCTTGGAAGGTTGGATTCAGTGTGTTCTTTTTGACAGAAGTCTTCCGTTTATTCTGAGGAGATTTATCAGGCAGCAAGTAAGTCTTGACATATCTTTCAATCAAAGATAGAGACAACAATTTAACATTTGTGAAAAGAAGGGAGGAAGAAAATAAAGGCACAAATAAGGAGAGTGTGGTTAATTAATGCCTCTGAAGATGAATTGCATGAAGTTACTCTCTTAGTTTCATAAATGCGGCGTTGACTTTTTTGTACTTGAAGGGTAAGGAAGGACTTCATAGGCTGCTTTGTAAAGTGTGGATGTTGGCCAAGTTTTTTAAAAGAATAGCTCAAGCCCCAGCCACTACTGTATCAGGTATATATTAAGAACATTTTATTGTCTGACCCATCCCCATACATACTTACACATACTTTGATATTTTAGGATTCAAGTCTTTATGTTGTATGAAATCCTTTTTCTTAAATGAATACAAATTAAATTCAGTATACTTCTGAACTGAAATTGCCTAGTATATGTTGATCACTGGGATGGAATTCTTTGCTATTATATCCACTTTTTAAGAGTGAATGAAAACAGATTGTAAGGCTAAGCTTGGTACAGATTTTTTTTTTATATTAAAAACATCGTTACAATGAAAGTCAACTCAATTCTGAGACAAATTTGGGGGGGGGGACTTAATAAGATAAGCATATGTATGAAATCAGTTTTGTACATGTATAGGCCTTGGGATTCAGATAGGAAAAATACAGTGATTTTTATCTCCATGTATTTGGCTCCTGCTTTCTAATTTTATTTCCTTTTTATTTCTTTTCTTTTTTTGTAACAAGGCTGTTTTCTTATTCATTTTTAAATTCTGTTTTGGTCTCTCTTAATTTAGTCCTGATGACTCATAATTAGTCAGTCAGTCTAGAATCTGTGTTATTCAATCTAATCAATACATCAATTCTGAGAAACAAACAGTAATTCCATCATGAATTTGAAGAGTATTAAATCAACAAAACAGACACCATAGTTATCTTTAGGGTTTAGACAGCATAAACAAATTTTAGACATCATGAAACTGCCCTAGAGCTATATGGGTTTGAACTTGTAGCTAGATTTTATATATGTGATAGGCTGGATGTGCTCAGGCTCCTTCCCTTAATATTGTTATCTAGCAACATTTGACGCAGGAAGCACGCTTTCTCTGGCGTTGCCTCTGGCCTGTGGAACATCCATTCCCCAGAAATCTGGCTGGCCTCCATTCTTTTAGCCTTCTTGGGAGGCCTTGAAGAGCTGGGTCTTCCTACAAACATTGGCGAACAATGAATTTGGAGCATAGCAAGGCAGAGTGCTGATGGTGAAAGAGTGGTGCCCTGGGAATGCCAGGAATTTTGATTGTGGTTTGTTTGTTTCTTGTAATGTTTTAGTGTTTTGTGAACTGCCCAGAGTTGTGATTTATAACATGGGGATCTATATCTCTCTTTTTAATATATATGTAGTATGTTATATTTTTTTTTTTATTTTTTTTATTTTATTCAATTTATATCCCGCCCTTCTCCAAAAGGACCCAGGGCGGCGCACAGGAATTTAAAACAATATACAAAATAATACAAAACATATAATTTAAAATCTATTAAATAACGAGACCTGTGCTAAAACCAATTAAAATCCCCCAATTAAAACTATCTAAAATTAGTCGCAGCAGAGGCTATGTTAGGCTGGCTTGATGAAATAAGTGTGTTTTTAAACACTGGCGGAAGAGGCGGAGGTCGGTGATGGTGCGGAGTTCAGGGGGTAGGTCGTTCCACAGGGTAGGGCCCGCCACAGAGAAGGCCCTTCCCCTGGGTGTCGCTAGCCGGCCTTGTCCAGCCGACGGCACCCTGAGAAGGCCCTCTCTGTGGGAGCATATCGGTCTAAGGGATGTATGGGGCAGAAGACGGTCTCGCATATAACTAGGTCCCGAGCCATGGAGCGCTTTGAAGATGGTCGTCAAGACCTTGAAGCCCACCCGAAAGACCACAGGAATTATCATACTTTTGTTACTAAGTTTGTGTATATGTGCTTCCAAATAGTGTTGACTCCTTTGGTGACTGCCTGGACAAGTCCCTGCAGTTTTCTTGACAAAAATTCAGAAGCAGTTTGGCCTTGACTGTTTCCTGGGGCTGAGAGACATTGCCTGGCCCAAAGTCACCCAACTGGCAGGACTATGGTCATGGTCATGGTCTCCTGGTTTCTAGCTTTATGGTTTAACCACTACTTCAAACTGGCTCTTGCTGCTTTGAATGACTCCTGACTCACCCCTTGTGGATGAAAAATTGGCCCTCTGATCTTATGCAGCACTCACATTTGCTACAGCTCACAATCCATGGGCTGAAAGTATGATGGAGAATTAGCCTACTCAATGGGATAACAAAGGTGGGAGGGAAACAAGCTTATCAGTATGTTCTTTCTAAAGCAAAGAAAACAAAACACTTGTCAATTGCAAAGAGCATCAAAGAAGTGACACATTTAGCCATTTTTTCAGCATCACTAATGCAGCTGTCAAGTGGCCGGGATATCCGGAGAGTTAAGCAGTTCAAATGAATAGAAAGATTATTCTCTACAAGAATTTAGCCAACTAACAGTTAAAGGAAATGTGTGGGAGATAAGAGAGGCATTCAAGTTGGGCTGAACTTAAAACTCTTGCTGGCACACAGGGATTTGTGACTTATGACACATTTGACCCCTCCCTCAGGCTCAATCTGGTCATCTCCTACATCTGCTTCCTTATGCACTGTGCTTCATTGTCATGCTAAAGGGCAGTTCATCAATCCTTTGAAGAAATATTTGCCAGCATAATTAGTATTGTTCCAGGAATTAAACCAAGCTTTCGTTTGTCTAAGCAATAAATGTCCTGAGTGGTCCAGTCCTTAAAGCTTTATTGCAGAACAATTTAACAGCAGAGATTTTCCTGGGGGGAGTTTATACAATAATACAATAGCAGAGTTGGAAGGGACCTTGGAGGTCTTCTAGTCCAACCCCCTGCCTAGGCAGGAGCCCTATGCCATTTCAGACAAATGGCTATCCAACATCTTCTTAAAGACTTCCAGTGTTGGGGCATTCACAACTTCTGGAGGCAAGCTGTTCCACTGATTAATTGTTTCACCCATGGAAAATCATCACACTCCTAAAAGTATGGCCAGGCCAGTTTGGAGGAGAGTGGTTGGTGCTTGGAGGAGAGGTGTCAGCCATCTTTCCAGTTGGTTGCGTGAGTGATAGGTCTCCAGCACAAAGAGACTTGGAGTATTTCTAGGTGTGGGTCAATTGGGCTTCTGGAAAGACTAAGGGAAAAGAGGGGGGGTAAAGAGGGGGGTTTGCTGTTTTGTGAAAAATCATCACCTCTGCTATTTGTAGATCAGAGGGTCTGGAAACGCTTTTAACAAGAAGCCTAAGTCCTATATTAGTTTAAAAATTTGATTTAGAGGACAACAAAAACCAAGTGGAAGAAAGCAAATCAAGCCTATTACTAATCTTAGTCATGATTTTGCTTTTTAGGTTGAAAAATGCTATACCAACCTGTATCCACAGATGTATGCTTAGATGTTTGTTTCTAATGGTGATGGTATCAAAATAATGAAATGAACATTGTAGCATCACATACAAGCTCATAAGAGACAACATTTGCATCATGATATACATTTCATCACATGTTCTCTCCCCCCCCCTCCCCCAACCTTGGGAATGCATCTTCACAAATAATATTGTTTTAGAATTAAAATACATTTCAGTTTTTTTTTTAAGTAAATCAAAATAAACTTACGGATTGCATTTCTTTTTTTCTTCCTTTCTGTAGGCCAAATTCTTGCAGGCACTGATGCATACTTCCAAAATGCCAAATTTGAAATTGTATCTAATGGCAAATTCTATTTCACCGCAGACATCAGCTTTTGCAAAGTCAACAGCCTCACTGCAAACACTGGTAATGCTGTATAAACTACCCTGTAGAAGACAGTGAATTAAGACAATCAAAAGAGTCTCAAGTACATAACAATGTGTCTGCTTTCTAGGTTTCATTTAGGATCCTAAAGTCTAGACTGACTACTAGATGGCATAAAGCAGTGGTGGGCAAACTCATTAGTCAAAAGAGCCAAATATCAACAATACCACAATTGAAATTTTTTTTGAGAGCCAGAAGGTGTGGCCTGTTTTCTGAGAGTGGCTCAGTGGTCATGTGACTGGGTGGGCGTGGCCAACTTGGAAAATGTGAAACTCACTTAACAATGGTCTTGCTTAGCAGCCAAACTTTCGGTTTCAATTGTGGTCATAAGTTCTTTCTTTCTTTCTTTCTTTCTTTCTTTCTTTCTTTCTTTCTTTCTTTCTTTCTTTCTTTCTTTCTTTCCTTCCTTCCTTCCTTCCTTTCTTTCTCTGTCTCTCTCTCTCCCACTTTTTCTTTCTCTCTTTTTCTTTCTGTCTCTCTCTATCTCTGTCTCTCTTTCCTTCATCCGCCCATCTCTGTCACTCTGTGTGTGTGTGTATCTGTCTGTCTCGCATTCACTCACTTAATCACTCATTCTGTGTCTCTGTCTATCTTTCTCTCCCTCTCTGTCTCTCCCTGTCTCTCTGTGTGTGTCTGTCACTCTCTGATTCCCTCCCTCCCTCCCTCCCTCCCTCCCTCTCTCTGTGTCTGTGCCTCTCTCTGTCTGTCTGTCCCCCTCCCCCGCCCGAAGCCTCCTCAGCTCCTGGAAGTAGCCTGGCTGGCCCGACGGCTGGCCGCACTTACTCGCTCGCTCACCCACCCACATGACGAAGGAACCTGGCATCGCCCTGAGTCCCTTTTAGGTGAAAATAGGGCGGTATATAAATCGAATAAAATGAAAAAATGAAATCCGGTGAGCGAGCGAGCGAGCAACCGTGGCTGGCGGGCCGGCGGGCCGGCGAGCCGGCGGGTGGGTGGGTTGTTGGGCACTGCCGCAGCAACTTTCCTTACCTGCCTGCCCACCCGCCGCAGTTTCTCGCTCGCTCGCTTACCCACCGGACGCCAGGTTCCTTCGACCTGGGTGGGTGGGTGAGCGAGAGAGCGAGCAACCGCGGCCAGCGGGTGGGCAGGTTGTTGGGCGCTGGCCGCGCTTGCTTGCTTGCTCACTCACCCACCCACCGGACGAAGGAACCTGGCGTCCAGTGGGTGAGCGAGCGAGTAAGTAACTGCGGCGGCCGGGCGGCCAGCTGGCCAAGGAAACTTGCTGTGATGGCACCCAACAAACCGCCTGCCTGCCCCGCTGGCTCACCCACCAGAGGCCGGTTCACTCCCCCTGCCCACGGAGCCTCTGCAGCCCCTGGAAGTAGATGAGTGGCCAGCTTGGGAGGCTACAGCTGCCTCTTTGGCATTTGGGTAGCCACTGCTGGGCTGAAGAGGCTCCGCAGGGGGAGGGATGGAACCGGCAGCCGGTAGGGAGGGTTGCTGCGGCCCAGGAGTCCCGCCATTGGTGAGGGTGGTAGAAGAGCCGCATTTGAGGGGCCAAACTCACGAGCCACGGTTTGCCGACCACTGGCATAAAGGGTTAGAACAAGGTTTCTCAATCTTGGCAACTTCAAGATGTGTGGATGTCAATTTGTAGAATTTCCCAGCCAGCCTACTGGCTGGTGAAATCTGGGAATTGATGTTCATACATCTTATGATGGCTGGGAAATTCTGGGGGTTGAAGACCACACATCTTAAAGTACCCAAGTTGTGATTGAATGTACACTGCAGGAGCAGTAAGGGAGGCTTTTGGCAACACAGATCTTTCCCAGAAAGAGGCCCAGAGCAAGAGACTTCGGTCCCAAGATGGAGGATGGAAGCAGTTAGGGCAGTGATGACTAACCTTTTTCTCCTTACGTGCCGAAATTGTGCGCACATGCATGCCCACACCCACAATGCAATGTGCTTGCCCCCCTGAGCATGTGCGTGTGACCGCTCCGTGGGCATGCGCAACCCCTTGCACAGCCTACTCAGCCTTCTGCACCATGGCGGCGGGGGGGTGTCATTTTTGCCCTCCCCAGGCTCCAGAGACTTTCCTCAAGCCTCTGGGAGAGTGAAAACAGCTGCCCCGAGCTTCGGAGGCTCTCTGGAGGCCGGAAACAGGCCTGTTTCCAGACTTCTGAAACTTCCAGGAGGCCCCTTTTTCACTTTCCCCAGGCTCCAGAGGGGAGCATGCATGGCAGAGACCAGAAAATCAGCTGGTCGGCGGGAGGCACTTGCACACATGCACAGTGGAACTGAGCTGAGCAACGGCTCGCATGCCCGCAGAGAGGCTCCGTGTGCCACCTGTGGCACATGTGCCATAGGTTTGCCATCACAGGATTAGGGGTAGCCTCACCCTAAAATTGTTCAAGACACACCGGTATCTAGTAGGTCAGAGAGACATAGCTTTCATTTGGTAAGATTCTGTCAATTATATATAAGTAAATAAAGGATTTGATTCAGTTGGATCTCACTGTCTCATCTCTGGGCTTGGGCCTAACATCAAGGTTGGAAAACACTGAGATAGAGGGGGATTTTTTGCATCTCTTTACTGTCATTTATTTCTTGTCCGATACAAATCAGAATAATGCTTAATATCTTAAGAAGAAAATTAAGATTTTCCACACAACTCATCTGAAGTGGTACTCTGCTCTGCTACCCAAAATAAAAAAGTCCATTGTAAAGAGATAAATAAATATTTAAGTTTTTTTCATTACTTCTGTCTCTGAAACAGATGTTTTCTGAAGTTGCACATATCCTTGAGAATTATATGATATTTCTTTGCGAAGATAGTTAATAATCTGCCATGCATTAAAAACCTATACATTTTCCATGCATAGTAATAGAAACAGGAGAAACATGATCACTACTTACACGTTTTTTATCTCCACAGATTAGGGCATCATTTGTATCTATGGAGGATATGCATTCTTCACTTGATGCTTTTATGCAAGCAATTCTACTGTCCTCTTGTTCTCCATTGATACTTGAAGATTTCTTTGTTAAAAAAAAAAAGGAGGGGCAATAATATATAAACACTACTTGTCTTTATAAAATCAACCCAAAGGGGCTTCTGAAATGCTGAATGATGCAGTCAGCAATTAAATTACAATGATTCAATAATGCGAACCCATTGGTAATTATAACAACGCAGAGCAAAATGAACAGTTTAAAAGAAGGCCAGCTGCTTCCATTCACTTGCAATGGATTGTCTGAGATTAATGGAGACATTGTAGATCTGGAAGTTCCATGTGACTGTTTCCCCTTCCCATCTGTAACTGGGGAGGAGAATAAATAAACTGGTTTCCAAAGTATACACTAATGTGATTACAGCTATCATATACTGCAAACCTCCATTGCATAAGTTATTCCGTTCACAGAACCTGTTGTGTTTTCTCTTCAAATCTGATCATGTTTCAAGTACAGGATACCCAACATTCCATTAACAATATTGCAGAGTTAATATCGTTCAACAATACCGTACCCTAATTGAAATATCAATAGCTGTATCAGATAGGCTTCTCCTATCCTTCACTGGATTGTTGTCTGGCCCATGATTTGCTGGGAGGAGGTATTGCTCATTGGCCACATCATTCTGTGATTTTGAAATTTCTAGAGGGGAAAAAAGTCAGAGAATTTAAAAAGTCAATTCAGAATGTTCATAGTTGTAAGTCTAAAATGTATAATTGTTATACTACTTGCAAAGCTGAGCTGGCAGCATTTGAAGTATATTCTTGTTTGCATTTTATGAAAGTAAAAAGTCCTATTAAAATATATAAAATATATAATACTAGAGCTTAGATTATTAGAGAGCCAGTTTGATGTAGTTGGCATCAGGGTAGAAACTGGAGACTGGGAATTCTAGTCCCGCCTTAGCCACAAAGCTAGCTGGGTGACCTTGGATCAGTCATCTTTCCAATTGAACTTGGATCGAGAGATAAAGCTCTTATAACAGAAAAATTGATATATTTGAACACACTTTTTTTTTCCATGGAAAAGTCTCTCATGGAATCTCAGTTCTTGTAGTGCTTCATAGAAGACATATTGAAAACCTCTATTTTAGAGGTATCCCAGGATTAATGGGATTATACTTTAATTTGGAAAGCAGGCATAAAACACAGAGTCTACAATATCCATATAATAATTTTTAAAAACCCACATCCAATCAGCTCCTGCTAGGTCTAAATTAGAGTTTCAGTAGGTATCTAGCCCAACAGTAAAGGATAAGTTTGCATTCAACTACATCCTCTCTTGAAACAGAAGTCTACTGTTATCACAATATCAATAGCACAGTTTCAAGGGAGTAGTATGAATTCAAAAGAGTGACTCCTAGTCAGTTTATTGGAAATTTCTTTCAAGCAGTTGTGTATACTGTAGACCTGCAGTTTACATTGGTGCAGAATGGAGAATGAGTTACAAACGGAGAGGCTGAGAGCAAGAATATAAAAACACTTCATGACTTGTTCTTTATTTTCTCTTGTGTGGCTCCACATTTGATTTAACAATCAATGGTATAAGGTTCCTGCCTAGGCAGAGGGTTGCACTAGAAGACCTCCAAGGTCCCTTCCAACTCTGCTACTGTACTGTACAAGTAAGGGGGTATCCTTGTTCCAATTATTTCTCAAATAACCATAGGTACAAATTATATGTGATTTTTATTGCAGAAGATGTCTCAAAGATATCATCCCCGTGGAGATAAGATTGGCTCCCACTTTGACACTACTTTGCAAGGCCTGGGGTTTGCCAACGGGTTTGGGGATCCCAATGGGATGAGGATGGGGTTATTGGTTTTGTATTATGGTAAGCCACTCAAAGTCATTGAGAGTGAGTTGGGTAGCCATGTAAATTTTCAATCAATCAATATTGCAACAGTGGAAAATCTAAGAATATATTGACCACTTTGATTAATATTGTCATAAAGGGCAGAAATTAGAAGTGACTGTAACTTGCATTAGCTTGGTAAGAGTATGCAGAGCACTAACATCTCATATTCTGCATGCATATTTTTGGAGCAGGGTAAATAATACAGTCCCACAAGCTAGAACTACAATCAGAAGTGGCATAACTAAGAAATCTCACTAACCTCACTAGAACCTATTAATACATGTTGTTAATGAATGATGAAACACTTTAATCCAGTGTGAAGGGCCCCTTTGATGCTTCAAAAGGGAATTGTCAGATGAGAGGTTCTTATTTTCTTGAGGAATGGCATTGGGGTATGAGAGGCAGGGAAGCTAACGTTCCTTGTAAACTACAATACTTGAAGTTCCAATCCAGATTCTAAGATTCAGTCAGATACACCTTTGATACTGATTGGGAATTTCTTTCTTTAACTCCCCAAAGCCAAAAGATAGATAGTAAAATACAGTACTATTCTTTTAGCTACCAGATGACTAGACCTATCCTTTTAATACAACAGCTTATTTCAGAATAGTAAAGATCCTTACTTTTGATATGTGTGGTAAGAGACAGAAAAAGGTTTTCCATAGACTTGTGGAAACCTGGATTTAATTCCTGAAAGACAAAGAGACAAGAATAAATAAATAGAATGGGGATACCTTCTCAAGGTTTCTTCGATTATAAAACTTTCAAGGAAGCACAGGTGCAAACTTGCAAACAGAGCTATAATTCCTGTGTTCAAGCATTTAAGATATTATTTTTGTTTGCAATGTTATTATTATATTTTTGTCCCACCTTTTAAATATTTTAGCCAACTCAAAGTGGCAAATTTACTTAATACTACTTCCTCCTCCTATTTTTCATGCAATAATCCCATGTGGTAAATTGGTTTGAAAGACAGCAACTGGCCCAAAGTCACCCAGTCAGCTTTCATGCCAAAAATCAAATGCTGTCTGGTTCTTTGGTATATAAAAGATCACAGTGTTTAGCACAGTAATTTTATAAATCAGTCAACATCCCAGTCTGGGTTGCAAATTAATAATAACCACTACATTTTTATCATTTCGCTGCTATCTAATAACCATCTGGATTTTTGAAACTCAGATCTGGTAACTGATTATGATAATTATTTTATATTTTATTTTCGAAAATATTTAAATAGGAAATATGATTTAATCTAAGAAATCTAAAGCATAAATTCTAACACACTACATAATATCGGCTTTCTAGTTTTCTTCACTTCAATCACATTCTCACTTTTCTTGAAAAATTAATCACTATTGTCTTCATTAAAAAATTTAAACTCATTTTAACTCAAATGGGCACTTCAGACACTTCCAAAATGAGGCCCTTATTTTTATTTGGCATGCAAGGCTTAAAACAAGAACCAAAGCTCCCCAATTACAACAAAAGGCAAAATTTACCCAACACAAATAATAAGTAATCAATCATGATAATTTGTGTGACTCAGGATTAGCTCATGGGAATTTCAAATACTGCGCCCTTGCCTTATATAAAAAAAAAAAAACTGGCTGCAGAGTACGTACTGTTAACTATTCTTGGGAAACTGAAGAGAAGTAACGCAGACCAAATAACTTTGCCATCCTCATTTAACTAAATTAAATCTATCAGGAAGATGAGACAGATGAATAAACCATGAATATTTCTATTTTGCAATAGGAAAGACTATCCTGTAATATCCCTGAGTGCGGCAGACTAAACAAAAGGCAACCAAAATTACCTCCTTTCCAAATTAAGGAAGAAATTGCTACAGAAAATGACTTCAGCATGGTAATTGTTCCAGAAAAGAAGCGTAAACAAATGTCTACAGTACTAAAATGAAATGAAGGGCGAGCCAAACACCATATAGGAATGCATTAGTGGACAAGAAAATAGTTTCTGTATTACAGCTGTGTTCAATGTTGTCTCGGTTGTAGATTTCAGGTGTATCCCTAGTGATAGTGGACCTCTATCTGCTACTGCGCAACCTCTTTCTCAGACACATTCTCTCCCTTTACTTGATCATGATTAACAGTGGAAGAGATGCACGGCAGAAAAATGAACAGCAGGAAAAGAGAGGGCACTCCTATCTATTTTTATTCTTTAAATGTAGTATCTTCCCTATTTCATATTTGATAGTTAATTCATGGATGATTATACAAATTAATAGCTATGGCTGAAAAAAAATATTAAACATGCATAGAGATCAGTTCCTGGAGACTGTCAGACAAAAAGACTTATAAGATAAAAGAAAAGCCATTAAGCATAAAATCAATGATAGCTGAAAGCTTTGTGAGTAAGTAGGGGTGATTGGTCAAACAGAAATGCAGAGTGATACATTACCAATGCACTCGTTCTATTGATGGATTCAGCAAAAGGTGGAGGAGTTGGAGGAATCACCGATACCTTGCTAAGAGTTTTAAGGAAAAAGGAACATAAACAAAGCAATTGGCAAATATATCTGCTACATTTCCAGAATTGTCTCCTTCACATTTCATTATTTATCCCCAATTTTAGAATTCAGGTATTTCTAACGTATAAAGACATTCCACCCAATATTTAGAATAAAATAATAATAAAAAGTTACTTGCCTAAAATACAATATAGCAACAGTCCATTTAGTGACTGTTCAAATGGCACTAAAAAAAAGTATCATTTAGTTACAACGGCGCTTTAAAAAGTGACTTATAATCTAGTTTCCACACTTATAACCATTACAGCATGCCCATGGTCACATGATCAAAATTTGGACATGTGGCAACTGTTCATGCTTATGATACAGTAGTTGCAGTGTTCCTAGGTTATGTGATCCCTTTATGATCTTCTGACAAGCAACATTAATGAGGAAGCCAGATTCACCTAATAACTATGCTATTATATTAACACCAGAAGTGGGTTGCTGTCACTTCGGCTCTGCCCACCCACCCAGACGCTTCTGCAGGAGCGTGTCTGAACTGGTAGTAAAAAAATTAGCAACCCACTTCTGCTTAACATAGTTGTTATTATTATTACAGTTATTAACAACTGCAGTGATTCACTTAACAATTGTGGCAAAGAAGGTTATAAAATGGGATAAAACTCACTTAGCAACTATCTTGCTTAACAATGGAAATTTGGGGCACCATTGTCATAAATTGAGGACTATCTGTACAAAATACACTGCTTTCTCTTCATTGTAAATGTATGGTATTTTGTATTATTAACATTAACAACTAACTTCAGAAACCAAGTATCAAGCTGTTAAATATATTAAAATCTCCATTTGAAACTTAAAAGACTGCAAAGGATCATGAATACCTTCTTAGGAAGAACTAAGAAAATGAATGTACGTAAAACTTAGGAGATAAATCTTCTCGGCCTACAGTAACTTCCCAGTTCAAACAAAGAGCAAGAACTATTTCTTGATATGAGAAATAAGTTAAGAATGACATAAGATTTATAGGAGTATGAAACCTCACTTTGGAATAGATCCATCTGTCCAAATGTTTATCTACTCATGGGTAGATAAACATTTCTTCTCACAACTTCCCCAATGGCATTAGCAAAGGAACTTATTATCATGTTGGTTTGAAACTAATATCAGTTTTTCAAAATGCTGAAGTTCGCTTAACTTGATCTACTTAAAGTCAACACAAAGAATAGCAGTCGTAAAACTTCCTCATCTACACTTCCTTGCAGACATAACAACATGTTAGTAACATCTGAGGGCACCTATAAACTACTAGACTTCACTATTTTACCCTAATATTTGCCACTGAATGTAAACAATTTGTTTGTGTCTAATAAGATGTCCAAATGATAAGAAAAAATATATTCCCCAGCTTCCCCACATCTTCCTTCTACTATCTGAAAGTTACTACTACTTCTCACTCACTTTGGCCATAGATCCATCCACTGTTGGCCTAAAAATGTTGCCTACCCATGATGTGACTATACCTGAGTACAATGTATCTTGATCACTCCAAGTTAAGACCCATAAGAAATGCTTAAAATTCTGCCCTAGGTAAACCTAGACTCATGGTAAGCAATATATGTAGCCTACAAAGAATATTTAAAGATTCTGAGTGTTGTTGTTTTGTCACTTAGATCATATCTGTGATTGAAACATGGAATTAGAATGTCTATGGAGATTCTCAGTCATCCAGGTCACAGTTGTCCCAAAGGTGCTTTATCAAGAGGCAACTGGACTTTCGGGGTGGGGTGGGGGTTTGAAGATGTTTTCTTTCTCATCCAATAAGCTTCCTCAGCTCAGAGCCTCTTGAAAAAGCACCTTTGGGACATGGAATTAGAACATTTGTCAGTTAGATCATATCTGTGGTTGAAACATTAGGACAATGTCTGAAATGCCTGAGAAATCTCATTTAGAGCATGCTTGTTTTTTGTGTATAAAGTGTGATATTACATTTAAATGGTAACATTGGCATTTCAATTCATATCAAAATGATTCTTAAACAACTGTAGGAAAGGATATCAGGATTGAAACTAAATATTTGATTAACTAGTTTGCTGAAAGTCGACTCCCCAATTTCCCTTCAACATTCAAGAGGTAATACTTAGTGATCTGTCCGTCACATTCCTGTTAGCCTTGGTATTTATTTTTAAGCTTTAATCTTTTTAACCTTTAACTTTTTCCGTGGAACCGAAACAAAACTTTACAATTTAATCCCTTTTACCATCTTTGCAAGAATGGCTTACAGTATCAGGGTCAAGGGCCGCAGTGTTAAAGAGACGTCCCTTTACCCCTCCCCTACCCCCAATGCTCTTGACGTTGTGGCTATAGCAAAAGCCATAATTACAGAGCCACACCGAGGTACATGGCGAGACTGCAACGCTGAGATAAAAGGCTGTGTTTTTGATGGCTTGAAAGGTAACACAAGGAGAACTGAAACAATTTCCCCAGGTAAACATTTGGACCTGGAGATTACATCAATCAGTTTGCCAAAGACATGTTAAATTTTAAGCCTTTCTAAAGTTGGATTTAGAAATTCCAAGAATTGCAAGTTTTATATATCTGAATGAGGCCAAGTTGTGAAATGCTGCTATGGCTGAGGTTGCACAAGTTCTGTATCTAAAAAGAGTCCATGGCAACGAAATGTGTACTCTATCCACACTCACTACCAGTAAAAGCTTCAACAGGCTTCTTACACAGGATAATACGCACTTAGTACTGCATCGAACGTCTGTAGGACACGTCAACCTTCTTGTCCTTACCTTAATTTCTGATAAGATTTCAAGAGTTTTGCACCAGCAGTTTCATATCTACCTATCAAGAAAAAAAAGAACCCAAGGTCACTGATAGCAATAAACTTCCACTTGCATGCCAATTTTTAAAAAAATCAGATGTAGCCATTTATATCAACTGTTTTTACTACTTGACATTGGCAATATGAAAATGTTTGTGGCTCCTGTTTTTGTTCAATCCCCCATGTTATAATGAACTATGGAGACCTCAACTACAACAAAAAATTAAAAAGAAGTAAACATCAATAAAGCAAGAGCACAAATGAAAAGAAGCAACTTTCCTATGTAACACCATTTAAATGTTGTACAACTTTTCAGTACAAATAGTCCTGGAAAAATCTCATCAATTATAAAACTACAGAGAGGCAGTCAACTAAAACACAATCAACCCATTTGATTCAATCCATCATATGTTGCAAATGATGAATGGTGTACAGCAATAAAAGCATTGATTATTAACAATTACATTTCGGAATGTGTTCTTATATCTGTCTACAAAGAAAATCATTCTGTATCAGGTAAATCATTAACAATATAGAAAATAATTCTTTGGCATTCTCAACTAAGCAGACAATAAAACTTATTTTCTCACACTGGCTAATCACTTGATCTTTCATATTAAGTGTGCCAATAAAACAGGAAAGTGTGTGTATGCTATTCAGACGTCTTCTAGCAGTAGCTCTGCTACTCCATGTTTGTTAATCTATTCTATACAGAAAGAGCTTCTATATAAATCAACCTAACCTGTAATACCAGAGCTAGGGTCATAAAACACAGCAACTAGACATTGAAGAACGAAGGGAGAAAAACCTCAAGTTTTGGTGTTCCTAAGAAGAATAGCTACTGGCGGAAAAGATCCCACCAGAACTGCAAGCTTTAATCAGTTTGATCCAGCTGGTTTGCACCACTTTGGGAGAACCAGTTGTTAACTTTCTGAGCAGTTTGGTGAACTGGTTGTTGGAAGAAATCATGAGGGCAGAGAACAGATTGTTAAATTATTTGAATCCCACCATTGGTTTGATCAGTAGTTAAATCAACAGAAATGGCTTCTTCAAATTTACTTCACAAACTAAAACAGCCCCCAAATTCAGAGCCTTAGCTTTAAATAATGAAATGGTCCTATTCACACACCTACAAAGTTGAGGAAAATATTTTTATGAAAGGAAGTAGAATTAACATTTCAAAGGCATGAGCTTTTTAAAAATACTTAGATTAATTGTTAACCAAGCCAGACTGCAAATAAAGGATGGCGTTGATGATTATTTCTCTTCTCAACAACACTGCCTTGATAATTTAGGTTCAATTCAAGCTTTATCCCAAAGCCTAAGAACTGTCCAAATATCACTGTAATATATGTATGTGGTTCTTGTTTTTTTGTAAATGAAGTCAAATAAGTCCAACTTTGTCAGCTGCTTTTACAATTGCATTGTTATAGTTCCTAATGTTCCAATAATTATGAGGAAAAATGTTGCTGGTTTAGTCCATAATCTCTGTAATTCAATTGTTCAGTCCAAATATTTTAAAATCCTTTCTAGTTCCTTTTAAGCTACTCTAGTGTCATTTAATACTGTCACATTTATAAGTAAACGTTATAGAGCTTTTCTTCAGCTATTGTGGTGGCCAGCATATTATGTTCTATATTTCTGTTCATCTGAATTTGGAAATCTGAAAAAATGTTTAAGTAGGCATTGTGAAGAATTATGTGCATCAAATCTACTATGCTTCTATCATTATCATCATAACTCTGATGAATTACTATACATAAGAAGCAATAAAGAGTATTTTATTTATATTATTTATTTGTATGGATTATTAAATTAAGAAGAGGTTCTAGTTGTACTAGAGTGATAGAGAACATGGCCCACTAGTATGAAGATGTTAGATTAAGTGTCAGATAACTGATTATTTAAAAAGTTGGAATAGTCAATAATTGATTTAATGAAGCAAAAATTTGGCATTCATAAAATAATTTCATAATTTCATTTTGGGCTTTGGAAGTCAAGAGGTTGTCATCAGAAATTTGGGGAATAGTGAAGAGCGATGGGCCATTTTCAATTATTTGATTTTGGAATGTTCCTGATGGGGCCATGAATACCTAGAGCTTTCATCCATTTGTTGAACAGACCCTTTTATTCAAGCTTTTTCTTTTTATTTCTGCTCTTACCAAATTTCCATATTGCTGATGGGGTTAGCATTAGTTGCCAGACTGAATTTATTTTCTTATATTTGTCATGGTGAGTCATGTTGCATATGTCAGTTGAAACGCAGCCTGGAAATTTCTTCTAAAAAGATCATTTTGTTTATTTACATAAGAACATAAGAACAGCCTTGCTGGAACAGGCCACAGCCCATCCAGTCCAACATTCTGTCTCACACAGTGGCTCCCCATTTGCTTCAGGGTCTTCCCAAGCAGATGTCTTCACCGGCTTATGATTCCCTGCAAATGGCATTGAGAAATATCCTGCCTATCTCTCCAACCCGGAGGGTGTCCTTAGGCATCCATCATGATAGCCATGGATACCCTTGTTCTCCATGAACTCGTCTAATCCTTTCCTAAAGGTGTCGAGGCTGACAGCTGTCACCACTTCTTCTGGCAGGGAGTTCCATAGACCAGTGATCCTCTGGGTGAAAAAGTACTCCCTCTTATTTGTTTGAGGTCTAGCTTCCAAAAGTTTCATGGAGTGCCCCCTAGTTTTAGTGTTGTGCGATAGGGAAAACAGTTTTTCCTTTTCTACTTTCTCCACACTGTGTATGATTTTATAGACTTCAATCAGGTCACCTCTCATTCGTTCTAGAGTGAAGAGGCCCAGCCGTTGCAGCCTCAGATGGTAAGGAAGGTGTTCCAGCCCCCTAATCATTCTGGTTACCCTCCTCTGCACCTTTTCCATTTCCATAATTTATTTATTTATGCCTGTCAGATAGGTAACTTCTTGTTCAAATAATGTTTTTGGACTATGTGAAAAATACCACACTAACGCCACAGAACATTACAATAGATAAAAATGCATTTGCACAGCAGTTTTAAAATTAATTTATTATTAAGCAGTAAATGAAAGCGTAGGTGATTAGTTTTTTATGAAAACGTGGAACTGATCTATTGTCTTATTTTCTGCAGTTCCTTATTGTTAACAGTGCCAGGTATATCAGGGGTTTATTGGCCTTGTATAATTATAAATAGTTACAAATAGTGTAAGCTGAACACAGGGGCAATTAATAGATAATAATTATTGCTATTATGATTAATACTTTACTAGTCTGTTATTTTGACTTCAAGAGAGTTATAATTAAGGTTTACCTCTTTACGCAGCCAACCATATTGAAGTCAGCTGATTTCAATGGGGCATAAGCACAATTATGGGTAGTAGATTATTTCTGGACCATCTTTTACATTTATTCCGTTTCTAGTTATTGTTCCAAAGTTTAGGTTTGTGTTTTTTTAATCAAGAGCTATTATATCCCATTCATTTTTCTTCATTTTTCAAGACTGAGAAATCAATTTATGAAAGCATTGTGTCTACAAGATTATTTGAGTTTATTTGAATTCTAATTCTGGGTGATATCCAAGGCTAGATGAGTAGAATGCAACATTTATAACTGATTTTTTCTTTCCATCACTCCCCATTGAGCTTCCATCCCAATCTATTGCAGCACATCCTCATACCTGCGAAGCAGATTTTGAAAGCAAAAATGTGAGGAAGAATCTTCTTGGTCCATTCTGCTAATATGACATTACTATATCTGGATTGTAAAGATGCAAATGGATGATCACAAAAGAGAGTTATTTTATTGGTTCTGTATTTCATGTATAATGTAGATATGGTAGTTCTATGCTAAGGGAAGTCCTTTCTCTAGCAGGACAGGTTAATATTACACTGCATTTTAGAACTGGGTTAGTAAGAACTCTTAATAATTTAGCATGCTTTTTCCTAAATTGTACCATAATAATGATTATATTACATGAAATTGCATTTAAAACTGAATAATTTCTTTGGCATTATGATAAAGTGCCAAAAGAGGGCACTATTTGAGTTCATAAAATAACACCTCATTCATAAATTCAATAACCAATAATTTGCCCTGAAAACTGCTAAAAGTCTAATATTTTTTAGTAAAATGTTGAATTATATGAGCCACCTTATCTATTTAGTCAGTTATTAAAGAAAGCATCCTTGTTCTTATCAAAGAACAAATCATTGTCCTTGAATACCAAATTTCTCCATTCAAAAATTCAGTTTTCTCCATTTTAAGCCGTCAATCTAGAAAATGTTATCTTCCCCAAGTTGATTCCCTTTTAAGGGATTCAACTTGGGGATTTGATATTGCATAATTTGATATTGCATAATTTTTAGTCAGCTGACCAAAGGTGGCCTGTACAACTTGAGGTGGGAAAACATTGATATAAAGAAATCTAGATGAAAAACCGATGTTGTGGAAGGCAACTTTTGACATGTAAATAATTAGATTTTTCTGGGGGTTTTCCCATTACATCCCAACCCAACCCAAAGTCTAGCAAGAGCTGTTGAAGAGATGGAAGAGGCAAACCTAATGCATCCAAGAATCATCAAGATGGGACAAAGATATCAGGAGTGTGACATTATGTCAAAATGGGGAAGAGACGGTACCTTTACAAATCAAAATCATATTGATTTCTTTTGGGACTTTTACTTTAATTCTATATGTAGATTTAATTGTTTTTATATATTCTTCCTATAAACACTGTTTAACATATGCATTTGAAATGTAATTAAAATTCACTTATAGATTATTTTCTAATATTATTTTTTTAAAAAAATAATTGTTATATTAATTTATTTTCATTATTTCCTCTTTTCCTTGGTCCATCTTATGCTTAAATTGCATTCCCTTTCTTCTCTTTTCTATCATTTTAAAAAACATACAATAAAAAATACTCAACAACCCTCTATCGCCATCAGCAGTGCCTTTGAATAAAGTCCACTTTTTTGTAACTAGAACAAAACTCAATTTGGCCTCTATCTTCCAGTTTTTCTGCAAGAGAAATGCTCTGGAATTAATTGGGGAAAAGATTAGGAAGCCAACTAATCACTAACACTTGGTATAAGCAGCTTTGGCAAGAGTGTATATAGAAATTTCCACTTAAGAAAATTCTCATGATAGCTTTTTTCTTTTTAAGGAAGGTGTATGATGGCCCATGTGGGAAAGAAACCCGCATCCATATTTAAGCAGAACATGGGCCAACCACATGACACAGATATTGTGCAAGCCTTCACGTTCTCCACAACTCTTTGTCAGACAAAAGCAAGAAAATTTAAAATGTAGAGCACAACAGCAATTTGAGTCATAAATTCTGCTGTTGAAAGTACCATTTTTAAAAGCACAAAGGATATACAATATATATCCGCCATCTGTCTCCTATCACGGACAAAGCACATAAGGATCTAATCTGACAAAGAGCAAAATTAAAGAAGATTTTAAAGACAATACAGAGGAAAGGCAGACAGTAAAGTTCTGTGGTGTGCTAAGTTAACAAAAAGAACAATTCATTGTAACATTACTGTAGGAGATGACCAGGCTGAGCCTGAGGTCAGGGTCAAATGCCTCATCAGTTTGGAGTCTCCATAAGAGATCTAAATCCAGCCCCCACTTGAAGTCCATTAACTCTGACCATTGATTCTTGCATATAAGTAGCATGAAATAAACTTGTAGTACTTTTGAACTCTATTTTGGTTCCTGATTTCTTGCATCTGACACTATTTAGGAACTGGAGGGATTTGAACTCTCAGCATGTTAAAAAAAAAAAGACCCTCTGGTATGAAGGTTCTATTTTTCTTCCAACCATGAACCATGAACCAACAAGGTTATCATTACAAATGAAAGCAAATATAGTGTCTCAAGATAATGTTGCAGGATCCGATCTGGATTGGTCACCAGGATCAGAGGTTTAGTCTTCTGAGTTTTTTTACTTGTGCTGGAGCCCATCCTCAGAGAACTTCTTTCTACCAGAATATGTGCTTTGGAGTTTGGACAATTCTATATGTAGTATTTATTGGTGCCTGGTTTTTGTGTAGCTTTTTAGTTGTTGATTGTGGTGTTGATGGCTAGCTGTTAATTATGATTTAATACCCAGTCATCAATATCCCAATCAACAATTAAAAAACTATATACAACCAGGCACCATACAAACACTATGCATAAAATATCCCAAAGCATGCATTCTGGAGAGAGAGAAATTCCTGGAGGATGTGTTCCAGCACGAATGTCTGAAAGCTTTAGTTCCGGTGACTGATCCAGATTGGATCCTGCAAAGTTATCATTGTTGTTCTATATCTTGGAAAATACTGTGCCCTACTGCCCAGGGTGGAATTTGTCACCAGAGAAAGGTCTGCCCAGATAAGGAAATCCCTCAGCAAATGTCATAATATCATATTGTTGTTGTAGTTCTAATCTTTCTTTCTATATGCAGATATTTGCTGGAAATAATGGAAATGGGATTAATGGACATAAAGAGGCCACACATAAATGCAAAGTAGGACAACAAAACAGAAATAGATATGCCAACCTGTAATTGTACTAAAATCATTGAATTCAGCACAAAAAGTGAACTAATCTAAGTAGTTGAGTTATTACTTATGACAAATACCGTGTGAATTTAAATACCATACTTTTCAGAGTATAAGATGCACTCCCCCCCCAAAAAAAAGTGGGTGAAAATTGTGGTGTGTCTTATACACCAAATGTTGCTGGAGCCTCATCCACCCACTGGCCCCCATCTGCTGGCTGTTTTCTGACTTCACGTGTCACATTTCAGCCTCTACACGCCTCGTTTTTGGCCTCCATGCATTGCATTTTATGGTGGTTCCAGGCAGCAGTGAATGGCAGTGGCAAATGGGCCACACCAAATGGGCCATGGAGGTGAACAGGCCACAGTGGCGGCAAATGGGTGGCAGCAAATGGGTGGCGGCGAATGGATGGTGGTGGCGAATGGGCGGCAGCAGCGCTAAATAGGCCACGGAGAACGATTAATACCGGATGGATGCTGGGAGGCAAAGATAGATTATTTTTTCTTGGTTTCCTCCCAAAAAAAGGTAGGTGTGTCTTATAGTCCAGAGCATCTTATACTCCGAAAAATACGGTAACTCAGTACAATTGCAACTCTTATAGCTCAATAAAATTGCATTTCAAAATCTCAACATTGCATTCTTGAAGACTGTTTTTGCTAAGACAAAACATGGATTAGGAGAAACTTATCAAGGTTATCAGTTTATCTGGCATATGACTTAATGCTTCTGTTTTTATTTGGTACCTTCACTTGGGAATTTCTTTGCTCTCTCCTCAAAGAACCATTCACCTGTTTTCACTTTAACAGACCTGCAAAAAAACAAAATAAGTGCTTATTTGAATTTTAAACATGTCTTTTTCAAGGAGGACTTTTGGAACAATAAGTTAATTAATTTATTTTATTTTGTTTTATTTTATTTTATTTTATTTTATTTTATTTTATTTTATTTTATTTTATTTTATTTTATTTTATTTTATTTTATTTTATTTTATTTTATTTTATTTTATTTTATTTTATTTTATTTTATTTTATTTTATTTTATTTTATTTTATTTTATTTTTATACCGCCCTTCTCCCTTCCGGGACTCAAGAAAGTCAAATCAATTCCATCAGAGTGATGAAGAGCAGTGGAACATCAACTCTTGCATAATCAGAGTTACGTATTCTGTGATCTTGTATTGGCATACAAAACCCCTTTCTTTTCAAATCCAACGCGAATTCATATTGAGAGCGCCTATAGCTACAGTTTATTTTTGAAACTCCATTCAGACACCGTAAATATTTGGCTCCTAGCTCTACAACTATTTTATTAATAAATAAAACCAAATTGGTTTTTCCTGAAAATCAGCTCATACATATACCCACTTCAACCCTTTTTTCTCCCCTCCTCAGGAATTATTTTTCCAATTCTTCTTCTGAAACTGCAGACTTATCAAGCCATTCTGCCATTTGCAGCACCTGGCTATTTGGAAACGCCTATAAATTTGATTCCCAAGACAGGGGCTCCTATTGTCAAATATATACAGGTGGCCCTCAACTTATGACCACAGTTAAGCCCAAAATGTATGTTGCTAAGTGAGACATTTGTTAAGTGAGTTTTGCCCCATTTTATGACTTTTCTCGCCACATTTGTTAAGCGAATCACTGCAGTTCTTAGATTAGCAACATGGCTGTTAAGTGAATCAGCTTTCCCTGTTGAAAGTCGCAAAAGGGGAGCACGTGACCCTGGGATACTACAACTATCATAATTGTGAGTCAGCTGTCAAGCATTCAAATGTAAATCACTTGACCATGGGGATGTTGCAATGATCCTAACTGATAAAAATGGTCATAAATCAGTTTTTCAGTGCCATTGTAACTAAATTGGCCAGTGGAAGAAGCGTAGTCTTAGGGGTTTTTTAGCTTGTAAGTTAATGTCTATTTTAGGGGGTACCAGGGAGGGGGGAGGGTATAGACAGGTAGAGGCAGGGGAGGGAAGAGAGAGCCAGGCCAGCGGGCGACGGAGGGAAGCGGAGGGTTCCGTTAGGAGGGGGGAGATTCTAGTCGTTCCGATAGAGGGCATTCCCATCCAGAAGGTCGTGGGGAGAGGCAGGTCCGAGGGGAGACAAGTGTTATCCTCCCGGTTGGGGGCACGAAGCCGTTGGCTACAAACGGTCAAGTGCCTCAACCCCCGCAGGCTAGGTGGCCAGGGAGTACAGAGCCAGGGCCTGCGGCTGATGTTCTGCAACGCCAGGTCCGTTGTCAACAAAGCCCCCCTCGTTCATGACCTTGTGTCAGAGGGGGAGCCGGACCTGGTGGGAATTGCGGAGACCTGGTTGGGCCACGAGGGTGGACTCCCCCTCGTTGAAATGTGCCCACCAGGTTACCGCGCGTTTCATCAGCCCCGGGCCCTAGGTAGGGGCGGTGGGGTAGCGGTCATTGTAAAGGAAGGTCTTGAGCCGAGAGAGACCGTTGTGCCACAGACCACCGGTTGTGAGTCCCTCTGCGTGAAGTGGGGCCTAGGGAGGCAGTTGGGCTTGCTGGTTGTATACCTGGCTCCCCGCTATGTAGCAGCAGCCCTGCCCGAGCTCCTCGAGGTGATCGCTACGGTGGCAGTTGAGACCCCCAGACTTTTAGTCATGGGGGACTTTAATCTGCCATCGGTGGGCGAATCATCCGAGGCAGCTCGGGAGTTCATGGCTTCCATGACGGCCATGGACCTGACCCAACTAATTCAAGGCCCCACTCACGAGGGTGGACATACACCGGATCTCATCTTTGTCTCAGGCCAATGGAAGAGTGATCTGGGTATAGGGGATATA
This sequence comes from Rhabdophis nuchalis, assembly GCA_039707465.1. Classification (NCBI taxonomy): domain Eukaryota; kingdom Metazoa; phylum Chordata; class Lepidosauria; order Squamata; family Natricidae; genus Rhabdophis; species Rhabdophis nuchalis. The sequence continues at coordinate 316,613,325 of CM077643.1, read as the reverse complement.
GTCATCACACCCTTGTCATGGACAGACCACTCACTTCTCCGGCTCGACTTTCCGACCGCTGCTCCCCTCCGCGGGGAGGCGGAACCTGAGTCACCAATCTGGTTCCGCCCCAGGCGCCTGATGGACCCGGATGGGTTCCAGACGGCGCTTGGGCCACTTCCTGTACCCCTGGCCCGCGCCCCGATGGAGGACCTCGTGGCCGCATGGAATACTGCGACCGCGGGAGCCTTGGATCGGGTCGCGCCCTTGCGGCCTCTCTTGCGGCGGCGAAACACCCTGGCTCCTTGGTTTTCCGAGGAGCTGAGGGTGATGAAACGCCGCAAGAGATGCCTAGAGAGAAGATGGAGGTATACTCGAACTGAATCTGACCGGACACAGGTAAGAGCCCATTTACGGACTTACATTGTGGCGCTGAGAGTGGCCAAACGTCATCATTGTGCCACTCTCATAGCATCCGCAGAAAACCGCCCTGCCGCCCTGTTTAGGGTGACCCGCTCCCTCCTTCAACAGAGGGTGCGGGAAGCCCCGTTACAGGGTCGAGCAGAGGAATTTGTGACTTTTCTGCAGGAGAAAATCGCTCAGATACAGAACGAGCTAGCCCCCATTCATGGCCCAGTGGGATGCCACGAGAGAGATCTTGTTTGGGAGGAGTTTGACTCCGTTACTTCCGAGGATATGGACAGGCTACGTGGGCGACTGCGAGCCACCACATGTTTATTGGACCCGTGTCCCTCCTGGCTTGTACTGGCATCCTGGGAGGTGACACGAGGCTGGCTCCAAGAGGTTGTCAACGCATCCTTGAGTGAGGGTGCCTTGCCTGCTTCCCTAAAAGAAGCGATGGTGAGGCCCCTCCTTAAGAAGCCCTCTTTGGATCCAGCTCTTTTGAACAACTACCGTCCTGTCTCCAACCTTCCCTTTCTGGCGAAGGTTGTCGAGAGTGTGGTGGCACAACAGTTCCCCCGGCACCTGGAGGAAGTTGATTATCTAGATCCGCGCCAGTCCGGCTTTCGGCCCGGGCATAGCACCGAGACGGCATTGGTCGCGTTGGTCGATGATCTCTGGAGGGCCAGAGATGGGGGTTGTTCCTCCATCCTGGTCCTATTAGACCTCTCGGCGGCTTTCGATACCATCGACCATGGTATCCTATTGCATCGGCTGGGGGGGTTGGGGGTGGGAGGCACCGTTTTACGGTGGTTCTCCTCCTACCTCTCTGGCCGATCGCAATTTGTGTTGGCAGGGGGGCAGAGATCGACCGCGAGACCCCTCGCATGTGGGGTGCCTCAGGGGTCGGTCCTCTCGCCCCTCCTGTTCAACACATACATGAAGCCGCTGGGTGAGATCATCCGTGGTTTTGGGGTAGAGTACCATCTGTACGCTGATGATACACAGCTGTACATTTCTACCCCAAACCACCCCAACGATGCCGTAGCGGTGATGTGCCAGTGCCTGGAAGCTGTACGGATCTGGATGGGAAGTAACGGACTCAGGCTCAACCCGACCAAGACCGAGTGGCTGTGGTTTCCGGCAGCCCGATTCAACCAGCTCACTCCATCGCTGGCCATAGGGGGCGAACATCTTGCCCCTGTGGATGGGGCGCGCAATTTGGGTGTCCTCCTGGATGCCCGGCTGTCCATGGAAGATCAAGTGACAGCCGTGGCCAGGAGGGCGTTTTACCAGGTTCGCCTGGTTCGCCAATTGCGCCCCCTATTGGATCGGGACGCCCTTTGCACAGTCACTCATGCTCTCGTGACATCCCGACTGGACTATTGTAACTCTCTCTACATGGGGCTGCCCTTGAGGTGCACCCGGAGGCTTCAGCTAGTCCAGAATGCAGCCGCGCGAGCAATTATGGGGACCGCTAGGTCTACCCATGTAACACCGCTCTTGCGCGAGCTGCACTGGCTACCTGTCGTCTTCCGGGTGCGCTTCAAGGTGTTAATTATCATCTTTAAAGCGCTCCATGGCTCGGGACCTAGCTATCTGCAGGATCGGATCCTGCCCCATACATCCTCACGGCCGATTCGCTCCCACAGAGCGGGGCTTCTCCGGGTGCCGTCCACTAGACTATGTCAGCGGGCGACACCCAGGGGAAGGGCTCTCTCTGTGGCGGGCCCGGCCCTCTGGAACGACCTTCCCCCCGATATTAGGACGACCACGGACCTCCGCTCCTTCCGTCTTAAATTGAAAACCTACTTTTTCCGTCTGGCCGGCTTGGGATAGCCTCCTTGTCCTGGGGTTTTTAGGTTTTAGTGCTTAGGGGTTTTAGGGACAGTTTTTTAGTTTTTTATAGATGTTTTTAGCGCAGGATTTGTTGTTTAATTGTGATTTTAAATTATGTATTCTGTTGTGTTTACTGTTTTTTAATTTTCCTGTGCCCCGCCTCGAGTCCCCTGGGGAGAGAGCGCGGGTAACAAATAAAATTTATTATTATTATTATTTTATTATTATTATTATTTAAATTAACTGTTGTAAGTTGAGGACTTCCTGTATTTAATTTGATGTGTTTTCATATCAGAAAACTACTAAAGAATAACCAGCAATTTGAGTATTAAACTAAGGTAGGTTCTTACTCAGAAGCATAGCAGACAGTGCATTTCCACAGAAAGGCATTTACAGCAATGCGACATTGAGAGCATATAAGATGGCTGCATCCTTTGCACACTGCTCCTCTATCGATCAGGATTCCCAACGACTTCTGACAACGGGAACATGAGCGTTTCTGAGATCCATAGTTGGCATTCTTTGTTCCTTTACGCCAAAGTTGCTGCAGTTGGATTTTCAGTTTGCTATAGTTGGCCAGAAAGAAATAAGAACATTCACACATTTGCCAGGTGGGACATGTACCAGCACTACAAATTCTAAATATTATTAAGCTTTAGCTGTGAATTGTGATACCCTCTGTGTTCCATAGAAAGGAACCCTTCTACTAAACCTCCAACGTAAAATGTCAAATAGCCTGGGAAATTACCCCAGAATATTTAATGGCCCATTCTTGAACAAAGTTTTGAAGAAGATGATAGCATCCAAATTCCAAGCAATTTTGGATGATTCTGAGGAGCTGGATATTCTTTAATTTGATTCTTACATGCTCAGGGCACAAAAAGAACCAGGAAAGGTTTCAGTCTACAGATTCTCGTGAAAAATAGAATCTTGAGCTGCATGGCTTGAATGATCTGAATGACTTGGTATTAGGAAGATTCCAATTTGTCCTGACTAGTAATTTGGCAATCTGACCCTGTTCCTAGATTATTTATATATTTTTCAGTGACTTTCACACATGGGGCATTGCAAAATTCTATCCTGTCTTACAACCCTTCTTACATCCGTAAATAATGTGGGTAGGAAAGGGATCCAGAGATTTGGGCTCCAAAGGATCTCAAAAAGTGCAACATTCTTTATCTAGAATCCTAAACCTCCCAGAATGGTTAGGGCCAAATTTGGAGTCTTGGTCTAGCAGTTTTGCCAGTTTAAGGAGGGGAGTTTGAAGGGCAAAACTCTATAGAGCCGTGATGGCGAACCTATGGCATGCACAGCCCTTTCTGCGGGCACACTGTCACCCCAGCCCAGCTTCACTGCGCATGCACATGCGCCTCCCGCTGGCCAGCTGGTCTTCAGATCTCTGCCGTGCATGCGCTGGGGGATGGGTGCATACAGGGGACGTACGCAGGCATGTGCAGGCAGATGGAGCACATGTATGGTGGCACTTATATTGCATTTTGAGGGTTTGTGCATGTGTGCGGGGGGGCACCCCACTTTTGGCGTAGCAGGCCTCCTGCACCAACCTGGAAGCCAAAATGGGGCATGGGGGGAACATGCACAGGGGATGCACATGGGGGTGGAGCGCATGCGCAGGGGGCATGTGCAGTGTTGCTTGCATTGCATTTTGGGCATTTGCATTAGGCACCAAAAAGGTTAGCCATCACCTCTATAGAGTGTCTTAATTCTTCAAAATACTGAAGACCTCTTTTTGTTGTTGTTCAGTTGCTAAGTCATGTCCGACTCTTCAGAACCCCATGGATCATAGTACACTAGACTTCCTGTCTTCCACTATCTCCCAAAGTTTGCTCAAATTCATGTCAATTGCATCCATGACACTATCTAACAATATCACCCGTTAAAACCACTAAACTCTCCTTCTAAACTTGGCTCTTACCACCCTTCCCATTTCTGCAGTGTGATCCTAATGTAAAGGCTATGTAGCATTTTGAGCAAATCAAGAATGCACACCTCTGATCTAGCCTCATCAATGCAGAGACAAGCTCTATCTTGCATGGTTGATCATAGATAAACCATGAAATATTCTCTAAAAAGCATTTTGAGGAGGGAGAATTAATTGAAACCTTAATTGGTGGGGAAAGCGGATAAATCTGAATGAATCATTTACTCTGTTCTATATGGGGCTTCAGTTTCTCTGAAAGATCAGTTAGGAGTTTTTCATAATTTGGGGCTGATAATTGTAGTAAACCAAACCAACCATAGTGAAGAACTTTCTGCAAGCATATAAAATTGCACAAGCATTAAAATCTATCTTACCACTGGTATGAATTATTGAACACCATTATTGCTATCCCATTATTTGTGCACCTTTGCCTTCAAGAATATGCTTGTCCAGTCCAGTATCACTCCATCAATTGTTAAGGAGGCTTATGAATTTAATGAATTTTTAGACAGCAACTGGTTTTGAACATGGAATTCTGTTTTCATGTTTAAAGATTGATGGCTAATTAGTACAGTTGCTTTACTGAATGGCATGCTTTCTTAATATTTAAATTTCTGAAACGGTAAACTATTTTGGAATATTATATTAAAAATCACCATTGAAGCATCAAAAGACTTATTTTCCCCCAAAAAAATATTAATTGCCAAACTAACTCCACTGGCAATGAATGACCGCACTTCCACACAGCCACAAGTTTAACTCCCCAAGCCCACAAAAATACTTTGAACTCCGTCTGTGAATCCTTCTGCTTTTGCCTGTTTGACATGTTGAGAAGGCACACAAACTACTGCTCAACTTCAAATTGCTGAAGACCTGTAATCCAACAATCCACATAAAAGGGGAAGAAAAAGAACCAGTTATCTAGACAGTGGCAGATCGACTGCTTCTGAAGAAGAGGAAATTGACAAAACCAGAAACCAGTTTTACTCTGATGGCTTTTATCTACTTAGAACTCATTAAGCCACCAGTTAGCATTTTCATTACAGTAACTAAAATATAAGAGATGGAAACAAGCGGTATGCAGTCCTCAACTCAGGATAGTAATGGAGCCTGCCAATGATGGTCATAAGTTATGACGAACACAAAATAAGTTGGGCACTTGACTGACCTGTTTTTACTTTTTTTTGTAGCAGCAGCAGTTGCTAAGCAAATCACCATGTTCATTAAATTAATCCATGAAACCACTTATGTTTCTTCCTACAAATGATTTCATTTTAAATTTCAACACTAGAGGGTGTTTTTGTGCTATTGTATCACAGAAGCATTCAAGATAACTCAAAAGCTTGAACAGTAAACTTGTACATTTTTGCGTGCCATTTTCTTTGGTCCTCAAAATATATAAATATTGTGTTATATATTTTGAACAGTAGATTAGCTTACACAGCTCAGAAAACAACAGTAGCCTGCATTCCCAAATAAGAATACACATACCTTACTCTTTGTTCTTCCACTTTTCTCAACATCTCGTCACGGCAAAGGACATTTAGAACAATGCCCTGCTCCAGTTCCTTAAGTAAGTTAAAGTCAAATTCTTGAGACATCTTCTCTTCTGATGTTCATAAGACAGAGTATCCAATATCACCCAGCAGGCAAAGGAGTTATGAAAACTTACATCCTTCATTCATTAGTGAAGCATTTGCAAGGCATTGTTCTTTTTAAAAACAGTAAAAATAGAAGTGTGTATTTCAGACAAGCCTTTGTTTTCACAAACTCATTCTCTGTTTAATACATCTGCTCTTCTTGTTAACAGTTGTCTGCTTCCTCCCATGAAGAAATGAACTTCAGGCTCCCAATCTACTGGAAGTAATATTAAATTGATAAAAGAAATAAATTAGTAATTCTGGTAGAAAATTGGTTCGGGAATATTTTTGTTAAATGTCTCCTGGTTCTTTTGACTTTGTTGGTCCATAAGTGTGGTAGGAAATGTGGTTTATCATTGCTCATTTTTACTGGGCTTATACACCTTTGTGCAATTTGTTATATGCAGCTTTCAAGAAAAAGTATTTAATAGCCAATTCTAACAAGCAAAGTAATAAAAGTTAAAGGTCTATTTCCTAGGTTTGTGTGTGTGTGAGAGAGAGAGAGAGAGGGAGAGGGAGAGAAGGAATTATGCTTTGCCTATGTCTCTCGGGGCACATAAAATGGCTTTGCATAAAACAATGCAATTCTAACTAACCACACCCCTCTCATGTCCTTTTGTTATTTCCTGCAATGTGCACTCATATTGCACCTATGCATATTTACTCATGAATTAGTGTACAATAAATAGGAAAACCCCGGCCATCATTGCCAAGCAAAAACAAGGGAGAATTTCAATGATGTGACTTGAAGAAAGAAATAACAAGACAAATCAAAAGAGAGAGAACTGTCTGAAAAATCACCATTCATCTGCAGTTTTGCAAATATGAGAAATGTATCTCCAAGCAACCATGTTTTCCAGGAGGCCTAAGAATTTGCGAGTTGGAGATTATCTCTCTTTATGCAAAATGCACAATGTGTTTCAGATCAAGGGAAGAAGTTAGCTTTATCTTCATGCCACTTGATATGAAAAGGTAGCTTTATAATTTCATTGACTGCCTGGAAGACCAAAGAAATCAAATTGGTATTTCTTTATGTGTGAAAAGCTTGTCTAAATTATTTCCTATCAATAAAATCATCACCAAATTTAAGCAGATATCATAACATTCACACCTTCATCAGACATAAGCATATGCAGAATCTCATTGTTCACAATGACAGAAGTGCCTATCTCTGAATCTTTAGGAATGAGCTGGAATTACAAACCATTGACTGTGGAACAATGATGGTGAACGTTTTTCTTACAGTGTGCTAAAATAGCACTTGCGCTATTGCACGCATGCGTGTGCCCACTGAATTCCCCACCCAAATGCACATGCGTGCGCGACACACACACCCCATGCATGCACACACGACCCCTCCCCAGGCTCCAGAGGCTTTCCTGAAGCCTGGGGAGGGCAAAAACGGCCTTCCCCAGCCTTCCAGAAACTGGAAATGGATCCTTCCCGAACTTCCGGCTGGCCCATTGGGGCCATTTTTTGCCCACACCAGCCCCAGAGGCTTTCCTGAAGCCTGAGGAAGGCAAAAACACCTTCCCCTGGCCCTCCAGAAATGTGAAAAATCAGCTGGCATGCGCACGCATGTGTGCCGGAGCTGATGGCTGGCATGCCACCTTTTGCATGCAAAAGGTTCACCATCACGGCTGTAGAATAACCACATTGGCCCGAATGAGATTATTCAGAATTAAGGCATGATTGAGGTTAGAAAGTTAAATGTACCATAAAGAGGAAATGAGGAAAGAAAAGAAGTTGTGTAATGCATCATTTCATATTATGATTCTCTCTTTGGAAGTCAAGAACTTAACTTTTCACTTACAAACATTTTAACTGAATATCCAACTACATATTATAATTTTATTATAAAAAATCAAGTGTATTCTCATTAGTAGTGGAAATGGTTTAAGGAGCACTGATTATTATTATTATTTTGCCAAATCAAGTATCTGGCATTCTACATGTATCTCTCAAAATAATATTAAAACGTTTCTTATTCTTGTGAATATAAAAAGGCAGAACTTGTTCAAGTTTATATTCTATTGGCAGAATGTGATTCAATTATTGGATAATTGACAGCTCTTATACTACCTATAGCTTTTGTTTAGGAATGGCAAGAAGCTGACCAAATCTCTAAAATCCCTTTTGTTTGTTTATTCTTTTGTTTCTTTTGCAAATTAGCTTAGCCATCTCTTATATTAAATACACAGGTGGTAGTCACATTTTGTCACATTATTTTAATTAAACTTAAACTGAAATTAAATCAAATCAGATTTCATTTTTATGCTGGCTTCATCTACTTTATTATGAGCTCTCCCATTTTTTTAAACAGATCCTCCAGTATCTTTAATTGGGTCCTAATGTGAATGTATTTGCTTGCTACGCGTTCATAATACTACAGGCTGCTGGCCATACTTGCACTGGTGAGACACAGAGGAAAATAATTCTGTGTCACATATAGAAAGAGTCAGACATCTCAACCTTTCATTTGGTGACAGAACTCAGTTTGGCTGGAAGTTGAAGTCCATGAAGCTTAATGCGGCCAGGTTTCGAGACGCTTCAATTAGCATACTGTGGGCTCAGCTTTTACTTTCTTTTGCAGTGGGGGTAGGTGATGGTGGGTTGCCAAGCTGCCAGACCAAAGAAGGAGATCTGGTCAGGGGATGAAGACCCACTGAGATTCTGGGAAAGGAGGTTTGAGAATTCTAAACTTCTATCCTACAGGCTCAACTTGTTTTGTTAAGTGACCCCTGGTCCTGGCAAGTAAATGACCTGCATTATCCCCATCTTCTACAGAGGAATGTAAGATTGAGAGCTGTGGCTTCCATCATTGATGTCCTGATGAACTGAAGACTTCCCGATTAACATCTAAGTATCCAACATCATACCATAATACACCAGTTCCCTAGATGAAGTGCATTTTCCAAAGACTTGGTCTCAAAATACTGTAAATGCATTATTCTATCATGCTAAATTTAAAAAAGAAAACACGAGAATACTGTAATGGCGAACAGAAAGTATATTTCCTTTGAGGGCAATTTTTCCCTTCTGAATTTATTAATAGCTCTCCTAATATTAACAAGAATATTCATGTTAGGTTTTGAATGTTAAATCATTAGACCTGAGATTGGTGGCATGGTTAAATAAATTAAATAAATAATAAATAAATAATAAAGGCACCAGGCTAAAAACCAGGAGTAGGTTCTAGTCTGCCTTATCCCCCAAATCAAGCTGGGGTTATAACTTCAGATCAGTCACTTGTCCAGAATGGTATAAGGTCTCCTGCTTGGTCTCTTCCGGCCCTATTCTATGTACTTCCACTCAGCTTGAGGAAAGAGCAAAAGCTTGCCAAGAGAACTGCAGGGAGTCACCAGGAGCCAACACGGACACGAAAATACTAAACTAAACAAACAAAAATCCTTACTCTTAGAAAATAAAAACAGTTCAGACAAAAATTCCATGAAACTACTTTGTCCCATTAATAGTGACTTACCTGTTCCTTCCAAACCAGAACAGAGCTTCGCTTTATTGAATAAGAGTTTGTTACCACCTTCTCATATGAGTCTGTCTTGCTGAACCAGAATTAACATGGAGTTTTCCCTGTGTGTTTCACCTGATAGTTGTTCAGCCATCTGCACTGGAAGTCACCATTAGTAACACAATTTGCTCTCAAAGAAAGGCTCAACAGGTTTTGGAAGAAGCCATTCACTCAGGAGAAAACCCCCCCAGCTGCTCTCATTAAAATAGGTCTGAAACGTCCAAGTCGTGGAACAGGAAGAGTAATAGCAGTTAAATGTGATACTGACAGCGTTTCCTCCTTCTTCCTCTCTAATATTAGATGTGTGCAATTCTGCAAACCTCAGTTTCCGCAAAGCTTCAGAATAAGCAGCATACAATTATAGTCAATATGCCATTTACAAGAAATGATTGGGGAGGTGGTTGTTGACAACTTGGGCAATTAGACAATATTGCAGTATTGTTAATGTGAAGATGAAATTGCTTTATTTTACTGTGAATGTGCATACTTTTAATGGACAGAAGGATTCTATCTTTGTTATTGGGCCAAAAACAAATTCATCACTCATCAAGAACAAGCAGCATCTTAGCTAGTCTCTAGATCTTCAGTGTCTACAATCACCTATATGTCTGTTTAAGAACCCTGTCCATATTTAAAGAGAATATTTTGGAATAAGTTAACTTTTGCAGTATTTCTCTTATTAAATCAATGATCCATCTAGACTAGCATTCTGTTTCTCACAATCGTCACCATAACAGTAGTTCCATTTTGTTGATATAAAGAATCAGATTTCCCAGAAAATAAACTTCTTGGTTCTTCATTCTCACATTTCCAGTCATATATTTTTCATCTTTGCTGGTGAAAATGATTCATATAGCAAAAAATGTTCCATATATTCTCGGCAACGATATGGAAGAAAGTTATCATTGCTTTCTGGGTTATTTTTTCAACTTTCCAGTCTAAACTACAACCTTAGGATTTACCAGTCTAGACTATAATCTTAGGATATGCTTTCATCCTATTATCAAACTGGCTTGGCCCTTATCATCTCTTTGGGATCAGCTTTTTGGAACCAGTCAAGATCTACTTGTGCCTAGGAATTCTGTATGGAATATCCCAGCATTGTGGGTTCTTTGAAGGAGATGGTGCCAGAACTAGATAAGGGCTGAACAAGTCTCTTCAGAAATGATTTTATTGTAATATATTTCAGAATAAGGTTTTTCCTGAAAAACAGTGAGTTCTGTTTTACTCTTCATGCTATGGAATGGGAATGGGAATGGGAATGGGAATAGAATAGAATAGAATAGAATAGAATACTTTATTTGACCAAGTGTGAACAAATACACAACAAATTTGTCTCTGATGCATAGCTGCCCTGGGTCCTTTTGGAGAAGGGTGGGATATAAATTGAATAAAATAAAAATAAATAAAATAGCTTTCAGTGTACATGCAAAGCAATAGAGTAATACTAATCATAATAATTATTGATACCAATAAGAGGGAGGGTAGTAGAGGAGATCATGAGGATGAGGATGATAATTATACAACACAAGGGTGAATAGACAGTATTGTGAGGATTAGATATTCAGCAGAGTGATGGTACGAGGGAAAACTATCCCTCTGTCTAGTTGCTTGGCCATGTAATGCCCTATAGCAGTGTCCTGAGGGGAGGAGTTCAAGCAGTTTATGTCCAGGATGCGAAGGGTCAGTAGTTATTTTCTCATTCTTCCTTCTGACCCATGCAATATACAGGTCTTCTATGGAAGGCAAGCTGGTTGTAATTGTTTTTTTCTGCAGTCCTAACTATCTGCTGGAGTCTGTACCTATCCTGTTTAGTTGCTATACTAAACTAGGCAGTTACAGAAGTACAAATGACTGACTCAATTCCTCTATAAATATGCAATATCTCCTGAGGCAAGCTGAACTTCCTAAGTCGACACAAGAAGAATATTCTTTGTTGTCCTTTTTAAATGATGATTCTTATGTTAGGCGTCCATTTCAAATCCTGGGAGATTATAGAATACAAAAGTTGAAAGATTCTACTGCTGATACTGCCTACCGAATATAATAAGAGGTGGTAGAATACTGTAGATGGGATCCTCCTAAAATAGAGACATCATAATATACTCACTATTCTTTCCCATGACATGTGCCTACTTAAAGTTTCTTTGCATTTAGCTCTGCCTAGACTGCTCTTCCACTCCAGACCTTTCCATGTACTCACAGGAATAGAGACCGTATATATTTCAGTAGAGGGGAGATGGCGGTCTTCTTCCTTGCATCTTGAAGACTGTAGCAGCTGCTAGAGATTCAGCGCTCTTGACCCTGGGTGACTGTGACTTACAGAGACCTCTTCCTTGCCATTTCTTCACCTTGCCAGCAGGCATTTCATCCTTTTCCACACTCCACTTCTGGGCCACAAGGTTCCAGATGCTATTATGGCCTCTTCCAGCAGCCCTTTGCCAGGTGTTACCATCGTGAAGGCTCTCATTACTGATTATCTGAAGGAATGATTGTCCAATCCTGTTTCCTTAACTTCTCAGCTACTATATATACATGTACCAGTTGCTTCTGTCTCAATGTGATTTTCAGTTCTCACCAACTCTTTTCTCCTCCCCCTGACACCCCACCCCCACCCCCCGTTTAGCACTGCTCAGAAATTTTGTCAGGCTGAAGAAAACTGTTCATACACATAACACACACACACAATGTTCAGTTCTATTACTGACTCCTTTTTCTGAGCAGTGGCGCAATGGTTAGAGTGCAGTACTGCAAGCTACTTCTGCCGATCACTGGCTGCCAGCAGTTTGCCAGATCGAATCTCACCAGTCTCAAGGTTGACTCAGCCTTTCATCCTTCCGAGGTCGATGAGGACCCAGATTGTTGGGGGCAATATGCTGACTCTGTAAACCACTTAGAGGGCTGTAAAACACTATGAAGCGGTATATAAGTCTAAGTGCTATTGTTATTATCTTTTCTTAAAGATTTATTTTGATCTGTCTGCTTGCCTTCCTTCAACTGAGCTCTGGCATTTCACTGCTCTGCCTTAGTTTTGCTGAAAGAATTGTTTTTAAAAACTGCCTGTTTCTTCATAAAGTGGAGGCAGAGTTTAACCTATTTGATGGACTTAATTGTTACTTCTAGGAAATAAATCACCTTCACAGTAAGGACTTTTAAAGATCTGTTTTGGTTTTCAGTTTGCTGAGCTCTGAGTAATTTTATAACACTTAGTGGCAGATGCATGCTGTCTAGAAATGGAGCAAGGAGCAAAGAATGCTGCTGCATACACCAGCCATCAGTGTCTCTAAAAGCAAACTGATAAGATGGCAGACGGGAAGAGGAGCATCTAATCTGATGCTTCTAAAAACTAGATTAAATTCAACAATCACAAAACTAAAAGTACAGAAAGAATAACAGAGGTGGGAGGGACCTTGTAGGTCATCTAGTCTAACCACCTGTTCAAGCAGGAGATCTCATCTTTCAGATAAGTAGTTGTCCAATCTCTCCTTAAAAACTTCCAGTAATGGAGTACCCACAACTTCTGAAGGAAAGTCATTACACTGATTAATAGTTCTGCCAGGATCTCCTTAGTAGAGCAGCTCTTCCCAACTTAGTGCTCCACAATTGTAGAGTGTGTGTGTCTGTGTGTATACATGCTCGCTCTTGAGTAATTGTTGACTCCTGACAACTACCTGGACAAGTCCCTATTTTTTTCTTGTCAAGATTTTGCAGAGGTGGCTTGCCTTTGCCTCTTCCCTAGGGCTGAAAGAGAGTGACTAGCTCAAGGTCACCCAGCTACTTCATGCCAAAGGACTTACTAGAACTCATGGTCTCCCAATTTCTAGCCTGATGCTTTAGCAATTACATCAATCTGGATCTTCTCAGTTGTGGACTACAGTGCTTTTAACATCTGTAACAATGCACCTCATTATCATTGACTATGGGAGTTATAAGTCAATATATGCCTAGAGGGCACAAAGCTGGCATAACTGGCTCGGATTTGGAACAGATACAACTTTCAAGCAGCTATACACTGATAATGCCATAAATGGGGCTGATTGTTTTTGACATCACTAAAGGAACAGTTATTATTATGGATGCCCAATATATGGCAGCTTCCTATTTAGACATCATCTGAAAATAAATATAGAAGATCCTTGACCTAGAATCAACTTGAAGGGAGTCTGAATCCCATTTTTCCTTATACATTACAGAATTTGATTTGGCTCTTCTTTGTGTTTCAGAGGGTTATTGGCTATATGAAAAATTCCCTATACAATTTGCCAGTGCGATTTATTAAAAGAGCATTCTCAGTCTCTTCCTCTGTTAAACTTTTGGAATTTTTAAAACTATTTTGGATATTGTTCTCCTGAATTCTGTCAGCAATAATATTTTCTACAAGTTAAGATATCTGAAGCAGTCTCTTGCCTCACAAGCAGGAGGTTGCAAGTTCAATCCTAGGTAGAGGCACATGTAGGGTCTCCTGCTTGGGCAGGGGGTTGGACTAGATGACCTGCAAGGTCCCTTCCAACTCTGTTAATCTGTTAAACTCCTAGTGACCATGTGGATAGAGGCATACAAGTTTGGAAAAACACCCATG